>CM067061.1:5255685-5855685 GCA_033980235.1 Diadema setosum | reverse complement strand
TTATGCGGAGAGGAAAAAGTGGGAGGAGTGTCATAGAACAAGAGAACAGCTTGACAACCTTTAATCGTCGGCGAAGAGAACTCCAGAGCATGCTGGGAAAGTAATTGCCCAGGCGTCGATCTAGGGACAATGCCCGCCTCTGGAATTTTTGCCTTGGAAGTTTTTATACTACAGTATGTACAACTGAGGGTAGTTATAGGTGAGAACAGAGCAAGTGGGTGAAATACCAAGGGGAAATGTGCCACTTGCGTTATTATACCTCTGTCCCTGTAGTGCCTGAGGCATTATTAAACTGTTACTGTGTGTGAGTACTTCAATTCATATTTGGTATGAGGGCAGTAGACATTAAGTGAAAGTACACTTGGATTATGATTACAAGTTATATAGCTGCTTCAGCCAAGCATATCCCACCAATAAAAATAGATACATGATTTATAAAAACATATATTTATTCATGTATTATGTTCAATTCTTGAAGTGATATAAAGGTATCATCAAATTTGTAAGCAAATTGAACATCATGTGTGTCCAGTAGTTTTTTCGGGGAAATGAGACCCAGGTTAGGCCTTCGGCTGATACCGTCAGAATGACGCGAGCCCACTGAGCGTGAGGTCCAGCCTGGGATCTCATGACATGGCCCGGGTAACTGATAGGGGCGGGTGGTCCTTTAGAAGTGTGCGCGGAAGTCCTGAACCTGGCTTCCCTCCTGCAGTCAAACTGTGCTGCAAGGCAGGAGTTTCCGGCTGCTCGTTCTCCGCTCTCCCCTCTCTCCTCCACTAGAGCTCTCCATTGGAGTGCCGCCAAACTCTAGCTGGATCCACTGAGCTCTTGGCTAAGAATTGATGACATTGTCTGTTTCTATTTGTGTGTGTGTGTGCTTTTTTTTGGGGGGGGGGGGGAGGGGAGTAAAGCAGGGGAGTAAAACTGTTTAAAAAAAAAAAATGATAAAAGCCTGTGGAAAATGTTGCAAATTTGGAAATAAGAACAAAAACAAAGAAATGTTCATTATGAACCATCCATGTTCACTCCAAACTACCATGGAATGACACAAACTTTTTTTTTTTAAGGACACCATGACTTTTCTTGGATCATATTGTCTCTTGAACATATCAGTGTTGCTCTTTTCTCTCTTTTTTTTTTCTTACAAAGTACCAGCATAAATATGATTCATGCAAGCCCACCCACGCACACACACCAACACGCACACAGAAAGAAGTTATCAATGCATAAAGTAAAAATCCCAGGACGGAAGAGGAAGTCAAGGTAGAATTCCAGCCTGTGTAGTGAAGCAGCAATGCTCCTCAGAGCCAACGACAGATTTAGTTTTATTATTTTACGTATGAGATATGAGCATCTTCTTACTGTACAAGGGAATGTGAGAGACATTTTTTTTTGTTTAATGTTTGAAGGTAATACATTATGTGATCATTAACCAAGATTGTGTTTTAACAAATTCTATTTCCTTAGAACTGCTTTTCTGAAAGGCTTTCAGTGAAAAAGTATTTGCCATGTTTTGTATGTGGAATGAGTCTGCATGGATTTTTTTCTTTTCTTTTTTTTAAGATGATAAGAACAATTGTCTCATTTGTTCTCAGCCTTTTCCTGTGGATGATTTGCCTACAGAACTAGATAATGTTTACATTCTAGAATATCACCTCCAATCAGACTGCTCTGTGCTTGGTCCCAATGGCAGCAGTACTCAAAATATTACAGCAGGAGTAGCAAATGATGATGTCTATCGCTCCCCCCCCCCCCCATCCCCCCCCCCCAAAAAAAAGATAAAACAGAAAAAAGAACTTTTGTGTTAACTTCATCTTGTATGCAATCTGTACTGTCTTCCCTCTGGCCAACTCTCTGACGCTTTGTTCTGTTTTATTACCTTTTTGCCCGTCCATCCTGCCCTTCATATCCAATTTGTTTCGGTACTGTAATGAAAGGAGTGATCCCAATGAAAAGGAGATAATAGAGCAAGTAGACAGGCCCTCTCACCTTTTCTTGTTACTGGCTATGGGCTCTCTAGCCCTTTCTCCTTTGGGCCTCTTGTACCCAAAGAAATGGTCAAAGGGTTTAGTCCCCCCCCCCCCCCCTTCACTCTTTTTGCTCTTCCTCCCTGGAGGAGATGTCATGTCACATTCCATGCCTATTCAAGTTGGCTTGTCAGCCATTCTTAAAGGAATAAAAGAGGGATCAGTGTAAGTGTGCTGTGTGCTCGATGTTGCTGGATGTTTTAGTGTTCCAATGTTGACCAGATTCAACCTGATACTGAACACTCATTTCAGGGTGCTTGTCTTTTTTTTTTTAAATTTTAGATGCCAATAATCATGAAATATTTAACTGTGGAAAAAAAACTCCAACAACAGAATTATTTTTTCCCTTTTTCTTTTTACAAACTGCAGCCTTTTTGCTTGAATGGTTAGATTGAGGAAAGAAGAAAACGAGCAAGTGGTGCATTTCCAGCACATTCATAGTCTTTATATGTTGCTATTTTCTTTCTTTTGTCTATCTGTACATCAATTGCAGTTTTTTTTTTTTCATTGAAAAGACACTGAAAAAAAAAAAAAAGCTTTCGTTTTGATTTTCCCACGCTGGATGGTGGTACACCTAACATTGAAGTCAAATATTTCTTTCTTTGTGTGTATGTGTGTGTGTGTTTGAGTGAGCCTTTTTCTCTTCTCTGCCTGTTATATTGGTTTTCAGGGCTCAGCATAGGAATGTGGACTTTCATTTTGAATTGTGATCATTCACGCACAATTTTCACGGACTGCCTGTTAAAGGCATGAAAATGCCCTGTCATCAATGATTTCCTCTTCCATTGCCATACACAGGGCTTACTTTCCCACCTCCCTGCTGAATTAAATGCTGTCATGTCTGCAGATGTTCAGGCAACATTTATGCTTGTAGATGCAAGAGTGCAGTTTATGGTAGAAAAATACTGGGACTACAGCATGTGATGTATGTCTCAGGAAGTGCTCAAGCATCCGCTTTGTGAAAACTAATATTCCATCCATACTGGTCAGAACATTTGTTAAGTCTCACCTCTAAGGATGATAGAGGCATCATTTGATTATATTCATAGCAAAAAATAAGTTACTTTGATGTGATAAGAGCATCGCCTATGCCCAGGAATGCCAGTTGTTGGATTTATTTATATCCCATGTTTAAAAGAGAGGAAATGAATTCATATTATGCCTCATTAGGCCCCATAAGCACATCTTAGCTAGGTTGGGTGGATGGTTTTGAGTTGGGTTGGGATTTTTTTTTTTTTTTGGGGGGGGAGATGTTGTTGATTTTTGTTAGACAGGAAGAAAATGCACATAATAACACTTCCTTCTGATTCACTATCCAGTTATATATAATTTGTTCCAAGTTTTAACAATTCTAACTGATATTTGAAACTAAGTGGACATTGATGTGGATGACATTTGCTGTGTAATCTATGTACTGCAAAAGTGGAAATTTGTGCAGTGTTGAAATTTTCACGCAATTCTTGCAACCGGAAACTAGCGCAAAAATAAAAGCACGCAAATATTTTTGCTTGCCATATGTTCCATTTAGTTTATGTCTTGATTCCGTTGTGCCAGTGGTTTTTGAAAATGTGTCTTTCGCATGTCT
Source organism: Diadema setosum (assembly GCA_033980235.1). Taxonomy (NCBI): domain Eukaryota; kingdom Metazoa; phylum Echinodermata; class Echinoidea; order Diadematoida; family Diadematidae; genus Diadema; species Diadema setosum. Next base: position 5,852,073 of record CM067061.1, on the reverse strand, counting down.
CTCCTGTACAGATTATAGCTTTGCAATGCAACCACCATCACTGATTGCGGCTAGCAGTGTGGCGGCCGCTGCCAATGGTTTACGGATGCTCATCCCAAAAGTCATGGACAGACTGCATAGGATAACAAAGACTGAAACCGTAAGTACCAATCTCTTGGTTATCTTCAGTCGAATGTGCTTCTAGAAGAAAAAAAAAATGAAGAAAAAAGTTATTTCTGAATGCTGTGGCTCAAGATCAGTAGATAAACATATGACAAAGAGCAAAGTTAAATGAGCATTATTTTGAATGAAATGTCTGCCTTGGAATTCTTTCCCTGTGAACAATTGCTTCTTTTATTTTGAACATTTGGAAGGATTGGGCAGAGAAGTATGGACTTCATGTGATCAGGGTTTTTACTGATGGAGAACTCTGATGCCTAGTGGTAATAACAAAATCCTGAAATGTATCAAGGGCAAAATTGAATGTTAATTTGTGTAGCATCATCGAATGGACAAAGATATCAACTCAAACAGCAATATCTACCCCATCCCACCATCCCCACCCCCCAGATGGTAGAAAAAATATGAATAAACATTACTTGATAAACCTTATAGTTGAAATGAAAGAAAGAAATTATCTACTGTAGGAAATTGATGGAGTGATCAGCAAACAGCTGAAAGGGTCAAGAGATGATTTCATTATTCGACAATATTCCAGAAGTCTTATCTTCTGCCATGTAATTCTTTTCCAGGCAGGTTCAGGTAAACACTCTTATAAACAATGGGTTGTTACTGAAGGTATTTGTCCCCCTTTATTCATATATTTATCTCCATTTGAAGTGATGTAACAGGGGAAGGCAGAGTGATAGAATTTGCGACATCTTGGAGTCCGAGTGAAAAAGGAAGTGTGTGTCCAGAACAAACTGACATTGTGTTCAGTCAAACATGCTCTGTCTAGGGGGACGTAAACCCCTAGCAACGAGCCTTTATCAAATGAGGCCTGAATGATGCCAAGTTAGTAAACATAGGCAAAGGGAACCTAGTTCTTTTTTTCTTTTCTTTTTTTTTTCTTTTTTTTGGGGGGGGGGTAGGATAGGGGAGTAGGATGGCACAGGGCAAATTAGAGAGAAGACCATTTAAATAGGACTTTTATCAACTGTTTTTAAGTCCTTAGAAATCTTGAACATGTGAGATATAAAACATGACAAAGGAAAATTAAATAAGGAACACCCAGCTAAGGCTCCGTTTGAAAATTAGAAAGTGATATTCACTGATTCCAACTCTTTTGTTTGCAGCGTTTGGAAATTTATGCAACAAAAGTTAACTAGTTGAGATACTTCGCGAACATGGCCCCACTAGCCAGGCCTATTTGGATGTCACATGCCAATGTGGTGTTGTTAGCGAATGATTCTTGATTTTTCGTCACAAGTGAATATACAGCCGAGAAAGAACAAATCAAAGTGGAAACAACAACAAAATGACTAGTGAAGACCTCTTGTGGTAATCTGTAATCAAATAAGACCCCAATTTACAGAGCATGCCTTTCTTATTTCTTTTTTTTTTTCTTTGTAGATTACGGTAGGACAGCTTGTACCTTGATAACAATAAAAAAGAGGTGGATCACTTAAAGGATTTTTAATCTCCAAATAAAACCAGCTACCTGGCAATGAAGCATGGTCTTCCCTCCACCTACCCAGTAATTTTTAATTGAATCGCAAACCAGGGAATTAACGAAACTGGATATGGACCCGCCCGATACTGTGGGTGCAAGCACTTGCTCCAGTTATTAGCTCTTGTTCTACACTTCCTTTCCATGTTTGTCTTCTAAACAGGAGCCTTTAAATGCCCGTGTTTGCAATAGTTCTTCACAGTTGGTCGCTCTTTGTGTAGCGTGAATTGGGCTGCGTGTGAAATGTAAAGGGAGACATACTTTGTCTGGGATATACGCTACAGGAGGAAAAGTGACTGGATAGGCACACATTTGTCAATATTGCAGTGTTCCTAACACACATGTGTTTGTTTGTTTATTATTCATTTATTTATATATTTAATTATTTATTAGTTATTTATGTATTTATTTATTTGTTTACTTATCTATTTATTGTTGGTTTAGGTTTATTTTGTATTCTTACTAATATTTATTTAGTCAGTAATTGTTTGTATCCATATAATTTGCTTATTTTCTTCAGTGATAAGTGTGTGCATGCATGTGAGCTGTTAAGTTACAATAACCCCTGCCATTAGAGCTGCAGTAATGAATTGACATTGTTAATTGTAATGGGGTATTGACAGGAATGTAGGTAGCCCAAACTTACTGTATATCCAGCTGATACAAACAATTCAAATACCAGTGAGTTGATATAGTGTGAATGTTTGGCTATCACGCGAGTGTACAGTGTAGTGATATTGATAGTAGGTTGGTTATTTTTCACCGAAGAATCAAAGCACTTCCAGTTGATATACAAACCTTTATGAAAATAGAATATGTGTTTAGGATGCATCAATTCCCAGGTCCGGTTTCCGATTCACATGTGTCAGAAAAAGGATTATTGTCCATACTAGTGGCGAAGTCTTCACAAGTATAACTGAAACAATGGCTCTCCAGAGAGAATCAAACCACTCCTCAGCTTTCAGAACCCGGACCGGCTGTACCGAGAGTCACTGGTCATGGAATAGAAAGGAGTTTCTTCAAGTAGGGGGAAATCCCGAGATTAAGGGAGAGTTCGTTAATGATGGTGTGAAACTCAAAGCATGCCCATTTCCCTGAAGAAGCTGCCCTTTTTTTTTCTTGTTTTTTTTTTCTTTCACATTTCTCACCCAGTGCTCTTTATCCTCTGCCTAACCTCTCCCTTCCTTTCTCTGTCTCTCCCCCCCCCCCCCCCCCTCACAGAAATGAAAAGTTTAGATCCAATAAAGCTGTTAGGATGTGGCTGGGCACTTCATGTCACATCCGATTTCTCGTCAGTGTTTGTCAGTGTTTACAGAGGATGGTGGCCTTCATGTCCTCAAATGCTGTATGAATTGAGAAAAGCTTACTAAAATCAAACGAGCAGCACAAACAAAGCATCATTTGTGCCTCTCTCTCTCTCTAAGGAGCGAAGCAAGAGGTCAGAATTGTAGACCCCTGATGTTGTGGAATCCCATCTTTGTTTATTTAGAAATCCATATTGACTTACCACTTCCTACAGAAAGTATACTTCAACTTCCCCTGCATTAAAAAGGGATGTAACTTAAGTCTCAAGAATCAGCGTTGGTAGCTAAAGTGCTTCAATGTCTTCGGCAAAATTCACAGATATTTTTAGTGCTCAGTAACATCATTGTCACTTAGGTAGAGAAGATGATGAATCCTGGAAACGGACCTATCGCTGGGTATAACCCTAAGAGAGGTAAACTCTGTCTCCTAATGTGAGCTAGTAGTGCGACTCAGGGGAAAGTTCCAGGGTGTCAACTCAAGCACTGAAATTCTGCAGATTGTGTTGCTGGGTTTTTTTTTTTTTTTTTTTTTTTCAATTTTAACATTCCATTGTACTATAGAGAAAGAATAATCTGCTCCACCACTTCCCATCCTTACCTGTGGGCAAACTTGCATAGATTGAGGAGGAGAGAAGAGAAGGAATGGATGACCACACAGAAAGTCTTCCCTGGCAGTACCCAAAGCATTTTGATCTGGCGCAATAGGCTCTCGGAGAAACCCCCGTAGGCAACATGCATACAAATTGGTGTGAAGTACTACTTTCAGGTGACAACCTCGGGAAGATTCCAAGAGGGTAATCTCCCATGTATGCCCTGGCCAGGATGTACAGCTTTTATAGCAGGACATCCTTTTCGTAGGTCTGCCTTACATCCACCATCTTCTTGGCTCTGAGGTGGCCGCTCATGTGTATGGTGTCTTGATTAAGTACAATATACGTGGCAAACTGCTACGTATTCTCTTGATAATGTGACAAAACTCGTATTCAGTCTAAGGAAGGCTTTTCACATGCACTCTGAAGGATATAGAGTATCTTTTTTTCTTTTCTTTTTCAGCTGAGGAAAATGGGGAAAGATAAATGAGTTTATGAGAAGAATTTAAATACCCTCCTGCAGTCTGGGTCTCTGTGCTTGTGCGAACAGAATCTAAACCAGGAAAAAGGGGAACGGCTCTTTTGTGTGAAACTCTTGTTGCGTGAGCCGGATGGAAAATCCTTTCTGAAGCATGGGAGGGTTACCGGTCAGTGACACAAAGACGAGAGGGCAAACTAAGTGCAGGGGGTGACAGCGAGGGAGGTGCAGGTATTCCAGTTGGTTTTTGTTATTGTTGTTTTAAGTCAATACTATGGTGGTGTTAAGTAGCTTCTCTTTCTCTGGTGCGCGAGGAATAAGGACAGAGTAACAGAGGATGGAGTAACGGATGACCTGAACAAGTTTTATTAGAGGCTTTACAGTGTCTTGTACCTTGTGCAATGTTGAGCAAAATGTGCTGGCAGTGCCCACTGTTCACATGATAAGAGTACTACAAGGACTTTTCCTGTGGAGCAAGGAAAAAAAAAAACAGAACAGAACAAAACTTCATACTGAGTGAACTCTGCCAGTAGAGACAGATCTCTGACTCCATGCTGTGTAGACCAAACAAAAAACATTTGGGAGAAATATTATGTCCACCTGAGTGGCCCCCTAGAAAAAAGAAAATAATAAATAAATAATAGAGGGAGCGTTCTGAGGGAGGGCATGTGATTTTTGTGGCTATTCACTGTTTTCATACTGTTCAATTTTATCTGTCCTTGTCTGTTTTCTTCCCCCCCCCCCCCCCTTCTCTTTCACTGTTCTGATTTTGTGATTGCTGTCACATTTTAATCTGTAAGAATCGCTTACATGTGTCTGGGAAGACTGCTACCCAGAGCAGTGATACATTAGAAAGTGCTTGAAGTGGGAGATATGCATCAATATCTTTGCTCAGCTTTGGCAGTGGTCTTGCCTTGTAAACCGGTATTGGCAGAAAAGACCCTGTACCAGCTTTATATGTGATGAAAAATATGCTACAAGACCTAGACTTTATACTGGGTCAAAGTCCCCTGTATTCATGATTACAAAGATATATCTTCAGAAGTTTTTTCTTTTGAAAAGGGGATGGGGGGGGGGGGTCTGGTCTGTTCATGGGTTCACCAAAGGTTTTGGCCCACGTGAATCGGGAGGACTTAGTTTAAAGGCAAAGACGACATATTTCTGCTCAAAGCATTCATAGTGGAGAGGCAGGCTTTGTCAAGTTTCCAATAATTAGAAGAAAGGAGTGCTCAGCATACTCCAGCAATCAATGGGTATGCTTTCAATGCAGGCAGGAAATTAAGTGACAAAGCCAGGGAAGCCACACAAAGGTGACAAGTTCTTCATTCGTTTGTTGAGCTTAGAGCAGACAAAAACCCATAGCATGGACCCCAGGCCAGGGAGCCATCATTGGGTAATGGACAATGACCGTTGGCTGGCCATGTTCTCAATCCCTGTAGGCCTCATGGGACTTTCTTGCAGGAATTAGTGTCCCCTGTATTGGAGATCACAGCAATTTATTTGCACCCTACAACTACATGGCAAACGTCTCTGTGTATGCTGACTGCATGATTTATCTTTTTTTCCTTTTTTTTTTAACAATTATTCAGGAGTAAACTTCAAGCAAGTCATGAATGGTACTCTGTCTCTGTTGTGGCAGAGAATAGTTGTGGCTACCACTGTCCAAACCTTTCTTTCTTGTGCACATACCAAACCCAGTCCCACATATTACAGATTTAAGATGGCCTTTTGTGAGCATTAAGGATTTTGTGCAGTACCTGAGAGAGAGAGAGGAAAAAAAAAAGCTACTTCATTGATGGACAACAGAGACATGACACCCTGCCGTGTTTTAATGCAATCTCATCTTTCATGTGTAAGAGAGAGTTTGCCTTTCAAGAGCCTATCCCAGACTGTGCAAAAGCATGTACTCGGGCTTGCATTTATCATGGAACAATGTAAATTTCTAGATCAATGCATACATTGGGCCTCAAATGCCTGAAGTATGGAGGGTAGAATTGATTGCCCATTTCATTGCATTCATTCAGTCCCATGATACAATCAAGTCTGTTGGAAAGATTTGCCAGCTTATGCATGAACATTTGTAGACATAACAGTGAGTGCGCACAGGTAGAGCTTGACTTAAGCCCTCTTGATATTTGGTTTTCTCATGGGGGGAAATTGTGTAGGTCCAAAATCCAACGAATCCTGCATATTTTCAATGGCCTGAAGGTTGAATATATTCCCAGTTTATGATTGTGAAACAGATGATGAATACAGGGGTGGAGTATAGAATGGTTATCTCCTGAGTGATACTCTATGTCCACAAGGTAGTGTGTAGTCTGACACCCAGGCTGTAAGCTATTTCATTCATTTTCATTCTCCTTTGTTGTATACAGCATCGTGACACCCCATTCATGACATTGAATAGAGTAGTATAGCATTCGCTCAGGGCTTTTCGACCTTATAATTGTAGAAAAGACAACACACAAGGCTAGCAGTCAGTGTACAATTGGTATTGCTCAGGTTGCTTTGATTTATCCTGTTATTTTTGTGTTTTCAGCATGACATGAAAGCTTCCACATTTTTTGTTGCAAAGAATGCATTTTGTTTGTGTTGTATAGGATATTATATCCATTAAAATAGAGTTGAAAAGGTGTGTCTGAATTGTGGGTTGTGTTGTACTATTTGTAGGGCATATTCAACTAGCCAAACTGGGGAATTCATTGTGTTTTTCATCTCTGTAGAGCTCACCTCCTCCCATCCCCTTAAGTTCCTTCCAACCCCTCCCCCACCCCCCCCCCCCCATTTAAATCAAGAACAAAAAGAAAAAGTGCATTTGGGAGGTTGTTGAGAAAATTAAATCCACAAGTGATTGATGTGCTATGTATATTTTTCACATTTTGCACGTCCTCCTGCCTGACAAACTGTCCTTTTCATGTGGGTACCGTGTACCGTCTGTCCAAGCTTCGAGATTCTGTAACTGAGAAATGAAACATATCCCCTTCTCCCTGGGCTTAGCTCCCATGCACATTCCTTTCTCACTGGGGTCTTATTTCTGTAATCTATCTGAGAGGAATTAAGGCAAAAGAGGGTAGAACAAATAAGCCTGTGATTTTGTGCCCCTGAGTTGTGAATATTGTAAGTTTTTTTTTCCCTCTTGCCTTTCAATGATCTCTTCACCCCACCCTAATCACATTTTTCTTTTGCTTTTGCCCAAAAGAGATTTTTTTTCTTTATGTAGGTTTGTTCTTCATCCTAGACCATTAGAAGATGATAGTGCCTACTACAATGCATTGATTACATGTAGTTACTGGTTCGTTGTTGTTGCTTTTTTTAACTTCTCTGCAGTAGAGTTTTGTCCCTCAGAATCTCGACAGTGAGCTATTGAAAGACTGTCTCGTAGAATGTAGTGTTCAAAGGCTCACCAAATGTTGCCTGCACAAAATAATGATGCCTTGAATGATTGTGCTTGAGAAAAGCTGCTGTGTTGACAGGAGACTATGTGATAAGAGTTCATGCCTGGGGTTTCCACACAAGGTATTGTGGGAAGGAAGGTATGCAGACAAGATTTGACCTCAGTTGCTGATTTCATTGACCTGTTGTATAGAGAAACTATGTGGAAGCATTTTGTGCTAGGGTTGTGTGGTCTACAGGCAAGGAACTACCCCCCCCCCCTTCAATCATTTCAATATGTTGCTGCTTTAGATGCTGAGTTCTTGATAGGTTGTTTTTTGTTGTTTGTGTATTTTCTTATGCTTTTATATTTGAGGGCCAGTTGAGAATGATGCAACTGCTGCAGAAGGGAGCATGATACTGTGTCTTCATATTCTGAGCAGTCTTGTGTTTGCTACCAAAGCGGATTAGAAATAACTCATGTTACAGTGAATGCTACAGGTGCTCCTAAAATTAGACTCTTACTCTACGCATAAAAGTATGAAATACAAACAAACATTCACACATGTTATGCTTGTCCATCATGATCCTGATGGGCTCTACATAACATTTGGTAATGATCAGAGTCAAACAGGACAAGAGGTATTTATCAAATGTTTGTGAACAGTGAAGAAAACCCCTGCCCCAAGCCTTTTCTTAGCAGTCAACCCTTCTGAAAAAGAATTTTTTTTCATACTTTCCAATTCTATATTCAAGCAGAAAAATAAAACCGTAAGGTGATATGATAGTAACCCAGATACATTGTTTTCCTGTTCTGTAGTGTAGGGCTGATAATCAAGAGAAATAAAAATAAGTAAGGAAATTTCCTGTCGCTCCTTAAGTTCTCCTTAAGTGACTCTCAATCTTCCTGCCATAGAATAGAGGAGGCAATGTTGTAGGGCCTTTCACTGTCCAACTTAGTTTAACCATGTGTATAATATATGCATATTTATGTATAAAGAAGATATTAAGTAGACCTATTCTTTAAATAGGGCAAAACAATCACACAACAGGAAAAAAACAACAAACAACTTACCCCTTCAATGTCACTTACAAGTTTGGCAGAGGCTTGTGAGTAGAAAGCTATACATCTGCATATTATGGCTTTTGTTATTCCTCACCGCATCCGGGGTGCCTAGCCGGATCCGATTTCCAAAATATTTTGAATCAACTTGGTTGTCGTGTGGTTTAAGAGCAGGATGTTTTTCCCCCACAGTTTAATTTGTGAAAGGGGAGAAGGATTCACAGCGTGGTGATTTGGAAATGATGAAACTGTTATGTGTTTTCTCATTTTCTGCAAAAACAGTGAAACTCCCAAAGATGTACTGATTTTATACAAGAAGAGGTACTTAAATCTCCCTTTACAAAGCACTTTTAGTGTTCTGATACTCTTCCTTGAGTGCTAGAATGAATCTGACACCTGGGTCAGAATGGAAACAAGAACAGACTTGTAATTGCTTGAAACCATCAAATACAACTGATGCCCGTTCACCCTTGTTCTGGAGAGACTTTTTGGAAGTCTTTAAGTGTTGCATTGTTTTGTTTTCACTTGTTTCACAAAAGATAAAGATAATAGAAAATGAAGTAGTTGGCAAAGGTGAATTAAGATGTGCCAAGTGTGCATTTGTCTTTGCTGTTAAAGGGAAGATAAACCCCAAGAACAATGTGGATTGAGTGAAAGCAGCAACATTAGTAGAACACATCAGTGAAAGTTTGAAGAAAATCGGACAATCGATGCAAAAGTTATGAATTTTTAAAGTTTTGATGTTGGAACCGCTGGATGAGGAGACTACTAGAGGTTATGACGTATGAGTGGACAACAATACCAAGAAAATATAAAGAAAATTCTGCAAAAAATCCATTTTTCATGAAAATTACAAATTCCATCAACTTGATATTGATATATGTTAAGGGTAGCAATTATTCCCCCTGCTTTCTGAAAGCGTTTGGTCCATTGTTTTTTCATAATTCTAGAAAAGTGAATTTTTGTTGAATTTCCTTTATATTTTCTTTGTATTGTTGTCCACTCATACGTCTCTTTTAGTAGTCTCCTCATCCAGCGGTTCCAACACCAAAACTTTAAAAATTCAAAACTTTTGCATCGATTGTCCGGTTTTCCTCAAACTTTCACCGATGTGTTCTACTGATGTTGCTGCTTTCACTCAATCCACATTGTTCTTTGGGTTTACCTTCCCTTTAAGGATGAATATGGGGAACATGTATGCATGGGAGGAAAGGACTTGAGACCAACACCGCAAGCAGGTGGTAGAACAGGAGGTGACCAAGGTGAAATGAATGGTCTTCTGTAGAAGCTCAGTGTGTGTTGCTAGGAGTTTGAAGGAGGCAGCAGTAGTCATGGCATACGTGTGTATCCAGCAGCCATCGCTCACTCCTTTTCCCACCCCCCACCCTTCCAAAGTGTCACAAAATGTGTACTTTATTGAAGAGTAGAGCCCAGCGGTGGCACTCTGGGTCATTTCTAGGTTCCTATCGGGTGAGGAGAGAAAAGGAAAACAGAGATAATCTCATAATTTTGATAAAATTCTCACAACTGCGGTGCACTTCATGGAGATACTAGAGAAATATGACTCAGTGTGGGTCTCCGCCAAGTTTGTTGTCATCCATTGCCATGGTGACGGCAAAGTATTGGGTTATCTTTCCCCCTGTCTGCCTCGAGGGGAAATCATTGCATCTGATTGGACGATGCATACATACTTGACCCAATGCTGACCTCAATTCAGTTCCTAGGCATACCTGCACGCACGTCAGTGGTCTGCTTAAAGGCATGCAGTGTGTGCAGTATTTCAACCTGACACAAGTTGTGTCAATGATTTTGATATTCTCTACATGCTTCTCTCATATGCGAGAAACATGGTGCTTAGAAGCAGTAGAAGATGCTTATGATGCAATATATTATGTCACATTTGTGAAAGAAAGCTTTTAAAAATCTGCACCATTTTATTATCAACATATTTTTGTCTTCTTGTCTTTTCCTCACAGGACTACCTCATATTGTGGCGTGACCGTATGGAGGCACTTCTAAATAAGAACCTGGGCCCAGCAGCTCCCAAGGATGTGGACCATTCTGCTGTGACGAAGACGCACACTGTGGAGGGGGAGGCAGAGAAACCAAGCACCCCAACAGGAGTGGACGAGGTGGAGATTGTGACCAGCTCCATGGCACAGCACCACAGCCCCCTCTGTTGACGGCCGGAGTGATAGCGTGTGCCAAGAAGGCAGTTTGTCCCAAACAAACTGAGATCACAGAACATGGCAGAAGCCTCCGCATCCAAGCAACATCTGTGGCAAGCACCCAGGGAGATTCCCGACGGTGGGATGTTTTCACCGCAGCATTTCACTTCTCATCATCCAGACAACTTCAGAGAAGACGGGGGAAAGAAGTTTCTAAGATCAGTCAGTGGCAGGCCCTTGGGGAAAGCACTGCGGCATGGGAACAGTGTCTTTGGCGAGATAGCTCATGACGATCCCTACGCTATCAGAAACATGATCTTGTCATAGGAAACGGGTACCATTGCTCCAGAAAAGTGAGCAAAAGAGGGAGGGGCCAATGTCTCGTCACCTGCATGTAGCCACGCCCAAATTATCTGCAAGATGGCTGCATTCCGTCAGTCCTTTCACACCCTCTCCCCCACTGAGAGTGAGGTGGATGCAGTCTGTGACTATATTCAGCACAGTACTAATCACAAGTCTTTTTGATCTCTCAAACCTTTCTGATATCGCAAGAATCCACCCAGCAATCACCCAGAGGCCGTCATGTAGTCGACAAACCATCTGGCCCCTTCCTCACAGAGGAGAGTAATTATAATAGTGGCAGCTGAGACATATATTTCTTATAACTACTCTCAAGAATATTTGTACACAGGTGGATGCAATAAACCTACCAGAAGTCTGTGCTCCATTGTCAACATATCTTTTGAGTGAAATTGATAATATACGCTACTTTCAATGCAATTAGGAGATGAAGAAAGAGTTGGAAGGATAGATTTGCAGGCGTCTGCCTGCAGACATTGGCTCACCAATGTGCCTTGACTGTTCCATGCTTTTTAAAGTGGTTTACTAAGGAACTGTAATGTGATAATGATGATGAGAATGCTGATTGATGTGTTATTGTGGTAGTTGTGGCAGTAGAATAGCACATCGTACATGTTACTGTTGTTGAATTTTCTTTCTTATCCATTGAAATTCGTAACAACGGTAATCAGATGCTGTTTGAATGGAGGAATGTGGAGATGTCTGGATGAAACTGTTTGTGTAAATGGATTGGATAGTTGATGATGGAGCATAAACTCTCAAAATGTCTGTGATCACTACACCTGTTCAACTTGGCAACGCAAGTACTCCTGACAGACTGTCGGTGAGGTGCTCTCTATCTTATTAAAAAGAAAAAAAAAAGAAAAAATGTGGTGGAATGTTGTATGCAGCCGCTGAAGTCTGAAAATTGGTGTATTCCCTTTGGAAACTAATTGACTTAGCTTTTAGTGGAAACCTCATTTGCCTCATTTTTTTTTTTTTCTAGACAACGTATTTTATTTTTTGCAAGTCAGATCTAGGATTTTTAAATTTACTATTAAGAAAGGAAGCTGAAGTTAATATTTGTATGCATGCTTGTATGAGTGAAAGGAAATTTGTTTCATGAGTAATGGTGATATTGAGTAATAATGCACTTGTCAGAAATCTTGCTATTTTTTTCTATTTTTTCTACTACATCTCTTTAGATGTGGATGGTATGTCCCTTCATTTCGATATGAAAAGTAAAATTGCAATAACTTTTTTTTCCGTGAAGCAGTTCTGTTCACTGTAACAATGTGAAGGAGCATGCCAATGTTAACGTTTTGACTGCATTGAATTTTTAAGATGTACCAATGTGCCATACTGTCATGACACTTGTTGGGTTTGTTGTTCTTTTTTTTTTTTACCTTGTGAAATCTTGATTATGAAGATCTTTCTGAAGGGTATAAGAGTGTCACCTCACAGATTTTTATTCCGTTATTATTATTATTATTATTATTTTAATATGTGTGTGTGCCAGCACTTCAATCATTCCACACCATAAAGGGGAGCAGTCCCCATTCGCCTTCCAGTCCAGTACGCCAACACAATATCATTCCAAGTATGGTCGCTTTCAAATCCCAATGACATATGAATTAGACTTGACACAAGTAGAAAGTGTTTTGTCTTGTGTTTGTTCCAAGAGGAATGAGCAAGATCCATGTTCTGTTGTGGTACACCCACCCCCTTCTTTGTCAACGGGAATAGGAATACTATGGATGAGTATTTTGTAGTAGGTATGTAGAATAACAAAGTGTAATCTCTTTACCACTGTGCCTTAAAAGTTAAACAGCAATAATGGAGGTTATATTCCTTGTTTTCTGTAAGGAAGTTACTCCATGCTTTTGTATGCAAATAAGTGCCCAAAGATATACTCTAGTCATGCAACTGTATTAGGTCATGTGTTCTCCATTTGTTCTCTCTTCTTTTTTTTTTACGTGGTGAAATTTTATGATCTGTAGCTGGATTGAGGTGTAATTAACTCAGAACCTGAACAATGCAGTACTTGTAATGTAAGAATTATCTTGAGCATCAATTGCATTTAACTTCCATTTGAAATAGACATATCATGAGTACTAGATAATGGATTTTGTGGTGTTTTGCAAAGTATTATGCGATTTGGTGTGTTTATAAATTCTTGCAGGCTTTTATAACTCAGTTTTGAACATTTCCATTTGTATGTGAGAACAACAGATCATTCAAACTTAGTTGTTACTCTCTTTGTAAATCAAATTTCTCAAAATTAAGAAAAAAGTACAAAAATAATAGTTTAGTGAGACTGAAGATGGTGATAGTCAAGGCATAGTTGAGTATAAGAGTTTTATTTTTAAACTAAAATCCTGTGTGCGAGATTGAGTTTGAGTGACAGAAACATATACCCTATTCAAGTTTTGCAGTGGCCTATGTTAGATTCTGTTAAAGTCTTTGTTCTTTTTTTCCCCTTTATCAAACAAAAAAAAATCAAAATAGGAACTACCACTTATGAAAAATGACCTTGGCTGTGTTGTGAGTTTTGTTTTGTCCTCTAGAAAGTATTGTTCATGAGGGATTTTGTGTGTCTTACATGTATCAAAATTTATTCTATCTTGTCTGCTATGGCTCTGAATATAGTTCCTCAGGCAGTTTTGTGAGGGGTTGTCGAAAGAAACAGTAAAGAGAAAGGAGATATATTGTGACGAATTGAGTAGTACTTAAAATATATATTGCACACACACACACACACAAATACAAGGTAGCCATAAGATGTAATGGTGTGTTGTGAAACATGGAATGTTAATTTGTTATGATGTCCCGATTTTATCTTGTACGTCTTGTAATTGTTTAATTATGCATTCCATCTATATTGAATGTTTATAAATTTTCTAACATGACTATAACACTCAAAATGCTAAAAGCAGAAATGGATCCCATTTTAAATTCCTTTAAGTTATTTTTATATGTGTTATTTTTTCACCAGAATTTTGTTAAGTACCAGTGGTTCAGTTGTAATTGTACTACATGTATGAATAGTAGGACCAATTGAATGGATGCTTTCGAAACAATTTAATCACAAAATTGACTGTGTTCTATATGCATGGGTACTATCAGCTATCTACTTTCTCTTACATGTGAGTCTAAAATACTCTTATATCTTATTTCGCTTTTCTTTTGTCTCATCACCTCGCTCTCCTTTTATCTTTTCTCTCACATTATTGAATTAGGTGGAATTCACCAGAACTTTTCTTTCCTGCCAAAATAATTTCGGTTGGAAGATTACTTTGATCAATTTTTTTTCTTTTAAGTGTTTGTTCTTTTCCCATCTCTTTTATTTTTCTCTTCAATATTTTTCTTCCTTTTTTTCGCTGAATTTAACCATCCTATCATTTTTTTTTTTTTTTGTTCGTTTGATGATACTGGAGTGCAGTTTTTCTTTTTGTGAAATGTCTTCAGAGAGACTAAGACAGAGTCGAAATGAGTTTACATCCAAGAGAAAACAATTCTGTATGTATGGTTGCCATGATACTTTATGTGGAGAATGTTAAATCTGCGAGAAAGTTTTTATGTTTCATTTGTCCTTCTGTGTCTTTTATTATCATGGCAACCATAACATCTTGATTGGATTGAAAATTTCAGGATGTGATGGTATTGGAAACAAAATGTGTGCAGAGTTTTTATATTAATATGTGGTTATTACTTGTGAGGCCTTTTGAGTGAGAATTAAAATAAAAGAAAAAAAAACAAATATGCAGATTGACTTATGATTTGTTATTATGCATTGTGACACTGAAAGTAATGATGGGATGAATATGTAAAAATTATTCGCTTCATTCGTTACGATAATTATGATGATGATGTTTGGTAGTGTTGCTGGGTGTGAGTTTGATGGTGATGGCCTTAAAGGCATTTTACACAACATTTTTTCCAGTTTTTTTTTTTTTTTAAATCTGAGCTAAAGAAATTTTAGACAGCTTCGTCTGAGATTTCGTCATTCTAAATTGCAAGTAGACAGATTATTTTCACAAAGGAAAATGCCCCCTAAATAAACGTGAAGAAAGAAAACGCTCAGTGTACTAGTACGGTCATGTAGTTTGAAAACAGAACAAAGCAGTATAGACAGCATCATGCAATGTGAGAACACACATAATATGTGTATGTGTATGTTATATATATATATATATATATATATATATGTGTGTGTGTGTGTGTGTGTGTGTTGTGTGTGTTCACAACAGTAATGATTAAAAAAACTCCATGAAAGACGAATTTTTGCCCATAGGGTTTTGTCAAGTGAATGGCAAGCTCTATTTTGAAGATAGTATGAATCAAAATAAAAGATGCTGTAATTCTTATATATATATATATATATATATATATATATATATATATATATATATATATATATATATATATATACATATATATATATGTGTGTGTGTGTGTATATATATAATATATGTCTGTAATGTCTGAACAATACAAAACAGTAGGCTTACACACAAAATGATAGATAGTGAGAAACACGCAGGTATACACACATTAAATTACTTCTTGATTAATCTATTTGTATACAATATGTATTGTTTATACATCTTTCTATGCAGTGTATATACACTTAGATTAATGATTTATTATATAAATGATGCACAGGACAGAGTGGATCAGTGAGAACTGGATGCGCGAGTTTAACTTTGGACCTGTTTAAATCCACGAGTGCAGCGAGTGTGTTTTAGACCGTTCCAACTTAAACGATAGCATCCAATTCTCACTGATCCACGAAATAGGCCTGTGCATCATTTGCGATATAAGATGGGCCCGTAAATTCATGAAATACAACCATTTTCCCCATCATGCGTCCGGTACACCTACAACACTGTACAAGACTTGAGCCATGCGTTCGGTTTTTACCGGACGCATGCGTTCTAATTTTACCGGACGTATGGCTCAGTGTGGATCAGAGAAATCAGTAAAAATCAATGCATGACAATTATTGACCTATCAGATTGCAGAGATTCTAAAGCCCATTTTATAATCATAGTTTTATACACTGCTCGGGTTAGGGTGACTTTATCGAAATCTCTATCATACCAGTTATGTCTTCATTTGCTTCGGTACCTAGAAAAACAGCAGTCATCCCGACAATAGTAATGGTAGCATTTTGAGCAGTAAGTGCTTTTTGAACATACAGTGTACATTTTTTTTTTTTATTGTACATACAACTTTCGAAATTTGTCAAAGTGGTAAAAGTGTTATTTTGTGAAAGAGCATGTAACGGCACAATCATTTTTGTCCGATATCTATCACTTTTTCTCCCTTTCGTAGCAGAAATTCTTTTTGCATATAGCATCATGGATTTGATTCAAACAGAAGTAGACTCATTCCAATACGTATGCGCGTACTGGACTTGAAACATTTTTCTTGACATGAACCGAGGATTGACTCAAACATGAAATTAGGAAGTAGAATCGCATCTCAACAGGCATGATCATTTCTCAACGACGAATTGAATGAGAGCTCCATCAGACAGCCTTTTTGCCACTTCCCTTTTTTCTTAATATGATAAAGCATTAGAAATGGGGTTATTCAATGCTATTACACATGGATTTTAGACCGTCACTATGATGCCTTTGTCATTTTTTTTAATTGTCATCGCTACATATCCACTTCAAGCATTTTCGCGATGTGCGCCAACACTTATCACTATTATTATCGTCTTCTCGCTGACATGACTAGATAGAGACAGCCATACCAGGTTTTGTGTTGTCCGGATGTCTTCAAACAGAAGGAGATAAATTAACTTGTTACTGTTCTCTGTCCTCTTGTACTCGTGAATATTGTAACTACATGATTTTTATGTGCATTTCCATTAAAAATGTCAGCAATCATTTCAAACCCAGGAATGGTTCTATTTCTGTGAGGTCACGAGACTTCTCTCTCTCCCGTTCTTTCTCATTGCCTGCGGCGTTTCTCACCGACAAAACTATAGTTGCGGCATGCCTGAAGTATAGAGAGCAAGAGAAATTCCGTAGTGGGAGGTGTATTCGCGAGGAAGTGCGGAGTACGCGAAGCGCAGCGATGCGCAGCGTGTCAGAACGCCGCTGCGCATCGACATCCAGCGATTCACACAGGCGACAATAGCGACTGTTATCGTTTTCCTTTTCTCCTTCTTTACGGCAAACAGGAGCATGGTGGTTGCCCCTTTGGTATATCGGCGACGGAATGTTTGATCACGATTAAAGGTAAATTGGGCATATAAAAGTATAGTCTACAGAATTTCATGTAAACTCTCGCCAGGAGACATCAGTGAAACAATTAATAGCTGGTGATAATAATACAGATCCCACACAGGTACATTACACAAGGGGTTAGGATCGGTCACTTCCATATTCAAATCGACTATAGACCTACACCCCTGCCTCTCCCGCAAATCAGCAATCGTAATCACCTCTTACAATGACAAAAAAAGAATAGCCCCTATTTCCTAAATAAGGTCGTTTTCTTGCCCACGTTTTGAGACTACTTAAGTCTGAACTTGATATCATTTTCATTAAAATCTTCGCTTGCACAGAAGCCGTTGAGTCACGACGATGAGAAAGTATAAATGACACTCTACTCCACTCTTTCAAGACTGGGAAGCAGTTTGATACATTATTCATTTTCTTCATTTTAAAATGAAATCATAAACAGTCTTGCAAACTGTTCCCACCGTCTCTCATGGCCTTACAAAGACTACTTGTACACGCATGGATCCCCTTACGACAACACCCACCCTCTACCCCACCCCAACCACTAAAACACTCAACCTGTATAAAAAATGTATGCAAACACCTTGGTCAATGTGTTCTGCTTGTTACACATTATCGCACCATAATGTGAGGGAATAATTTCCACTCGGATGCAGGCTGAGTTACAAATACTGCAAACTGTAACAAAAGAAATTGGTAGAAGTTTTTGTTATATAAGATTGAACAAAATGGAATCAGAGTTTGATCCCTGAAGCGAAAATGGCGTCATAATCTCGTCTAATTTGCTCTGTAATTGTGACTACTGTCGTTTTCAAGAACATTGAGCTATGAAATCTTGAAATTCAATTACTGCCTTATTCTATGTCTGATGTTAAAAACTGCCATTGGTCTTTGTTTTTTTTTTTTCTCTCATAATTAAACTTTTACGTCAACGTGGACGTAATATATATATATATATATATACACATATATATATATATATATCTATATCTATCTATATATATATATATATATATATATATATATATATATATATATATATATATATATATATATCTGAAAATCAGGTCCCCCTCTTTACGTCGTGCAACCTGCTGTTCAGATTTCAAAGTTTTTGTGTTGTCTCAGAAACACGATAAAGAATGATGAAGATGTAAAATGGCCATAAAATATGTATATATAATATACCTATATATAAGTTATATACATATATATATATATATATATATATATATATATATATATATATATATATATAATTATATATATACCTATATATAAGTGTTATATATATATATATATATATATATATATATATATATATATATATATATATATATATAACTTATATATAGGTATATTATATATACATATTTTACGGCCATTTTGCATCTTCATCATTCTTTATCGTGTTTCTGAGACAACACAAAAACTTTGAAATCTGAACAGCAGGTTGCACGACGTAAAGAGGGGGACCTGATTTTCAGATGATCGTCCATCACTGACGTTCATACCAGCATGACATGATTGTGTATGTATGGGAGGAGAAGATAGATCATAATGGATAAGACTTTGAAAAGCAAATAATGGGAATAGCTCACAGTGACTATAATGAGTCCTAATAATATTGAGCTAGATGTGAAAACCAGATAGTAACTCAAATGCAATCTCCTCATGGTGTTATTTTGAGATTTTATCGATTAGCGCATGTGGGATTATCCATATCGAGATCAGTAAAGGAGTTTCCTTCGCTCCAGATATCTTGTGTGAAGTTGTTGACAATGGGAACCAAACCATACCCATTAGGGGCGGAGTCATACTTCTCATGATAAAGACAGCATGAGGAAAGGGGCAGGGTTAAGTGTAATCTGCCGATGATCAGACAATAACTGCGCTTTTTATTGGACGAACTTATATATAGACACAGTGAACTGCAAATCGTTACCGACTCGTTGCCTGGATGATAATGACAACGCAGGTATACATTGTTTGAAGTGGCATTCATGACTTATGTGACGTATATGGCTTCTTTGTCTAGCATCATACGTTAGACTAAAACTTAAGTTATAGATACAACTTTGCGAAGGACCACAGTCGTTCGCTATGAATTTGACTTTTCATACAGATGCCATGAGATAGAAAAACAAAAACAAAACAGAGAAATGCGGCTAAATCTAATCAATTATTGTATGGACTAATATCATCTTACACGACAACGTTATTTACCAAAGTAATTATTTTTCATTATGAGAATTATTGCTTCCATAAAACATCTAACGATGATGTTCATGTCATAAAGGACTATATTCTATGGGATAGGGACCTGGTCAACAGATCTCAAACGGTATGATAAAGAGCTTATGTTTCGGCATTAGTTATTGTAGTCCTGTCTTTTTATACAGGTTTTATTTTGCATGACTGTTTTCATGACGATTGTTATACAAATTTAACGCTGCCCCCGTGCGGATGATCTTTGTTGGGCATTGTGTAACGATGATTGTTTATTTGCACTGATCTCGTTCAATGAACAGAATGTTATGAGCAATTCATTGAGTAATATTTGATATCGAAAGTCAAAATTTGAAAGTCAGTAATGTTTTTCCCCACAATACCAGGTAAATGTTTTTTGGCACATTATAGTCATTGTTCGAACTTTAATAATGTTTATTATAAAGGATGATGATTATCTTTGATTTGTGTGTTTAAGCACCGGAAGGAAAAGCGAGCTTTGAGCATAAACAACAAATTCTTTCTGAAAAGCGGCATGAATAGACATTGCTACATTATTAACGCTGCGTTTCATATGGGTAGTCATGAGGATAGATTATCCAGACATTCAACAAGCACAATGATACGCCTGATGGTAAAAACAAACAAACACCATCCAACGTTTTCCAAATTCATAACAAAAAGAGGAGAAACGCTTTAATACGGAATGACGACACAAGCACTGCTCCGGCTCCTTTACTGTTCGTTGTTTCAGTTTTCAGTATAGTCAATTTCATACTTCTCATAGTATATCAATATTACATCAAGAATATTAGTACAAATTCTTGTATCTTGTCAATAATAAACAAACAAAAGGATATACATGCATGATATACACCATGTATAGTAATTATAATGATATCGGGGCCCTGTTTCATAGAGCTGTTCGTAAAGTTACGAACGACTTACAAGCGACTGGTAATCAGTTCTTGTGCTGAATTATTGAAATTCTGGTAAGTATAGCACATCAAACTGATCACCAGTCGCTCGTAAGTTGTTCGTAACTTTACGAACAGCTTTATGAAACAG
Source organism: Diadema setosum (assembly GCA_033980235.1). Lineage (NCBI taxonomy): Eukaryota > Metazoa > Echinodermata > Echinoidea > Diadematoida > Diadematidae > Diadema > Diadema setosum. The sequence goes on along the minus strand of CM067061.1, from coordinate 5,831,554 downwards.
GGCCCAGGTTGTACAAAGAGAAGTATGAGATATATGAGTTGTTATTGTCATGTACATGATTGTCCACAAAATTTTGAGCCTGTTTCCATAATTCCTCTCATTAGGCGTATCAAACCCTCTCCGGACTTCAATCTCCATATAAATGCTTTAAAATTTCTAAAAGAAACATGTTGTCAGTCGTTGGGTCAGAGTGGAACACTGAATATCGCAGGCCCACATGCTGCACAAAGCAAAATCCATCGCAGATCCCGATGAAGGGATATTAATATGGTCACGCTTCATTCCACAGACAGGCTGCAGCAGTTTCGTGATCTGCAGGGGAACGAGTGGGGGCTCTGATTTACTATGGGGAGTATATTGGTGTCGGAGACGCTGAAACACGTGTAATTTCAATATTATTCAATTGCGGCTGTGCTACCACGAGAGTTATCTCAAAGAGTGATAATCTTTGCTCATAAAACACAAGAAAATAGAAGACAAATTGAAAAAGATGAGAAAAGTTATCCCGATTTATTTACCTATATTAAGAGATAGTACAAAGTTTGATCGATCATTAAACAGCATCTCGGCTGTTTCGTTAGAATTGTCGTTTGTGTAATACTTAATAATCGATATCATCAATAATCTAATGTTATGGATATTCTTGCCAGGTAATTACCGATAAACTTGGAGGGTTGGAAAGACAGTTTTCGTCACCATCTCTCGGCGAAGATGACAGTATTCCATATAATATTTGGACGACTATTACATGAATTATTATATAAGATGACGTCAGGAGTATACATGATTGTATTCCTGTATGTTTCCAACAGGCACCATGCAGTTTCGAAAATTTACTGATGTTCGTTTGCAAAGTTTTATTAACAAATCAAAAAGAACCAACAAAATATTGTTCTACAAATACACATCGACGAAATATTTGTTCCACAAATACATATCGCCGGAACAGCCTCACTTAATCTTCCTCGTCCAATTCCTGGAAGAAAACTGAGGACAAAATCTGTGGATTTCTATTATATTGAGACTTTCTTCATCGGAGTCTAGCGAGCTGACGAATAAATCGCCCTATACCATGTGCAACCTTCGCAGTTGTTTCGATAGTGACACTTGAGTAAAGACTAGACAAAATTGTCTGCTATGACGCCACAGAATCTATTGATTAAGGGGGAAGAGAGACAAGAGAGTGTCGGAGTAAAGGAACAAATAGTCGCTGAATGGGCTCACGGTCCAGGGGATGAGCGCGTTTGATGATCTGTGAAAAAGGTTTATAAAAAAAGGTGCTTTATTGAATATGTAGCATTTTTACCATTTCTGTGGAGAGATCAATGAGTTTAAAAGGATCACAAACTCGGCATGAGATCGTCTCCCAAGGTGTAAAGTTATTGGTATATATGCCACTGGCGTCCCTTCAGGGAATATCGACCCCCAATAGAGGAATACTGGTCTTTACAATGAAATCGTCAAGGAAAGGTGTCATTGAGGGGAATAAGTGAACAACCTGTATTTGTTAAGGTATAATCATCAGAGTTCGTAATGATCCTCAGCTTTTTCATCCTATTAATTCCCTGACTTTGACGTCACGTATTTTTACCCCCATCTCTGTCACAAATCTCTTTATTTTCACGGAGACCAACAGAAAGAAAGACGGATAGACAGATGGAGAGAAATATTTGACTGTGAGTGATAGCTGGTTATAACAATGATTATGCTTAATAGATAGATAGATAGATAGATAGATAGATAGATAGATAGATAGATAGAAAGGCAGCTATGATAGAAAGTAATTATCTTTAGTGAGATAATTTTTGATTGTTAATTATATGTCATCAAAATAAGAAAGAAATTAAGTTAGCGTTTAAAGTATATACCAGACAGATATTGGAATAATGGATTAACAGTTTGAGATCTAAGAAAATGAAAAGAGAGTGTAAAGCAAAAGCCCACATCACCATCCACACACACACATAAACACACAAAATATATACGTTATATATTTATATTCAATTATCATATTCAATTATTGTAATAAGTGCAGTTCCCCTGCAAGCATAACAGCATGTCCACACTCGATTTTGCTGTAACTTTTGTAACTACATTGTTAATTAGGTGGATACGAGCTCAAGGAATATGCAAAACGGTGTATAGTGTATGCTAGCAAAGCGATTCTAGCCATTGGAGCAGAAGGTACTGTCGGTGAATGAGAACAAACCAAACAAAGCAGGGAAAGTCAAAATGAAAAAAAAAGTGACAAAGAATGATTAGTAATTATAAGTCATATTATTATTTTTTTCCGTCTCATTGTCCTGTGATACAGGTGTACACGAGTGATGTTGAAGTAGTTGAAGGTACATAAAGTGAATGTTTTCTTTGAACATGTGCGATAACGCATGAAGAGAGGTGGTGGTCCCACGTCACTGTTCTTCCCCGAATTATGACTGCAACGTAAGCAAGTATATTTCCATTCGTGAAACCAATACCCATCAATATGTAAACCCGCAATGAAATATCATCTTACAATAACGTTATCAAAATCATTATTTTAAGATTATGCAGTATGCGCTTGTACAACAAGGCGAGCATGCAGGACGAATAAATCGTTTGCAACCGGCTCAGCTATACATTATGATCATTGGCCTCAAAAACATGGTATATAACCACCAGATTTTTATGGATTTAATGTCCTGAGATGATATGAGCATTTTAGGATACAAAGCTCTTTTTTCACTTATGGAAATTAGACACTGATCCACCACTCAAATGTCAGGAGCCTTTAATAATATTAGAAGTATAGTAGTAGTATAGTATAGCAGTAGTAATAATAATAATAATGAATAATGAACGAGGCGATATGCTCATTTTCTTTTAACCCATTCTGGTAAGCAAGGTAACAAATCAATAAGAAGCAAGTTGTTTTTAGAATTTTTAACCCATTTTAGTTTGCTGGGGGGGGGGGGGGTTTCTATGCAAATCATGACAAGGAAAAGTCACCAAACTGGCTCATTTCTATTTCTATAAAAAATGCATTTAGGCACAGAATCAGTGCTCAGATAAAAAAAAAAATATATTATTGCTTGTTTTTCGTTGTTTTCATTTCCAACGTCTATTTAAGTTAATATTTTGATAAGAAAGAACACATTTTGATTTTCACATCGTTTGTGAAAGAAATATTTCACATATTTTTTGAGGCCATAGAGAACAGGAATGTGAATCACATAAAAAACACACGAGTTAAAAGGATCGTATAGTTTTGGTTGAGACTTAGTTTCAGGTTTTTGGTGAGATAATGAGAAACATCTTTAATATGAAAGCGCATGTAATTCTATGAGGAATTCAACGTTTATTTTTTTGATGAAAATTGGTTTTGAAATGGCTGAGATATCCAAAAAAGAGCGATTCTGATAAAGTGTAGGACCCAAACTTTATTACGATCGCTTTGTTTGAATTTGTTTTTGGATGTTTCAGTCTTTCCAAACCCGATTTTCATCAAATAAACTTTGAATTCCTCTTAAAATGGTATGCTCTGTACTATATCATAAGTGTTTTCTTGGTATTTAAAATTCAGTTAAAAGGCATTTAAATTCTCTTTCTCAATGGATCTCACCATCACTCTCCATTTAGTAGAGAACGTCCATTTATCATTATCATGGAATACGTTGACCAGAGTATGGAATAACAAAGTGGTCAGTACTTACGTTGACCTTTACCAGTTTTGAATTATAAGTGGTGATAGATTTGAATATCTTCCCTTTTGCCTATATCAATAATATTCATTGAATCTACATGGCACACCATGTTCCTTTCTCTGTTCTTTGTTGTTGCTGTATTTTTTTTTTCAGTCATAAACCTCACTTCCTATGATGTCGATTGAGTTTGCATGTTACAAGCACGGTTCTTTCGATCTAATCTGTCTGACATGATTGTCTTGCACGTCACGACCTTGAAATTATACAGGTATAAGTGCTGCCTATATGGAAAAATACTTGTTCTGCATTCTCTTAAATCGTTTATTTAACGGGATGTGTCCCATTTTTGGACAAAGTTCGTTCGTCAACTTACGCAAATGAAATCTCTATCGTCATAAAAGTTAACCTTCGTGACAGCACAATCCATGTAGCATGGCATTATTTAACGCATGAAAATAATTCATTTTGAGGACTTGCATAAATTACTGCGGGAGTGCGGCACGGCCTTATACTGTGAAGAAAGTACGTGGTGAACATGATTGTTTAAAAACTGTTCCAACATCGTCTCAAGCAACAGTGTAAGCAACTCCTTTCCTTGTCTATTATAGCATCATAAAGCCGTGATACGTGCACAGACGAGCACAGACTTATCATTTTGTGATACGTAGATAGGGGCCTGGTTGATTAAATCAGGAGAAATATTAAAACTGCACACAATATTGATATGACACCATGACGACAAGGGAATTAACCCCATGCAGAGAATGATAATTGTGTAAATAAAAATGTATGCGTTTCATATACATTACACAGATGGCGCCTGCGTTAGACACAGAAGGGCCAAGGTACAGACCCAAGGGAACCGCTGCTGCAGGTGGGGTGGGGTGGTTGCTTGAAACACCCCAGCATGCATATAGGCCTATAACATAAAACTTGCAAATCCTGTATAGTATACTTTGCATGCTAGGAGTAGGGGGCACACAGAACCGTTAGGAAATGATTAAACCAAACTGAGTAGATTGTATAATAATATATTCTTCCTCTTTATATGATATTCAATAGACATTATATTGTTCTTGTTGTTTTAGATCTACTCGCAGCTAAGTAGGCATATTCGAAATTAACTTCTATTACTAACTTTGTAAAGCGGTATGAAACTACATTGTATTGTTTCAGTATTAACGCTAACAACAGTATGATTATCATTTTCCTCCATAACACAATAGAGGACGAGTAACAAGCTGAAAATGACCCAAACCCCATTCCATTAGACTGTTAGATAGATACTGTAGATAGACAGACAGATAGATAGATAGATACAAAGTGTGTAGATAGATAGAAAGATGGATAATAGATAGATAGATATAGATAGATAGATAGATAGATAGATAGATAGATAGATAAAGACTCTGTGAGCAAGTAATTTAAAAAATGGGTTCTAAAATTAAAAATTACATTATGTTCATGTTCAAACAAGGAAGCTATATAGGACTGCAGTTTCACACGTTTCTTGTGTAACAGTAACGTTTATCATAACCACGCACGCGCAATGGAAGACTTGGCATTGAATTTTAACACCATCATCGCATCTATATTTGTGATTATGCCAATCACTGTTCGAGAAAATTATTTGAAACTTTGAATTTCCATAACTTTTTTATTCTATACGTCCTAATTTACTAAAAGCTCCTGTGGCTCTACTGCGTTGTTTAACTGTATTCATTCAATTCAACTTTAGATTGGGATTTGAATTCAATTTGAGTTGAATATATAGGACATGACTGTGACTTGGTCATGTGTCTTGTTTGTCACTCGTATTTATATCTCCTGTTCCTCTTCGGTTAGCATTTTCATTTTCAGTTGTTTTGCAATCTATGAATATAGGCCTAGATTGGAAAGAGATAACCAAATTATATTTCTAATTCGTATTTTCCTCCATATACAGACAGGCAGTATACCACCCAGTGTGAAACAAAGCGCCAGAATGGTTATTGTTCCGGAACGTTACACGCTCCATAGTAGTTGGTTTTTATAGTTTGAAGTGGTTAATAGTGACGTCAAGAAATCTCTCTGAGTGGACTCTAAAATACTATTACTCTAATAAATGCCTCCTGTTCAGCAGCATGTGATAATCTGCAATAAATGACCAAGAAGTTCTGCTCACGAACAAAATTGGATAGGGCCTAAACTACTGTACCAAACAACGAAGCAAAAATTGAGCTCTTAGAGAGAGAGAGAGAGAGAGAGAGAGAGAGAGAGAGAAACAAACAAACAAACAAACAAACAAAGAAAGTTGAAGAGGAAAAGGAGAGTGGAAAAAGAAAGATGCAAGGAACGGGAAAAGAGGGGGAGACAGCGAAAGGAAACGAAATTGCTGATATTTATGATCGTATAGGGCGACATACGAGGTGTATGTGAGCTCGCATTAGAATGCGAATGCGAATTTAATGCTGTTTTGTAAAGTCGAGTAATGTGAGTACCGAGGACATGGTATTGTCGATCTTCCTTCGATGATTGAAAAGGCGTCTCGTGAACGGAAACGGAAAGGAAACGATTTTTTTTTTTATTTGAAACCGAATAAAATTACGAACAACAGCGATATCCCTTTCATTAGTTGATTTTCTTAAAGACTGACCATCAGAAAGATCATTTCCCATTGTTGGGTAAAGTTTCCAATCGTCTTGGATGTTCTATGGTCAGTAGATCAATACGATATTGATGGAGTGGAATCACCACTAAAATATTGTCTACTTTGCGGTAAGTCGCTGTTTTGTCCGCTAAAGAGATTATGAATAGTGACCCCGGGTAGCGAGGTTATTTTGCAGGAATTAAAAGGATAGTTTAGTATTGGTGGCAATGAGAATTTGGCTGTTAACTTTTTTTCGAGATACCAGGAAACCACTTTTGAAATAGTACAGAGGATAAGGAGGAATTCAAAGTTTATTATTGATGAAAATCAGTTTTGGCATGGTTAAGGCACCCAAAAACAAAGTAAAGCAAAGCGATCGTAATAAAAGCTGGATCCTACCTTTTATTAGGATCGCTTTTTTTTTTGGGGGGGGGGGGGTTGATACCTCAGCCATTTCAAAACCAATTTTGATAAATAAAATGCTGAATTCCTCTTAAAATTACATGCTCTTTCATATTTCATAAAAAGTTTCTCATTATCTCACCAAAAAATGTTAGAAGTCTGAAGTTAGGTCTCAACCGAAAATGTACAATCCCTTTAAAAATGGTAACTGAGAGAGCGAGGGAAAATCAAAGGTACAAAGAAAAATCGCCATAAAACGAAACGATTTCTGTTATTTAAGGGATCGTTATAGTTATGGTAGAGACCTAACTTCAGGTTTCTAACATTTTTGGAGAGATGATGAGAAACCTCTTATGAAATATGAAAGAGCATGTAATATCCAATAGGAATTCATGTTATGTTTCTTTGATGAAAATTGGTTTTGAAATGGCTGAGATATCCAAAACAGAGCGATCCGAATAAAAGGTGGGACCCACCTTTTATTACGATGGCTTTGTTTTACTCTGTTTTTGGATGTCTCAGCAATTCCAAAACCGATTTTCTTCAAATAAACTTTGAATTCCTCTTAGAATGGTATGCTCTGTACCATTTCCAAAGTGTTTTCTTGATATCTCGCAAAAAGTCAACAGCTCAATCCTCATCTCCACCAATAATGTATCATCTCTTTAAGCGCCCTCTATTGTCGTGGCTGTATCAGCACATCGTATCGCTAAAAAAAAAAAAAAAAAAAAAACCTCGACTAATGTCTTCATTGCAAGCAAATTATAATTTCTTCCATAGTGTCCAACCTGTTCGGAGAAGCTTAATGTGACGTCAATGTGACGTCAGGGGGTGTCATGTGATCTCCGTTCACAGTTTCCATATTCATATTTTATGATTGATATAATTTTGTTGGAAATAAAATAAACAAAATGAAATAAAATGAAATGATCTATGAAATATCGTTTAAAAATGGATATGACTATTTTTAAAAGATAGGCCTATATCAATATTGCTTATAAATGCGTGTTTTGTGTGCTTTCTTTTATGATTATTTGCAAGATAAGAAACTTCCGACATTACTTCCCATTCTGAAATCTGATAAATGTATACAAAATAATGTTCATATCAGTATTGTGCATAACTCTCTCCCTTGCAGAATATTTATAACTGTGCTGATTTGGTTGTGTAAAGTATAGTACACTGTCTACCTCCAAATGCATCATGAACTGGTGACGATAATTATACTCTGATGATCTAGAATACAGGTTCATTAATAATTATTAACTATTCATCTTTGTCATCATGCGCTTATTGTCGGAGCAGTCAAAAATGCAAAGGGCATACGCAGTGTCTGTGCAATAGCAACCCTGCATAATTCCATCGGTCGAAACCCGGAAGTTGAGAGAGAAAACCCAATTACAACATGCCCGTCCAAGTACAGCATTCCACACGAGTCGAAAAAAAAAAAAGAAAGAGAGAGAGAGAGAGAGAATCCCAATCTAGTTCATGCACTCTTTTGCATGTGTCTTTTGCCAAGAACAGAGTACAAAATGCGTCTTGATTAAGTTTGCTGAATAATGATAATCAAAATTATATTGCGAATAGCTCATGAACAAAATCAATGCAGGTTCATAGGCCTATACACTACCCATGTCTTTGAGAATACGTTTCATAATATCAGCTAAGAAGTTCTTGCCTCTACAGGGAAAGTATATCATAGCGACAAAGATATAGATATACCCCAGTAATTTGCAAATGACTTGGCGTGGTCTATAGATCACCACAAGTCTGACTTTAAAAAATCTCGTGGTAATAGGTATGCACGACTTGATTCTTCAGAGTAATGGTCCAAAATAAAATGTGATCATCACACATCTAATCACATGGCATATGTTTTGTTTTTGTTCTCAACTGGATGACGTGATGTCATTCAGAAGCCACTAAACAAAAACAAATAAACAAAGAAAACCCCTCAATTTTGTCTTTATCATCTTATGGAATACTGCAGTGGACGTCCATGGCGACAAAAGTTAATCTACGGCTCCGCCTTATGAGGGCGCTAGTGCTCGTTTGTGAATAACGTGAAACGGGGTTTTCGGCTGACAAGCGACACACAACTTCAGCATCCGACTTTGGTTTCTACCGATACCCGCTCACATCGATGTTACTCGGTGTTGGTCGGTAATGTCAGGCAGTAAGTTGTTGCTGTTGGTATTGATGTTGTGATTGCTGTTTTGTCGTTTGATGACAGAATGAACAGCGTAGCAACGTAAATGGTGGATACGATGTCACCTACATGCACTCTTACATCTGGCTTGACTGATTTTTCTCTCCCTCCTCCCGGCTCTTACATAATACTTGCAATTGTCATTTTAACCGCCCGTTAGAATTTTAAGAAAACGAACCAGTTAAGTATGTATATTGTTATAATTGAGATAAAAAGGTGATGAGACAAAAAGATATTATTCCACTGCTGGAAAATGGAAGCAAACATCCAAAAATCGATTCGCCACCTTGGTCCAATCATCTCGAATTCATTGTGCCCAGCATTCGACAGTCACAAACAAAAGAGCGTTTAAAACAATAAATTGAAAATATTACTCCTCGTAAAATATTAGTTTCAGTTAATTTCACACTTTTAGTCCAACACCTATGATTAACCGTCCCATCAGCATTGCAATTTGTTCCATTCCTTTTTTCTTCCGATCAGGACTATGATCCCATCATTGCAAGCCACTGAGGCTTTTACAGAAAACCTTTTTCGTTCAGTTTAATTACTCTAATCCTTCTCATTTCTTTCCTTTTTTTTCTTCAACTGACTCGTTTACCACTTTGGTATGACGGCGTAGGTCATCCTTATGGGTTATGTGTGATATACGCTTCATTTCATTTTAATTGTACAATATTAAAAATGATATAAAAGAATGCTACAAAGGAGAGGTCTGTGTTCTCAGTCTATAGTGAATGATAAGTGGATTGATAGATAGATTGATAGATCGATAGAAAGACAGAGATGATTTTTCTTTTAATGGAAAATTTGCATCTTCTTTCAGATGAGAAATTTGCTCAACATGAGCTGACGGCGGTTCACTATTATTTCCAATAAGTTATCTTAGTTGACTTTCAGCACTTATTGCGTATGAAATGTATCCCAAATTTTATGTGTAGATTCAGTGACTGCGGCAATTTTAGCAGAACACATCAATGAAGTTTTTAGGAAACTCGGACATTGTGTTCAAACGTTACGATTTTTTTAAAGCTAAGGTGCCGACATCGCTGGATAAGAATTCTACAGCAGTGACTGATGTCAAAGTATATAGTGGAATGATTATAGAGAAAACAACGGTCATCTTACAATGTTTAACGTTCCACATATATTATTTTCATTTGTCTAAACATACCGAAAGAGCACTTACCTCTTTCAGAAGGCAGGGGGAGCAATAGTACCGTTAATAATATGTGTCATTGTAAAATGGCAAAGTTTGTGTAATTTTCTTCATATCATTTTCTTTATACCGTTCCACTTCTCAATCTGTGACATCACGGATTGTTTAAGTGTTTAAGCCTTTTATCAAGCGATGGCGGCATATGGATGTAATCGAAACTTTGAAAATGAATGAATTTTGAAGGGATTGTTCGATTTTCGTGTGACGTGTTCTTTTACTATTTGCATTCACTCAATCCATTATTTTTTTTAATTTTTTTTTTAATCTCCTATATGCGACACTGTACCATCACCGAGTAGATGGCGCTATTGCATTTCAGCTCAATCCACAGTGTTGCATTTTCACTGCTGGTGGTAAGTACCCGTATAGTACGTAAATAATATATGAAATTGTAAAGGCTCTTAGTGGCCAATGGAAACAGATGGGGACCGATTGTGCCCAAACTTGGCGCGCCGGTGTCCCATCATGTATTTTACAAGAATGCAGTGTCAAATTTTATTCATGCCATCTATTGGTATTTTCAATTATGTAAAGTTTTCTCGAAATTCTGAATTATCGCATTTTGGTTACCACGTCAGGGTGTAAACTTTTCTTTACTTGTAAAATAAGGACCGGTGATGTTTAATGTATATGTTTTGACATGAATAGGCCTTTATTACTGAACAGTTGGAAATGCTTAATGATATTGACTAATAAGTATTTATTTCAACTTATTGACAAATTGCCCATCATCGACGTAAATAAGCACTGAATAAACCATTCATCAGTGTTTTGGCAGTAACCATGATTAAAAAAAAAAAAAAAAAAATCATGGGCGTACATACTCGAGTATCAGTTGCAATGAAAACATCTCGAGAGAAGAATTTCATGAATTTGTAAAAGTATTCATTTGCACCGAGAAAGTAAAGATTTCTTGTGTCTCTTACGCATTCCTTTGTTTTATTGAAGATGAATTTTTGTACTCAGATTGTTTTGCAAACTTATTAAGTTCGTTTTATTTTGTATTGCAATGTTAATCTATGCACTCTAATTTCTGTTTAAAAATACGTTTTTGTTGGAAATGGGAAGAATAAATGAATGAATTGATTTCTTTGTTTTTAAATTTTTCGTTTCGTATTGCTTTGTTATCTGGCATAGTTCATAATATAGGCAAAAGAAATGTTTTCTCAGTGAGGAAAAGCAGAAAAAACACGACAATTCAAGATCGTAAAACCCGTACACTCCACTGTACACACAAAAATCACGGGAACCCGCCATTTTTGGTGACATTGGTCTGGGAAATGTGATTTATCTCTGCAAGCGTATTATAATACCCCGATTTTCGCAATAGGTTCTTAAAATGTGTAGGAGATAATATGAAAGAAAAAAGGCATATTAATTTCAGCATGAAATCTTTATGCGTTCAAGACTATCGCGAAAATGTCGGGGTGGGGTGGGGACGATTTTAGCCACCTCCCCGGGATAGTGAGGACTAAAGGAGTAGACTTTTATGAAACGAGCATGAACAAAATTATGCTAGCAAACTATTTAGTCTATAACTACTAAATCCCCATCACATTGACCAGATCTAGTGTTAAACATGATTATACAATACGACCAGCCCTTTGCTATAGCTTCTTAGACGAACGTCTCAAGCAGCGACAACATCGAGTACTTGCCTCTTCAAATAAATTGGTGTGTTTCTCTCTTTGCAAATGATTCAAAAAGGGGAAAAGGGGGGGGGGGTCTATTAGAGGTTTGATGTTTTTATGAGGAACACCCTATCACACCTTTAGAAGGCCAAATCGTGACTATGAATGGCTCCTGCCAATAACACTGAGAGAGTGGAGTGCATCATGCACGGTATATAAAACTATTGCGCGCCACCTAGCGTTGGGGGTGCCAGCCATCCGTTACCTCCATCTCAAAGTCACGCAGTAGTTGCAAACGGTTGTCTGCGGAAACATTTCATTGCCACCAAAAAAGACAAGATATTCGTTGCTTTCTCGACCTTCTCAGGTCTCAAGACGAGAAGGCGAGATCCGAGATCTCGTCTTCTCGGCTTCTCGGCTTCGAGAAGGCGAGTTGTGAAATCTCGCCTTCTCGTCTGCTCAGATCAGCTTCTCGGCTTCGCGCGAGAAGGCGAGTTGGGAGATCTCGGCTTCTCGGCTTTGAGAAGGCGAGTTGTGAGATCTCGTCTCTTTTAAGTCATATTTCATGAATAGCGGAAGAAATATCACATAGAGAGACTTAAATAATGAGAGGGGGAGGGGAGGCTTCCGAAACTACAATAAGCCATTTACGACTGACAGACTGACACTAGATATGGCTGCCAGACGGAAAGGCAACAACTTATGTCTGAAAGCCAGCAAGGAAGAACTGCGAAAGGAAAGACACCATACGGGGGATGCATCCGAATGTGGATGTGAAATAGTGAAAAAAAAAGAAGTGTTTTAAAATTATGAAATTGTGCACAAGTTTCTGTATTTTCTTGTTATATTGGTCAGTCCAGTGCGATAGTGAAAGGTTCTGCCGTATACAGTTATTATCATCTCAAGCACAAGGCACACATGAAAGGTGAGGGCAGACAGGATGGGGCAAAGAGTTCGAGTAACGGTGATAGAAGAGGGTTTCATCAATGGTCCCTATTAAAGGCCGTGTCACACCCTTTCGGGCAAGCCTTGCGTGACCTGTGACCTGTGCGCCAGACGCGTGGGGGCTGACAACTCAGAGAAGGAATTCCTCTAAAGGAATGGCAGAAGTCCCACAGAATGTCATTATCTTGGGGCATAAGGGGACTGCGAAGTTCTTGCGTGGGAGTTGCCTGCGAGGTGCTGCCGCTAAGGGCCTCCATCTGGCGTTTGGCGTGGACCTCTGCGGGCAATCCTTGCGATTCCCCCGGAAAAAGTTTTGGTCATGCTCAAAAATTGGCTGCGGGTAAATCGGACTTGCGTGCGCACCTCCGATCAACTACGGGCGAGATACGCGCTGGGTACTGTCAGGTGCGGACCAACTACGGGCGAGATCCGGGTAGCAAATTTGTTTCCCAGCAAGTCAACCCGCAAAACTTCCCCAGATACAGTATGACAAGGCCTTGAGCATGCTCAAAACTTGTTCCGAGTGAGTCGTGGGGTTCACTCGCAGAGGTACACGCAGAACACCAGTAGGAGACCCTTACCGGCAGCACCTCGCAGGCAACTCCAACGCAGGTATTTCGCAGTACCCGTTAAGTCGCTCATAACAGAAAACGGATCGGTTTCAAAGCTCTCACGCAGGTCACACGGAATACACGCAAGTAGAAGTAGTAGCACGCATCTAGCAGGTAAGATACAAGTGCGAAACTCGCAAACATTCTTGTCCGCTCGCGGAAAATTCTCCTGCGTGCTGGAAAATACCTACTCGCAACAAGCCCGCGCAGCTTGCCCGGAATGGATGACACGGTCTTAAGCCATAATAGTCCATGGGCCAGGCCAGATATTGGTACCATCTGAGATGTCAAAACCTTTTTGGTGTCATTTTTCTTTGTCGGGCATAGATATGCTTATCAAGCTATGATAGCATTTCCAAATGAGTAGCTTAGTCCTAATAAATGAATTTTTAACCCGTTTGGTTTCGCTGTTATATCCCTTTACTTCTGAATCGAAACTAACCGCTATAGAAAGAAGAGCACTGTCTTCTGTATGTCCACAGGTGTTCTGTTGTAAACGCGGTGCGCTTAGTCTTTATTCAAGGCAGCGAAGGGAATATCCAAGGGTTATGTTGTTGTTGTTGTTGTTGTTATTTGAGTTTATTTGGCGTTTATCATTCCTCGAGGAATATTTACGCCAAATCTATTTTCATAAAATTTCTATAAATTTCCAAATTTTACCCTATATCATTTTCATTTTATTGCAAATAATTCAAAATTAAAAATCATATCACATCAAATAAATCTCCCTCACTGGCCTCGGTTCGAGTTGCCCAATCGACGATCGTATTTTCTGGCCAGTCCGGCTCGGTACCTTGAGCAGACTTCTCGGCAAGGAGGGGGCCGTGATTGGCTGATTGGTTATGATGTCCACAGCGCTTAGTCTTTATTCAAGACGGCGAAGGGAATATCCAAAGCTAATGATACAGTGTATATCCCTTTATTTAAAAAGCAAAAAAAAAAAAAAAAAAAAAAACAATTCCTAGTGGATTTTGCCGTATTTTTCAATTATTCATCATTTTCCGGTGAAAACGCTAATGCCACGCCACTGTCGCTTTATTTCTATCCAACAATGAAAGATAATGCAGAAACAATGTACCAGTACACTACAATACATTATAATAAATAATATTGTACATGAGCAGAGTGATTTTTGTTTAAAACTGATGTGTTTGTTGAAAGGGTAGTGTAAAAACAGTATAGATAATCCCTTTTATTAGGAACTATCCACGAGGAATTGCTTTTTTGTTTGTTTTTTAGATAAAGGGATATACACTGTTTCATAGGCTTTGGATATTCCCTTCGCCGTCTTGAATAAAGACTAAACGCACCGCGTTTAGCTCTGGACAGCATCACCCTTTGGATATTCCCTTCGCCGCCTTGAATAAATACTAAGCGCACCGCGTTTACAACAGAACACCTGTGGACATACCATGAGCTCCATGGACATACAGAAGACCGTGCTCTTGTTTCTATAGCGGCTAGCCTCGATTCAGAAGTATAGGGATATAAAAACGAGACCAAATTGGTTAAAAATTTATTTATTAGGACTAAGCTACTCATTTGGAAATGCTATCATAGCTTGATAAGCATATCTATGCCCAACAAAAAACATGACACCAAAAAGGTATTGCCACCTGAGATGGTACCAATAACCAATTTTTCGCCTCTTGGCCCATGGACTAATACCCTTATTTGCCGCAACTCAACGGCTCAACTCTCATAGGTATTCGCCAACTGCGCCTCTTTTATTAAGTCTCACACGCAATTATATCTACAGACTTTATTTAACAAACACACGCATGACATGAATTAACTCCCACCATATGGAACAAACTTGAAAGAGATGATCACATGGATACTAGCCTTAATGAATTTTTTGAATTCAATTTTAGTTAAGTATCAGGATTGAGTGAAAATACGTTGTATGGTGTACCAAAGTTGCTTTGCACCTTGTTGTGGATGGCGGTTGTAGTTGCTGTAAGAACATTTTTAATAGCTCATGGGAAACTTTGTAGGCAGCTAATTTTGATTGACACGTGGGGAGTAAAAGAGCCCCAGTGATGGCAATGATTAACACGACTGGAATGAAATGTTTGCATCAGATTTCACACCCTTCACATGCATTTCTGAATCTGATTGACGCGTTAGGTATCAATATGTCTCACAAGGTCACCCGCGCCTTTTCTTTCAATGTGAGATTCTATTGTTTCTATAAAGCCTTGCAATGGTTCTTTTCGACTCTTTGTTCTTTCTTTTATTTCCCGTCTTTCACGCAACGATGAGCGGTATGAGTGGAAGTGACTGACTTCATTTTGTTACCCAGTCTGTAAAATCAGCGAGAGACAGCAAACAATGCATACGTGCCTGGAGAAACAAGGAATTAACGAGTATACAGACTGTACAATATACAAATGATGCACAGGTCTGAGTGCGTCAGTCGGAATTGTGTGCATAAGGTAACTATGGAATGCTTAACCCACGAGGCGAAGCCGAGTGGGTTTAGGCTAAATTCCATAGTTACCGCATGCACACTATATTCCGACTGACGCACGAAAAGACATGTGCGTCATTTGATTTATAGAATGGGTAATTTTCTTGTCAAAAACCCAGTTTTCTATCGTGTTACCCGATGACAAAATTACTGGACGCATTTCCTTTTGGCTTGCCGTATGGGGCATGCATACCCGTACTTACCGTTTTTATACTGGATGCATGGCCAGCCATGCATCAGTTTTTACTGGATGCATGGCCAAGCTGAGTGCGCGAACGCTTGTTCTACTGCGCGAACCTTTGTTACAAGTACGCGTACTCTTGCTAAGTGCGCGATAACATGTTTACCACTGTGACTCAGCGGTGCGGCCAGTGAAAATGAACACATAGCTCTCGACCAATCAGATCGCAGGATTCTCGCTACCCATTCTATAATAGAGTTCTTCTTCTTCACAATCTATAGTTCGTTGCTTTGTACACATTGGCCCGACATTCAATGAAATCAGTGTCATCATTGTTCCAAACTGTTGGTGACCTTTTGCAAATACAGGCATTTCAGCCATGACTGTGACGCTGTAGATTGAACACACTATAAAAAAAAAACACACACACACAACAAAAACAATAGCAAAAAGGTTTCTATGAGCCGTGTTTTGTATAGTAAAGGAAAGAATAGAGTGTTTTGCGTATTACTGTATTTGCATATACAATGTATTCGCTTGGGGTTGAGCACGTAATATATGTATATGTGGTTGTGTCAAACTGCATCATTGATAAATTTGACAGTCGCTCCCACTCATATAGACCCATGCCAATGTGGGACCGTGTCAACATAGTGGACATAGATCTTGCCACGACATATTTTGGGAAGTTCACTTGGCAAAATGATTTAATTCTCCATTACGACATCAAATTAGCTTGGCAATATAATTTTTCTTACCATAATGACATTACTTTTCGGTGAGTCATCTTGACAAGAAAAGCTATGTCACAATAACTTTTGTGTGTGTGTGTGAAATCAACTTTGCAAGATCGTGTATTTTGATATGTATGTCCACTAAAGAAAATTGATAAGTTGACTTGACCAGAATTATGGGAGAGCGTGTGTCTGTGCAACAGCATTTAGGTGTATATAATATGTTTTAACCTTTTTGAAAATTCCTCAGATCACTATGGACACCTGCGATCTAATTCCCTTTCCTGCCATGGGGCCCCTGAACGAGCACCGCTATAAAAGTGAGGCGGGCACATTAATTTTCTTATGTAAAATATAATGGTCACTGTACCATTACCAAGCTGTTGACATCCTGGGAGTAGGTTACTCATAATAGCAGAAACAAACAGCACAAAAGTAAAATAAACAGACTTTTAATAATTATGCTCGATTGGTTACCTTTTCAACCATGACTCCGTGTGCGAACGGAGTCGTTGTTAGACGGCACAGTGCTATATGAGCCAAAACTTAAGTTCTCACCTTATTCAGCAATTCGTGGTGCTTAGCCAGACGTTTCTGGTGTGTTCAAAGAGATCTGACCTCCTTGGTCTGTTCTAATGCTAGCTGTCGGCAACCTCAAGCCCTCTTCAGCTGTCCCTGGTCCAAGTCCCCGGTCCAAGTCGAGCTCGCGAAATTTCATTTTCCCCGTTTTCGTTTCTTTCCTTCCCCTTCTGTCAGTATCTGGTACTTTTGTGAGTCTTACGACGGTCTATAGACAGGAAGTTAATTTCAGTCAAGAAGGGTCTCGCTGATGGAAAGGCTCTCTTACCGTAAGTTCTCAGTGAGACCGCCACTGCGCAGTCCTGTCGGAGATCGAGGCGCCGCGCTCTTGGGTCTATACTTCTCGTCAAAACACTGTCTGCAGCAAGGATATCTTGTGTAACGACTCAAAGATATAAAAACTGAAGGTAATGTGAGCTTAGCTAAATTTAGTTATAGAACACTTCTTTCAAGTTGAATTCAGTGATATTTTAATCACTATATACAATATAGCCACAAAGAAATAGGATATATCGGTGATAACGGGATCTTTTACTCAGGGCTGCGCTGTTGTGAATAATAGATTCCATCCAGTTATGGTTGGAAGACTTAGGCAAACGGGGAAAAAGGAGGTAGGTTCTCGGAAAGATCAATTTTCTATGCAAACCGTCTTTGCAGCTATGATATTTTTAAATACATGTTTGTTTGTTTTTGGCGAGATTTATACGTATTTTGTTACGATCACTGAATCTGTTCGTTGCAATTTGCCCTTGTCTTTGAAGGATACATTTCTGGTCAAACTTGCAGCCGTTTTCTGGAGCTCGATGTCAAAACAACATCGCATCAATAAAAGCAGTATACCATGGAGACAAGAAACATAATTGCCTTATCACATATTCTTGCGAATACAGCTACTTTCGCTTCATCCAACAGCGAATAGCGTCATTCTCTTGTGTCTGATAATCTATCCATGTCTTTGTCTGTCTTCTTCTTTCTATGATACAATCTTTTTTTTTTTATTCACGCCTTTATCAATATTCATAATAGTTACTTAACAGAAATAAATACGATCAGAAATCACAGTATTTCATAATGATACACTCTTAAAACATCCGAGTCAGAACTGACCCGGAACTGAGTCCGTTGGGGTCACACACCGTTCCGGGTCAAAAATGACTTGGAATTTGGTCATTACTCTGCATGGGTCATATCTGACCCCATTCCTTGTCATTTCTGACCCGGAACGGTGTGTGACCCCAACGGACCCAGTTCCGGGTCAGTTCTGACTCGGATGTTTTAAGAGTGTACTGTAAAAAAAGGGGGAGAGAAAAGCAGAAAGTAAAGGGGTACAATATGAAAAAAAAAATAAAAAAGGGCTGGGCACAAGTAACATTATGGTCCTTCAGGACAATATCATAAGCAATTATATATAACCAACAAGGTCATGATAAAAACAGTTTTGAGATGATGATGTTTCACAACATTCAAAACATCATACATGTAGAGAATATAGGTGGGGTAATCCAGGGTATACTAGGGAACCAAAAGGCTTACAGGTCAAATTTCCATTTTCTGAAATAGATAGAAAGCTTGTTTCTATTTTTAGCAACAAAATATTCAGTTTCTTCAATTGTTTTCAAAAAAGATTTAAAGGCTGTGAAGTTTGGAGAAATATTTCTAAATTTACATGTATAAATATGATATTTCAACACCCAAAATAAAAAGGCTAAAATGTGTCATCAGGAATCCGAAGCATTTATTTTAAAATTGGATAAATCAAAGCCATTATCATCTTTTTCATGGAATATAAATTACGTAACTATGGTACATCCTTTCACGTAGAAAGGATTATTTTCATTTCTGATTTCTGTATGTTGCAACCAGCTTTTACACACATAAAGAGTGACCCTTATTTACCTCCATCATTATTTCTTTTCTGTCTTTTTTTTTTCCGCTGCAGTCCTTGCACACAAAATATAGGGCGGCCTTGTCTTGACATCATTATTTTCATTTTATTGTTTATTTTCATTTCAACGCGTTTGCTAGGTGCGGCGGAGTCGAGTCTGTTTTGGCACTATTTGTTATATTGTAGATATAGCTACCATTCAATTTTTCTTTCAGTGGTGCGTTGGTGTGTGTGTGTGTGTGTGTGTGTGTGTGTTTTGTGAGTTTCACTTCCATCTTCTCACATTCTCATATTCCCACGCAGTTGGATCTTTTTTCGATGAACTTCAGCAGGTTGTGTTATTATCGTTAATTTTGTGAATCTACGTTTGACAGAATAGAACATTCTTACTGTTTGAACACTGCATGATGTTTGGACATTTTGTCTCAATACTGCACTGCAGCATAATTTCTTGTCACTTGAATAGATCCTGGTTGAGATTTTCAGGTTGACATGAAATAGCGTGGGAGATACATTGTGGGAGTTACATTTCGTGCCATTATGTGTAGATCACATGCAATACACACACACACACCCACACACACACACACACACACACACACATGCAAACCTTATACAACACAACGTGTAACTTTTCTTGACTTGGACATCATCAATTTGTGAGTCCCTAACACCCGATATGTAACTAACCTTGCACTTGTTAATAATCCTCATCGCATGTAGCATAGTCTCTAGATAGATTCGTGAAATCTCAAAGCATCTGATTTCCTGATTGCGCTTTTAATGCCAGCCAATATTGTCTCATGCTGTATCGAAGTGACGCAGAACGAGGGTGGATCGAGGTATGACCTCATTCTATAGTAGAGAATTCTATAATTTCAATCTACCTACAAAAGCTATATAGATGCTCTCTACGAGCCCCCTGATGACATCAAGGTTCATGGTTTCTTGTTACTCTATAGGCGTTTTCACATCAGCCCGATGTTTCGAAATAGCGCGCTATTTTCTGACTTGGGAAATTTTCCCGATAGAGAAATAGCGCGCTTTTTGATAATGTGAACACAAATTAGCCCGCTATATAATTGCATCGCTCTGATCGAGAAAATTTCTCGACTCCAACTCGGGAAATTTCTGAAATAGCGGGATAGTAGAGCGCTATTTGATAATGTGAAAACGACTCGAGATTAGCGCGATGAATCCCATCATGCCTAGCGTGTGTGACCCGATCGATCGAGGCAAACTGCACACAAATCATGAGGAATTTTTGAGAGGGCACACACATTACTGATGCTATTTGCACATACTCGGCTGTCGAATTAGCTCGAAAAAAATGTGGACTACTAAGTAATTCTTTTCGGGCTGATGTGAATAAGAAATGAAATAGCGCTCTAATTCGCAATCGCGAAAAATATTTTGAGCTTGGATTTTTATCGGGCTGATGTGAAAACGCCTGTTGACTACTTTTTTTTTTTTTTGTAAACCATTATTCTCATTGGAAAGTTTCTTTGGAAAGTTGAAAGGCCTTTCTTGAGGATGACGAAGAAGCAATATTTGACAGGGAGTATTGGAACAGTATCAAATCATCACACATCTTAAAGGGATCGTAAAGTTTGGGTTGAGACCTATAACGTCAGGTTTCTGTAATTTTTCGGTGAGATGATGAGAAACCTCTTACAAAATATGAAAGAGCATGTCATTTCAAGAGGAATTCACCGTATTTTATGAAAATCAGTTTTACAATGGCTAAGATACCCAAAAAGAGCAATCCTAACAAAAGGTGGGACCAACCTTTTATTACGATCGTTTTGTTTTACACTATTTTTTGATGTTTCAGCCATTCCAAAACCGATTTCCATCAAATAAACTCTTAAAAATGGTTATGTATTCCATAAGTGGTTTCTTGGTATCTCACAAAAGTTAAACGCTCAATCCTCATCTCCGCCAATATTACATTTCAGACGTATAGGAATATCAGGCCGCCTTTTTTTCAGTTCCATTAATTTTGATTGATTGATTGATTTTATTTCTGCATTTTTTTTTCATACATCTATAAATGCATCGCAAAGTCAATTGAACAACTAATTGAGTACAATATTGTTTGAATCTAACAGTTGAAACATGTGATTAATTCAAGTATACATTATTCCATATGAAAACGAGCAGGTTTTATTCTGTGCATTTTTATTATTAGCAAGCTTAACAATTTTGTATACATGCCGTTCAAAACACAACTTAACAACTCTGAAATAACAGAAATACAGGAGATCATCATAATATAGACAAACGCTTGTCGAGGATAATGGCCTCAGAAATAATTGCATATACCACTCAGTTAGTGCAATGGAGATAGAGAGAGAGAGACAGACAGACAGACAGAAGAAATGAAGACAAAAAAAAAATGCAACTGTACATAGCTCTCAAAATTAAATGTGAAGTGCTTGTGAGTACAGGAGTTGTGCTTTCGTGATAATGAATGTGTCTTTTATTTTCATATTTGTTGTGTATATTCAGTTTGAGGCCCTTCCTTAAATGATAGCAGTGGATACAGAAGAAAAAAAAAAAACATAGATGAATAGCAACATGCCCTTTTTATGATCAGACATAATGATTAAACATCACATCTTTAAGCTGTCTTTTTTATGTAAATGAATGAATCTACATTGTTTAAAGTTGTCGGGTAACGACAACCTTCATGACCTTGAAGACAAAAAGTGCAGCGGTGCACATAATGTATGGAATGTGAAGTGTTTGCTACTGTGTGAATGAGTTGTGATTTAGTGATAATGAATGTGTCAATTTTATGTTCATGCTTTTTGTGTATGTTGAGTTCGAGGCCTTTACATTGCTCGAATGATAGCAGTGAATAGTGACGGAAAAAAAAACAACCAGATGAATAGCAGCATGTCCTATTTCTGATCAGACATAATGAACAAACATCACGTCTTTATGCTGTTTGGTGTTTTTTTTTTTTTTTTTTTAGATGAATGAATGGATCTACATTGTTTATAAGGTTGTCAGGTAAATGATTCCAGACATCGGGGCCATGATGTTTTTAAAGATTTGTTTGTGTGTGTGTGCTTGGGTTTTCAAGATGATGATCAGATGAACGAACAGCTAATTGGGTACGAATGAATATTGGGATAAGGGATTAAAAAGTCATTGAATACCGAGGGAAGTTGGTTGAACATGTATTTGTGCACAAAAAAAAAGATGCCGTTTAAAAAGTATGAATATCACTAACTGTTATGTTTTTAATTGAGATAAAACAATGGGTCAGAGAGAGAGATTAAACAGAGGGAGTTCGTAATCAGCTGCGTTCACTGCTCGTTTGTTTTTTGTAAGAGTGATGTAGAGTTAGTTTAAATATATTTATATATATATATATATATATATATATATATATATATACTCTTGCTTTCATCATGCAGGTGAGCTCGAACCCTCTCCGATCACGAGCGAGTTAATATCATGCATCCAATTATGACGTCATGAAAAGACTGATGATTCGCGAGGTTTCAGCGTAACTGTGGCGGGAGCGGTTGACAGTCGTAGATGCTGTTGCTGAAGATGACATAACCTATAAGCACTATACCTTCATGCCCGTCCAAGAGGATCAATGAGGCATCTATACATTCCAAGATGGAACTCATTTATAAAGAATTATGTAGTAACCTTATGTATATACTATGAAGTTAGGCACAAAGATTTGAAAAGGAGAAATGTTATGATAAATTCATCCAGTCTTTCTGATTAAAATATTTTATACATTTTTTTTTTAAATGACTGTACGATAATGGATGAAATAATAATGAGGGATGCCAGCTTTAAATCGTCAGTCTAGCATTAACCGTGTTAACAGTGTAACTGCCTGATGACTGATGATTAGTATTACTTGAACATAATTATATTATCATAATAGATCGATACCGAGAGTCCCAATTCAAAGCAGAATTAGTGTTCCTAATCCATATCGCTTCTCTGGCCTTCCTTGGCCAAAAGTATGATTTTGAGTCATATTTTGAGAGAAGCCATGCGGATCAGAAAGACTCGTGATCCACGACGTCTCCACTGCGTCTCCTGAAGACTGTAGCCTGGTCTCTCGGAGACATTGCGGCGATCGCATCGCGATGCGACGTCGCCTCAACTTCCCGGTGAAAAGTGGTTACTTTGTTTGGAGACGTATCGGAAGTCCTTGATTGGACGTCATAATGAGAGCGCACGCCACTTTCTGGTCTCTCGAGTTGCACGAGTCGCTGCAGTCGCGGCGACGCGACGCCGCCTCCCCCGGTGAAATAGGCCTGCTGCAAGCGCTATAAATTCTTCAAAATTTATCATATCGATTCTGTTAACAACTGGCAAGTTAGTGCACACCCACTGGAAACGACAAATTGTACCCTCTCTTTCCGTGTCAATGTTGATAAGACAGAAGACTATATCCAATACATCACCGTATAGTCATACACAGCAGATACTGCTCTTTCTCCGCTATAGATTTTGAGATCTATATTAGTCAGTGTCTGCTTTGTCCTCTTTGTGTAAAGGAACATAATGTTGAGCATTGTTCATGGAATTTCCTGACCAGAGAGGTCATTGCTCTCATTTGATTAATGCGAGTAAAATGAAATCACTCATTATGCCATGCACTGAAATTGAGACAGCTTATTATATTACCAAAAAAAAAAAAAAAAGATTATCATTGTCCTGTAAAATGATCACATTTTCTTATACCTAACTTATTGTTGTGCTCTTCCGACATTCCAGCTTACCATGAGATTTACATGAAGCAAAACCAATACTGTTATTGTTACCTGTATACAACGTTGAATATTGTCCTGATCTCATTTAAGCCGTGTTTGTTGAGGTATATGGGCAGTTCTCATAGAAGCGTCACGCGGATGCTGCTATTGTTGGTGTGTTTTCATCCACCAAATCACGCCGTTCACAGTTTCAAGATCGCAGACGTCTTACCATCGAAGCACATCGTCTGTTCCTTCTTAATTCTAACCCCACGGCGGTCACATGCCTCTTGGTTTAAAATGATTGATTGCGTCTAGTCAGCGGCATCTTCAGGCTGTGGATCTTAGAGGATAAGTTACTGAAAAGTCCAACAGGATATACACGGGATTAACACAATGGCCGCTCTGTTCACTACAGTGTGATAAAGTTTTCTTACTTTGTTGCACTTGTTGTACAGAGGAGCTGGTGTACAGTCGTTACAGCCACGTACCGGTATTCTCAATCTTTTAAGGCATTATTTACTATTTGCAGATGAAACAAAACCCATGATCCTCAGTGCTTCATAACAGTTTCAAAATGTGAGTTAGGGATAGAAACAACAAATGTGAAAATATTAATCAGTATAATCTATGTTAAATAGCAAGATTGTTTCTACAATAAATCGTCAACAGTAACTTTATGGTTTATTGAGAAAAATGGTGATATCTCCTTGTAAATTATAGGCTCTAAAATTGTGAAATGTTTATATATGGTATAGGATGTTTTGTGATACAACTGATCTATACACAGTCATATGCATCAATGTGATAACTCGAACATTTTTTTTTAAATCACTGCACCCTGCTTCGAGTTCGTTGACATCAGGAGCAAGGCCCTCATAGGCAGCACACATCATTTTCCAGCCGCCGTCTATGGTCCTTCGAATAAGATTTAAGCCATTGGTCTCGTGGTTAATTGCCTATAACTTTCTTCATGCTACTACTGTATAGCCACGTGAGATGAATCCAAGCTTAAAGATTATTGGTGTTTGTTTCACCATGTGATTTTACAGAGTGAACAAAGTATAGCGCTGACTTGTTTGTCATGTAATTCTACGAGACCACAGCGGCAAAATGGCTGTGAAAAACACAGTCTGTCTTAGGTGCAAACCTGTTTCATTTGCTTGTAGGTAAGAATAATGTGGACGAAACTAGAATCATTGCATTGCACGATTTTCAGCTGTACTCGAGCTGGGTGGAATCGCATTGATATCGTAGATGACGTGACCTGTA
Source organism: Diadema setosum (assembly GCA_033980235.1). NCBI lineage: Eukaryota > Metazoa > Echinodermata > Echinoidea > Diadematoida > Diadematidae > Diadema > Diadema setosum. The sequence continues at coordinate 5,806,365 of CM067061.1, read as the reverse complement.
TCGATAGCTTTTGCAATTCACGATATCATGTGCGCATTTTAATCACTCCGCAGTGCAAAAGGCTGTGTCAATAATATGACAAAGGAATGTCCTTTTATGGCAATCGAGTTGTATAAAATGATATTCCTATAACATTCTTCAATGTTTTCAAGTCCTCCCATCCCATCATGTGAGAGAGAGAAAGAACGAAAATGCCTAAGAATAAAGATTAGGTCTTTAGAGGAAAAAGACTGGCGAAAATGAGGTTACAAGTTCAGCTGAGTTGAGTAATATAATGTGCCTGAGCTTTCGATCCCAGCAGAATCTGTGTCAGAGGCAAAATGGCAAACATAAGATGATGGGAAAACAGACATTTCTATGGACTGCAGACATGGGTACATAACATGCACTGTATATCTGAGAGAGGCTGATGGGGATACAAAACGATGGGGGAAAAAAAAGATGGGTTGGGTGTCATAATAAGCAGGGAGCCAATGAGGTATGAATAGGGATTAAAGTAGTGGAGTGAGCAAACCAAACGGACAGGGTATAACAAAAACAGGACCAGTGATGATTCCTGAGCTCATAACTCGGGGTGAGCAATCTGTGAATCAGAATGATCAAAGAATATCATGATCTGGTTTGATGTTGCAAAACATAAAGCGTATAAAATACGTATCTAATAAACGAAGTGTACAGTGTTCATTTAAGAAGAATAGAGACATATTTATTATATGCAAAATAATTATTATATAAAATACATCTGCCCATTGTTCATTTTTTTTCACACCAAAGTTATTGTGTAAAAGAACATTTTTTTTTATTACCATGGCTTATGGTCCCAAAATGACTGAATTTTTTCTCCTTGGAATTATCGCAGGAACTTCCATGAAAACCAAAATTGCTTTACGAGAATCCGCCCTATTATACATGACTTATGAAAATTCATTTATGAAAGGTTGATCTATAAAGACTTAAAAAAATATGAAACGGTAATGTGCAAGGGATGGGGATAAGGTGGGATTAAACGCTTACCTCTTAAGGACTGACTTTATCAAGTAGATAAGTTAAAGGTAGATCAGGTATAGATAAGAGAAAATTTTCCAATTGGCGTATAGGGTAGCACTGAACAGTAAATCGTATAGCGTGCTCAGTTACATTATTTTGGTTGATTATTGGGTTCACCAACTGAATAAGTGATTGATTATTTTCATGTTGTTGTTGTTGTTGTTGGTCAAAAATTTGATAACTCATATGTTCAGTATTGCGTCAAGGTTTTCTCTAGTTTTTCTTTTAAAATGGTGCAGAAAATTCCAATGACAATTTGCTGCAAATCAGGGAGAGCGTTCATTAAGGGATGCCGGTGATGTTAAGGAGATTCATGAGCATAAGAGGACGGGTAGGTTAAGAGTGGAAGTTCCTCTGTGTGTGTTTGTGTGTGTGTGTGTGTGTGTGTGTGTGTGTGTGTGTGTGTGTGTGTGTGTGTGTGTAAGTGTGTGTGTGTGTAAGTGTGTGTGTGTGTGTGTGTGTGTGTGTGTGTGTGTGTGTGTGTGTGTGTGTGTGTGTGTGTGGAAGTGTGTGTGTGATAATTGCGACGTGACGGAGATTGAAGCCAGCGGACGTGGCGTCGTGGTTCACTTTCAGTGCTTGCCTAACTATATATCTCCATTGTTTTAACAGTCTTTGTCATTACTCTAAAGATTTGAAATAACAAAAAGGAATCAAAACAATGCAACGTAACTATAGAACAGAAAATCATAGTAAAACAAAAACTGCAATACGACACTATTCGCAATAGGACAGCAAATTATGGCATAAATCGCATGAATCAACAGCACATCAATGTTCGAAGATCGATACGTATCCCCCCTCCACACCCCACTACCCCCTCTTTCTGCATTCAAAATCCCTGTCCCTTCCATTCACTCCACAGACGCCCGACACTGCACAACCAAACGATACGTCTTCCCAACTCCGTAATCAATCTAACGGGTTTGTTCTAATTGCATATTTCATTCGATCATTTTAATTTCGTTGTCTTACTTTGAATGACTTTGAAATGCTAATACCGCTATATCGTTGGTGTGCATGTTTATCCATGTCATATTATTGCTGTCCTGTTGCGAATAACGCCACGTTTTCGAAGTGCATATTGCTGGGTTTTTTCTAACCATGACTTTGTTCTAATTTCATCACAGTTGGTTGCTTTTCGTTATGATATGTCCATTCGCAGTTACATTATCATGATGTAGCGCCCATCACGATACGTGGCCAGAACAATTTTCGCTAAATTGTATATATACAATATCAAGAAAATAGACTTGAGGCGGACGTTGCTCTTGATCTTGTTGTCCCTTTCAATCGAGCTTTCGGCCTGTCACCAGGATCTACCAACAGAACACACATTACAATAATAAAGGATGGCGTAACGTGCGATGATAGCGCGATGTCGTACAATATATTAATAATCTTCTAAGCTATTACCTTATACACGAATCAATGATTTACTTCAACACAAAACTACAACCTAAAAATCATCTCATCAACAGAAACATAAATAGTATGTATAAAGAATGAAAACACAAATTCAATTCCTGTATCAAACTTCTGAAAAACAATAATCATAATTTGCCATTACTTTAAGCATAATGATTACAAACAAAATAGAAATACATGTGAATACACATATGCATAGGCATATTATTATATTCATGTACAATTGTAATATTATGTCTACATTCATTGCACACACGTTATGCATACATACACACGCATCGCGAACGTTTGGGAAAGGAACAATCTCTCTCACACACACAGACACTCCCTCTTCCTCTCTCTCTCTCTCTCTCTCTCTCTCTCTGTATATATATATATATATATATATATATATATATATATATATATATATATATATAATTATATATAACGTGTATATATGTGTGGGGGATATGTAGGCCTACTTGTATAGATATATGTACATTAAAGTACAAATTTACACAGTCTGCTGCGGTAGAAGACTCGTCAGTAATCAATTATACAGTTTCTTGCTTTCCAGCATAAGATAGGCATATAGCTCAGGTGCTGTCAAGGAAGGAAATAAAAGATACAATGTATACGTGGCTATACTGTATAACGGCTACATAGGGTTAATATTGGATACTGACACTGACCGTCATGCATGGGTTTAAGAGGCTTAACCTGGAGCCAGGAGAGTTTGTAGTGATTCTACTTCATCACACATTGGGGGGGGGGGGGGGAATTAACCGTGGTGTGCAAGTTAAAAACTTTTTTTTTCTTGTATTTTTTAATTCTGCTCTTGAGTTCAAATTGTTGGTTTCTTGGCCTTTTATGATGTAGTATTTCTCCCACAGGCACAGGTTGCACATCAGGTTTGTTTTGGGCGAGTATGGTTGTGCTTGTCTTACTATTCTCCATGTGAGTGAGTAGGGTGTACCTTCATCCTTAGTCCCCACATTATGTTCTTGTTGAGCTAAAATTTCTTGTTGCAAGAGGTCTCTATACCTTGACTTCATAACTTATGTAATAATTCTTGGTCGTGCATTTACCAAGGATCTGGCAATCCTCCTTCTTTCTGCTGTTGCAGGAGTCCTTTGCTTAGTCTGGACCAGTATCTTCTTGTGGGCCTTTGTTACAGTGTCCGTATTACCCATTCAGCTAATTGACTTTTGAGGAGTTCCCGTTGCGGACCTTGTCAAGCTGCTGTTCTTTTGGGAAGTGCTATTCAACATTGGCTAAGAACTTTCTTCCGATATTCGTTCTGACATAAATTATTTGATGTATGGATGGTTAAACAATAATGTTTCGTTTCCTTTGATGTCAACTTTCCGTACTGCAGCAGTTGATGCCTTTGGACGTGTAGCGATGTCAGTCTGGGTTTGTGTTCAGGCTCGCGAAGCGCTTTCTCCTATAGGTGCTGCTGAAGCACCTGTACGAGAAAGCGCTTTCTCGTTTGGTGCTGCTGAAGATTTCTTCGCTACTCGAAATGTTTAATTAATAGGCGGGCTTGGATGGACTGTGGTATTCTCCTAGTGACGGTTGGTGGATGCTTTATTGGATTCTACACGCACCAGCTGTGAGTCTTCTGGTTCATTATGGTTTGAATTCTTTCTTGGTGATGTCGAATGTCACATCCAGGAAGTCGACGATGGTTGCGTTGTTGCTGACTGTTTTATCTGGACCTCAAAGTCTTTGATTTTTTTTTTTCGCAGAGTCTCTTTTTGGTGATTCCACTTGCACAGTTGCCAAGTCAACGCCTCGGTAGAGCCCAATGCTCTTTTCGCAGAGTCTCTTTTTGGTGATTCCACTTGCACAGTTGCCAAGTTAGTCATCGCCTCGGTAGAGCCCAATGCTCTTTTCGCAGAGTCTCTTTTTGGTGATTCCACTTGCACAGTTGCAAAGTCATCGCCTCGCTAGAGCCCAATGCTTTCTTTGCGGATCACGATGGATTCACGACAATGGCCTTAGACTATGTCTACCGTCACTCTATCCTCACCGTGTATTCCGGGACTTCCAACAACCTTATACTGCTTAATGTATTAATGAAACCTTCGGGCAAAATGTCATTCATATCAATTAATGGATGAAGAAATCAATTACATTTAAGCTGATCTCCTCCTGCATAATTCCTACACTAATTGGTGTCTATACGAATTAATGATAACGCATTACACTGCAAATAAATGAATCATCTTTGTGGTAACAATTGAACGGAAAGCAAGCCTTTCGGCAAAATATTTATAGAAGGTAGTTCCAGCCTATGATGTTCAAAACTGTTTAGTGTCTTTGATAATATATGTACAAAACTATTGAATAACTACAGCTAATTTATTGTGATAAATCAAAGATTATAGCTAAAGTGTATGATCAATAGAAAGTTTGTGGACATTTTGTTTTATTATTCAACGATGCTTTTAAAGAACTCGCTGGACGCACTGCTCCAAAGCTTTTGTGTGTTATTCATATTTGAATGATTAATGGTTATACCGGTATCCAATTTTACAGCACACCTGCCGAATGTAACAACATAAGCACGACTCATCCGGTACCAGGCTTAAGCTTTCTTCATGCTATCTACAATGGAAATGTTTATTTACACCAGATTTTGATACATATACAAGGCAGACAGAATGTAATATTAACGTAACGAAGTATTCGAATGACTTTCAGGAAATAAAACCTTGATGCAGATAAGGTTTGTCGTGCTACGACATTATGCGGAGGCCCCAGATGATGCAAAACCACCGTGGAGTCGCATAGGGTACGTGCGTTTAAAGAGCTACTAAATCAACAATTCATTAGTGCTTCTGTTGTTGTGTATGAGCTTAGACATCACAAAATCATTAACTTCTATTGGTCTAAATGTGTATCATAATATATTTGTGCTTTTTTAAATTTTTTCTTTACTGCACCAAGCCCTGCCTTCTAAACTTCTACCAGGTTTTCTCTGGCCTGTTGTTATGTCACGGAAGGCAAAAAATAAAAAATAAAATAAAATAAAAATATAGTATAATATTACACAACATTATATGCACCTTGCCATAACTACATGTACGCGCACATCTCTAATACTTTTACAATTTGAAAAGTTGTGAGGTAGCATCATACGAAAGCCCCTGATAGGTATGGGGGCTTGGCACACTACAAAACAAAAATGAAAGACAATTTTTGTCAAATACATGATACACAGATCTGGCAGTTCATTATTTTTCTTTTTTTTTAATGTCTAGACTCATATTCATCAGAAGTCTTATGTTCATTCGATCACGCTTTAAAAGCCCATTCATCCATAAGTATTAATAATATCATCAAAATAGAGTCCATGTTCTGCAGTTTTGCCTATATAGATGAGTTCTTCTTTGAGCTCGAAGTTAGACCTTTTAGGATACGTTCCGACACGAGTATAGATTCCTATCTGCACGTGCTGTTCTGTTACCAGTCGCCAGTCATTTTGTCAACAAACTTGCCTCTTTATTGGAAACTCAAAGAAGAAATCCACTCCAAAATTTAATCGATTTCATAAAAAAGAGAAAAACATTCCTTGCAGAACAATGCAAAAATGACCATAATTGGATAAGAAATAAGGAAGTTATGACACTCTCAAATTGCTAATTCTTTTCGGAAAGCACTTTTTTACCAGTCCTCGTGAATATTCAAATCAGCAAGTTGATGAAGTCATGCTCTCACAATTTGCTATTCATTTCATATACAGAAATATAAAACAAATCTCATATTTCAGCTGTATAAATATAAACTTGCCTTAAAGCCACCCAAAATAAAAAAGAACAAACGTTATCTCTGATATAATATTATCTGAGTATGGAAATACGCTTATACATGTATCACTCGAATTAGCTAATAATGGCATTTTCCTTTCGAATTTCATAATGCCGTACACGAAAATTGTGAGAGTGTGACTTCATCAACTCGCTCATTTGAATATTCATAAGGACTGGTCAAGAAGTGTTTTCTGAAAAAATGTGAAATTTCAAATGTCATATCTTCCTTATTTCCTATCCACTTTTTGTCATTTTTGGAACGTTCCGTATGGATTTTTTTCTTTTTCTTTTGGAGTTTATTGGGGTGGATTTCCTCTTTAATTGGACCATAATGGGACAATCGGATTAATTCTATGTGTGATGTGTCAAAGCAGCTTCCTGTCTGAGGACTTTATAGTTGCTCCGGACGCTCACTCCCATCATGTGCTTAACCCAGGTGGGTGGACGTTTGCCTATGCAGGGGGAAAGCATGGCTGATTACTCTCGAGGCTTTCCTGGCTTTCCTGGCTTAAGAAGACCGTACTTCTATGAGCATAATTATTATTTCATCTTTGACACAATTAATAGCATTGATCTCATCGGGCGCAGTAACTCTAGTCAACAGGGTTTTAGCTAAAACCAATGTACTGTGAACATCATCTATATCAGCTTTCAGTGAAAATATCATGCAAGTTCAAATGTGGGTCAAGAAATACTTCGTAAAAACTGAATGTTTGTCAATATACCTGACCTGACTTAGCCTCTTATTGAATGTTCTATCATTATAATATGTGTATATACCGATCGATGTTTGCAAATACACTCAAATCTTGTGGTTTCTTCCCCTATGGGCATCCACGACCATGTTACCAATCTGAAATTACAGTGGTGTCGTATAGGTGCTGCATACATTGTAACTCGGCGGTATGACAACCTATGGTAGAATTGGTTTCATATGGATTGAACCCAAGAGTCTTGATGCCGCCATATAGGCCTAATCAATCAAGGTAAATTTTGATGAACGTAACCTCGTCGCTGCAGATGATACACCCTGCGCGAAATTTATCTAGCAATGTCGCCCAAAGTTCATTTTGATATAGAAAGAGAGAGAGAGAGAGTAAAAACAAAGGATTAGAATGGGTATGTGCTTAGACCATACAGACAAAATAAAAAAGTAACCACATGTCAAAGTTTCTCATACTTTGAGGAAACATTGACATTAAGTATCTCAACCACATTATACAAATTAAAAGAGGCTAAGCTAAGATGCACTATGAACAATCTTCCCACAGCTCTCTTTTTAGACTGCTTAAAAAATGTTGAATATTCATGTAGTTATATACTTTCTCTCTCTCTCTCTCTCTCTCTATCTTTTTTTAATGTCCCATTTTAGATGAATTCTGCTGTTCTGTTTGATTGACTTTGCTGTACTCCTTTAAGTCTTTACCTTTGAAGCCATTGCATTCATACGTAAGATTTTCTAGCCGAATATTAACCTCAACTCCATGACATTTTTTTAGAGCCCATTATCTTAACTTTTTGTTTTGCTTAAGAGTCCCTGTACTGACGCTGCTTTAACATGGACTCGAAGCCAAGCCGATGAGATCATAGCAAAATCTGCGATTGCAATAATAATAATGCTGAGCCTGTGAAACGCACGCACCACTTCATTGAAGAAAAAGTTTCAAAGTTTCCACCTTCCTGCTTCGCGACCAATAAACCACTGCTCAATTCGTGACAGACGAAGGTGCACGAGTCTTGACGGCGCTCTTTCGATTAGTTCTAATATTTGCTACCCATTCCTGGTACCAATGGGTAAATCAAAGGCGCAGGTTAAGAAATGTACACTGATCTCCAAATGCCCTCTCTCTTGGGTCTTGCTATAGGGGGTTCGACTATTCTCGTGTAACGACCACAGAATTCAGAGCTGGTTGTAATTTCCGTGGTAACGACTTTCTTTTTCTTCTGCTGCTTAAATCAAAGCAGTCCACATGGAGAACCTTTGACAAGGGTTACCCTCATCTGCGAATTTTGCTACATTCAGTTCCACAGCCGTCTTCATGTTAGCGGAGAGTTGACATAATGTTCCGCTTGGTCGGTATAATAATATAGGGCGCCAAGAGTAAGTTGATCAATCTCTTGACATCTGCAAGGGCTCTTACAGTGTACACTGCGATACGATATGCTGATTTACGGATTTCACCCTACAACTGCGAAGTTGAATTGTAATACCCACAGAGTAGCGCTATCTTCTATACTCTTTGGTAATACAGTATCTTTTACCAAGTTAGATCCGTGAAATCTCAGCATTCGTGAAGTACGCGCACATGCGCACATGCGCACACACAAATACACCGACACTTCCAACACACATTAGGCGCTGTAACGGGTGAACAAGGTGTACGTCATGTTGAAGTGCAGATGACAGCATTGTATTGGTCAAAGGTGGCGTCTTTCCCAATACAGCCCTCAGTACACGGGCATAATCGGTCTTTAGCCTGTCGCCAGGATCATGCGATGGCAATTTCAACGAAGCTCGGATTATGGCAACTACCATAATAGTCATCCTCGTATTCTGTGACATGTTTTTATCAGAGTCTCGCTCTCCTGTTGGTAGTGTTTGAGGGCAAACGTAGTAGGTAAGTCAGAACTTCGTAATTTATTCGGTCACCAATAGCCTCGTACCCTCGGGGTGTAATGTATGTGAGACATGTAAATCTATTGTCACAATGCACTTACTACTCCATGAATATTATTGAGTTCAGTTTCCGATGATAAAGTAACAGGGGCCACGGAACGCTTCCCCCCCCCCCCCCACCCCACCCCCGATTTGGGGACTGGATTGGTGGGGGGAGGGCTGTAAGCCCCCCCCCCCCCCCCCCCCCCCCGTCCCTTAGACAGGTGGAATCTAAAGACGAAACCTTCGGAAAGTCCTGTGTTGTTATTTCTTTTATCAATTTTTCCCGTTCTTGTTTTTTTTTCCTTTAAAAATTCAACCCCTGTGTTCCGCGGCCCCTGTGTAAGTATATAAGTCGCATAGTAAAAAATGACTGTAGAGTTGGCTTATTTCCACCGCTCTACTTAGTTGCTTCCACATTCCCCAAAACTAATTGCCGTTTTTTCATATCTGACTATACGTAATCTGCACGAATTATATTGATGCTTACCACCACCCCCCCACACACACACACACACACACAAATCGAACCTGAAAGTAATTACGAGTCCCAAGGATTGTCTTAAGTCGTGTACTTGGGATTTTATCATTAAAATCTGAGAAATCCCGAGTCCTTTGATACAGGGATAGTGCTAATAGGGACTCTTGCCCCTATAGATCGCAGCTTTAGTGATAATGTGTTGAGGTTGAGGTTAGGGTTTATTTTGTGAGTTTGCGGTGTATGCGGAACTCTCTGCGTGTAAGGTGATACTGGTATATAACGACATAATTTTCCCTATACAGTTTCCCCCATACATTCCTCCTCTGCACACCATATGGCACAGGCGGCAGCATACACACAGTTCCCGTTATTATGACGCCAATTCCAATCTCTGCAGCGGGAAGTATACATTGCAAGTTTCGCCATGCACAGTCACACGATGGAAGTTATTTAGCAGAATCCTGATGTCACATAAACAGTTCATAGTCGAAAAAAAGTACTCTGGTGTACTAACAATATTCAGTATTCAGTACTCATGGACATTTTTTTTTTCCTCCGCGAGAACCCAGTAACGAAAGTTTGCATTCACCTGCTCCGACAAATTTATTCACAATACCTGGAATTCAGGTCGAATGTTTGAGCTGTTGCCATGTGGGGAAACATTTTTCAATCCTCGTACGTGGTCGTCAGGAACAACTTGACGCCTTGGAGGTATGCAAAAAGCAAAATGATGAAAATGTGTTTGTAAACCGGTCTCTTTCGATGGATACGTTTTGATTCTCAGTGTAATTGTACAACGTTTGGAAAAAACAAACAAACACGATAATATTTTCGTAATTTCCACAATGTCTCCGTCTTTGGGAAGGAAAGAAATGTTGGATGTAAAGTAAGGAGTGGTAGAGGAGTGTAAACAAAAATTCTGATTAACAACGTGATTACGAAAGCGCGTATTATCTGGATTGAATCAGAATGTTGACAGTTTCCTTGTCAGTTTGTGTAAATCCTTGTGGTTGCATCATTCACTAACCAGTTTTTACCTAGAGTGAGTGACGCACTCGGTCCGGTATTTTTGACTTGTCGGGTATTTATTCGTGGAATCCTTATTTGTATCTACCAACGGGCGACAGTAATGTTGTTTTGTTTTTGTTTGTTTGTTTTTCCGTAATTTGTACTCTCGTGACAAGAATACACAAGACCTCGCATTTTCCATTCGTCACGCGTAATTGTTTTGAATATCGGCTTAACTTTTCCGGTGGCTTGGCACATCCAGTGTGATAAATAGGACCAATTACCTGATCTATGCCTTCTTTCAATCTATATCAGAATGATTATGTCAACAATAATTATGTTGATATTTCAAATCACCTTAATACCTGATAGATAAAACAAAAAATTACACGTAGTTGGTATAGCGCATCGTAATTGTAAGTCACATGGTGACCTGCTCTATTCGAGTAGCTATCATGTCACCTATACTAACGTCTAGGCATAAGGTGTGACCTACGCACACACACACTCACACACACACACACACACACACACACGCACACACACACAAATAAAAGCGTTTGAGCTGGAGGACATGAAGAAAATGTGATAACAAAAAATGTTCGTAACCATTAAAAGAGAATGGAGATATCTGTGCCACGCCCATGAGATACAATGTATCGCAAAATTGACATAGTCTACGAAGCTGCAGCATTACACTTTTTTTTATTTTTCAATGATATTTTATTGATTTCATTCAAATCAATCATAAATCAACCCATTCTGGGTGTAACATGAACATAAAAACGGTATAAACGCCATTCAAAAGACAAATCCATTACCAACTTATACTGCCAATCATCTCCCTTCAAACATAACAACTCGATTATAAATCAATCCTACTGACCATTTCTTCACGAGAAAGTATTGACATGTACAAAAAAAAATATATATATATCTTATATATATATATATATACACACCCACCCACGTATCCACACACCACACACACAACCACACACACACACACACACAATATATATATATATATATATATATATATATATATATATATATATATATATATATATATATATAATGTGAAGCGGGCTTGGCCTCGTACGTGGTGGGTACTGCATCATTGGTATATGTGAGACGGAAGGAAAACTTGCAGTATAGACGTTGCAGTGGTGTTCAGTCTTGCCTTTATTCCCCGAGCTTTCGGCTATTTCGCTAGCCTTTTTCAAGGGATGAGACATAACATAAAAGCAAAATAGCAACCAATTTGCATGCATTTGAACAGAAATAGAAATAGAAATAGTAATAACAAGAAGCCAATCAAACGGAATATAGGCGGTTGCTATTTTGCTTTTATGTTATGTCTCATCAAGCCCTTGAAAAAGGCTAGTGAAATAGCCGAAAGCTCGGGGAATAAAGGCAAGACTGAACACCACTGCAACGTCTATACTGCAAGTTTTCCTTTCGTCTCATATATATATGTATAATCAAGGCTCGACACTAACTTTTTCTTTAGGTGGCCCGATCGGGTCGCCAAAATATATCTTTTCTTTACCAAAAGTGGTGACCCGACATCTATTTCTGGTTGCCATCACAAAAAATGTCGCACTTGTACATGAACAATATTGTGTTACATGACTGTGAGTGTACGTAATTTTTGTGTATAATACAGTGAGGTTGATACACTCGTAGATATTTGTGTCTCTGTTTGCATCACGTGCGAGTTTAAATCTGAACTCATTAATTTTCTCTTCACAGATTTCATATTTCAAGCACATTCCGGGTCATGGCGACCGCTGCAGAGCCCCTCTCGGACTATCCTCTGGTGGAGAGAAAGAAGTCGTACGGCGCGCAGGCCAGCGCGGACCAAGCCTCGGCCTCGCACATAGAGAAAACGATCACGCATTCGGCAGTAAGTTGGCATTACATGCTTTGATGAAAATAACAGGTACATAATAGTACTCCACAAACTAAGATTTGGACCGATCCAATAAGTATACTTGTTAATTTTGTTTAGCGCCAATTTGCCGAATAGGCTAGTTAAGATGCGAACGCATTCTGCTTTCTGGATATTTTTCATGACTACTAGTATAAACGGCGATTAAAAAAAAACAACAACATACATCTACACAATGTTTTTCTTTTCTTATCAGTTTTATTTTTTTTTTCATTGTGGAGTTTTGAACTTAACTTGTACCTTGTTTATTTCTTTTTCTTCTTTTCAATTCTGCTTTTTTGTATTTGTGTATTTGTGTGTGTGTGTGTGTGTGTGTGTGTGTGTGTGTGTGTGTGTGTGTGTGTGTGTGTAGGCCTACATAATTCTTGTATCATTGCTTTCACGCTGTTTAGCAGGTCATCCTAACGCAAGTTACCTGTTAATGTAACTTCTCGAAACATGTCTTCATCAGATCTCTGTATAGCTGTCGTGTTCCATGTAAATGTATCTTTGTGATTGATCTCACCTAAATGGAATAAATGTAAAGTTGAATTGAAATTAAATTTGAATAGAACCTAAGGATTTAATTCACCTGCTCCCATGATTTTTTTTTTTCAACATTAGATTCCAAATAATGACATGTTTCAGTATAGCTGCTTTGTTAGTCAAACCTCAGTCAAAATGATTGACAGGGATCAACTTCCCTGTACTTGACGAAAGAATATGTAACAAACCGACATCTTGTTGTCATATATGCCAAGTATATCGGATCACCAGAATTTACTTATTGCTATGTAGGAGCAAGACTCAGGCCTGACAAACCATTGTGGACTCACGTCACTCTGTATATATGCGCGTAAGATTTTTATGCAGAGGTGAACAGGTCTATCTGTATCTTCACAAAATTCGACAGAAAGAGTCGGTGATACCGACTACATCATGTTATCTTCCTTTCCAGCTTTCATTACGCACGCATATACTAACTTTGAGTGTCAAGCAGACCTCGAGTACATGTACCTCGGGCAATTGCCCGATAGCATAATAACACGATGTATCACCGATCCTTTCTGTTGTATTGTGTTAAGATATGCTGTGAAGTCGTCATGCAGATAGGGAATTTTATACTACACTGTTCAATAATCCAGCATACAGGGGAATTTGAACTTGGCGGACAAGTTCAAATTCAAATTGCGTGCATGCATGCTGTGAGACTATCTTTTTTTTTATTACTGTGAAGTTTACTTTGTTGTTTCATGTCTTAATTGTCTGTTTGTCTTTCAGCATTTCAGTCATGACGGGTTATCTATCATGACCGCTACGTCACTAATAAGCGGAAAGGTTGTCGGTCTAGGGATCCAGATATTACCGGGAGCTGTAGCACGAACAGGTATTAAAATTATTTTGGATAATGTGTATTCAATTGAAATGACACAGCGTGTTTTAAAACTGATTAAAGAAACAGAGTATGAATCAGACGCGAACAGAAATTTCGTAACCTTGAGACCTCCCCCCCCCCCCCCAAAAAAAAATGTTTAAGTTATAGAATCTTGATTTTTATGAAACGAAATATCGGTCGTTACCACATAACTTTGCAAAATAGATGGATGAGGCAATAAAAGTCATCAACGCACAAATCTGCCTTTGGTTTGCATTTTTTCTTTAGGTAACGGAGCAACTAGCATCTGCTTCTATGTAGAATCCCACTGCACACATTGTTCATCCATCATGAATGTAACGTACTATAAAAGTCATCAACGCACAAATCTGCCTTTGGTTTGCATTTTTTCTATAGGTAACGGAGCAACTAGCATCTGCTTCTATGTAGAATCCCACTGCACACATTGTTCATCCATCATGAATGTAACGTACTTGATATTGATTTCTATTGATTTTGTGTCATGTAAATGTTATCATCGTCTTTATATTCTGAACTTATGATTTATGTGTTACTTTACATTGTCATGGATGTATGTTGCAAATACAACACTGTATAACTTGTGTAAAAACTTAATAAATGAAATGAAATGAAAATACAACAATAATTGCTCCTTCAAAATGATCCTTGCTAATTCATAGAAATTCTTTACAGTAACTGAACAATCTATCCTCTTCTCCTAAACACAAAACAAGGGAAATTATAGTGAAGGGTTCTGTGTAGGTAAATTGTGAGACAAGAACTTCATTACCTCATCAGATTTGCATAGAGCAAAATCGTCATCAATACCACTGTTTCATGATGATATCCCATGAAACTTGAAAATCCCAATGATTTATCATTTCACTTCCGATTGGAAATTGGGTGGAAATTCTACCCTTTTGCCATGTTGGTTTCATTTTACCCTCATATGACTCATGTGTCTCTTTCTTTTCCCACACGGGGTGCTTATGGAATGTGTAGTTCCGTCGACATCTCCCCACCCGATCGCACAAGAAAACGAGAATAAATAAATTAAGTTGCCAGCATTAATACCATATTGCCAGGTGTAATCAGCATTACAGATTCTTTACATTTTTTTTTCTAATACAAGAAAGGCAAAAGTGATTTCATTTTCACTTTCGTGTATGATTTTGTTCTGTTGCAGACAGCGCTCAAAAAGTGTCATTAATCTAACAAAATCACTACACCCGTGTCGAGTCTGTCGCATCATTAAGTATCAGCTAACCACTCGAATGATGATTGTAATTTTAACAACCATCCATTTAAAGCTGTAGACAATTGTGTTCCCATGGTGATACAAAAGTTGCAGGTTGGTTCGCTAGGGGAAGTGCGGGCAGTTCACATGCTCTGTCCTGTTTTAGTCGTTTTTATGCTAATGAATAATCAACCTTCATTGAACCACCCCTGTTATACGTGGCCAGCTCAGTCTCATAACTCTTTAGATATTATTCAGACAATACTTGTACGTGTGCTGTCTCTAATTCTGCGTCAAATTAGAGCGAACGCATGAATAGTGCACATTACACTAATAAGTACGGTAAACGGGTGTAATCAAAACGTCCTACTGAACATCAAAGCATTTCGCGCTACAAAACATTGGATTTATATCAGTAATGTTATATGACACTCAATAATCTGTTACTGTAATTCAGATAATGATAGAATTAATGTTAATCAACATTGCTTCCATCTTGAAATGGTATCAAGTAGGATTCTTCGGAAATCTTTGGATGTAGACATTGATCCGGATCACCGCCAAAACTTTTTTCCCTTTTCCAATTTCTGTATACTAGTATTGATTCAGTTAACTTTTTTTTTTGTGCGTGAAGTTGCTGACAGACAAGTGAACAAACGAACCAACACGGACAACACGACGTTATGTTATAATCTCCTTTATGCGGCTGAGATGATTAGAGTTAAGCGGCATCAAGAAAAGAAATAACTTCAACAAATCTGAAAACCTAAAGTATGACATGTAGATGTGTGACCAGAAGATTAAACGTTATCAATAATTCTACAGACAATCGCGTCGTCTTTGACCTTGTTCTGTTGCATAAAACTATAGTGTTCTCTCAAATGCTGGTAATATGCATTATCATAGGAAATTTTGGGAACTTACTGAACTAACTGAAGCGCCACACATCCATCTTGGCAGTGTACCAGAGTAGATTGTATTACGGCAAGGGTGAGGGGCTAGTCGCCCTCAGTAACCCGGAAATGCAAATAGTATACCATGATTGTGATCATGCATGTAATCATCACTCAGAAAGTGCTCTCTATGACCTCTTATTTTCCATCTCGCCCGCGAGCAGGAGCATGGGGCTTCACCGTCGCTGTCGCAGCTCTCCTCCTCTCCGCCTTCTCCGGGACCATCCTATCTCGGAGCTGGATCCTCCTCAGACAAAGATACTCCAAATATCGGACTGAGATCAACAGATACCCGTACCCTACCCTCGCCTACGAGGCATATGGGCCATGGGGACGGTAAGTCGCCACCGTTACATTGTATACCATAATACAAACGTTAAATTGCGCATGGTATTGTTGTAATCATGTCTTTATTGATAAGTAAAAACAAAGGACATGTTGACATAAACAGGTCCATGGTCCTATTTTGGACACATGGCAGGTAATTACACACTTACAAATACTTACACAGTGAATAATCAAAATAACAGTATAGCTGTATTCGCAACAGATTGTGAGGTTGACAACGATTACACAAAATTGATTAATCACCGTAAATTTCCACACGCAGTACACATACACTGTATTACAATACTAGCACTGTGATCGATGAGATACAAGTGCTAGAAACAGAGGTATGTCCTCTTTGTCTGAAATGAATTGATTTGTCGCATAAAGATAATGAATTTTGAAAACAAAGAAAGAAAAAAGGAAGGAGATCCGTTTTCAGGTTCCCTCCTGGATCTTGCATATTAACAATATCGAAAGTGGTTTGTTTATACACATACACAAAATACGCAATGTATCACTTCAGTATTCAGTTGCAATGGCCGGACTCCCGTTATAACGAAGTCCTCGTGTCCGGCAGTTTTCGTTCGTTATAACCGAACGTTTAAACAAGGGGAAAAAAACAGAGAGAAGATGATGTTGCGGCCTGAATTTTTATTTCGTTGTAACCGGAATTTCGTTATAACTGTGTTTGTTATTACGGGAGTGCACTGTAATATGATGTCGAAAGGTGTCGACGTTATAATAGAATCATATCAACAACAATCATATCCATAATAGACTCTTGTTGCATGGCATCCTGCATATGAAGTGTTCGGACATGTCATTTATATTAGGATAGCGTTTTCCAGTAACGTACTTGGACGAAAATGGTATATAGCCCAACAAAGATTTATGATCGCTCCTTGTCATATTGCAATCTGTTCTTCACACCATGCAGTCGGGTGGCGTCGATTCTGCTCTACTTGTACGGCATTGCTATCTGCACCACTGGACTGCTCATCCTCGCAGACAATCTCCACATCTTACTCCAGTCGCTGGGCATTTCTCTGACAACCTGTATCTATCTACCAATCATCTCCGTCTTTGTGTGCCCTCTGCTGTGGATGGGGACCCCAAAAGATTTCTGGTGAGTCTCATGCACCAGCACTTTTGACATACGATCAGCCGTGTTTTACAATGAAAGCACATGATGAGACGATGGACAATACGGTTTCAGGCTGCTCATTATGTGGCTTCGGTAGTATTGCAACGTCGTGTTATGTTGGAAGTGACGGCAACTACGTACATCACAAAGCCTGATCACAAAAACCATAGTATGGCATTGACTCACTTTAACTTTAGTGACAATATCGCCTCTGCAGGGATCGTCTGTTTTGTTCTTGCATGGCAGAACGATTTCATTGCAGCAAATACGAAACAAAACTGTACGATATTAAATTATTGAATCATGGTATTGTGCAGCAGTCGCTTAGGATAGAATTTTGTATTCTATACAGTGTCAGACGACGGACAGACGGGAATAGTAATGACACGAGATTTTGTGATAAGTTTCAGATGTTCTCATAGTTTTGTTACTATCATAATGATGAATGATAAAAAAGATGACCCTTGTTGATGACAATGTATAGAACGCTGTAATCTCAGGATTTGATGCTCTTTTAAAAAGGTCACAAGTCTCTCGATTATCATGGAACTTTTATCCTCGCTAGATAGCAGTCTAAATCCCCCAAATAAATAGTTCCACATGTTCCCTGCCCCGCTATTCGTCGTCTATTATAAAATGCATTTGTGGTTATTGATTAATCAACCGGTAGTTTGTATGAAACTGATCAGCTGAAGCTTGAACTTTCTGATCATTATGCTTACACCTCATCAGGTTTGTGGGATATTTTGCGATTGCTACGGCTACCGCGGCGTCGATCTTCCTCTTCGTGGGTGCAAGTCTCGATCACGACAAGTACAAGATCGATCATGACCTGGAAGTGAACGTGGTCGCCTTCTTCTCTGCTATCGGCGACATCGTGTTCGCCTACGCGGGGCAGTCCGTCTATCCGACCGTACAGCACGACATGAAGAGTCCTGAGGACTTCACCAAGAGTGTCTTATGGGGTTACGGAGGTGAGTATTGGTCTCGACAGTAAAGACACTCGGGAAAAAGTCAAGGGACCTGTCGGACCACGATTAATGTAGAGATTGAGGTACGGCCTTGATTTTATAAATGCTGCTGTAAGAAGAAATACTTATTTTTCGTATTGACCGCAAGTTTTTTTTTTCTTGGATGTCAGGTGGCCTCCTAGTATCAATGGATGTCTGTATTGTTCTTGTTGGGATCATGTGGGCCTACTATACACGTTAGATCAATACTGAATATGAGTTTAAATAGATCGTGAAGGTTCTATGAAATGCGTAAAGGAAGGATGGCGTCACACCGTCCCGAAATCGGCACAGGATGGCCAAACGGATATGGAATTTTCAATTCGCGCCAAGTTAGCCCCGAAAATACTTAAAAGCTGGTCAATAGCTATAGCAAAAAGCACGACCTTTTGTTACGAGCCTGAGAAACTCCGCCGGCAGTTTTAGGATGGCTTTAAGATGTCCTAACGAATAACTCGATGTTTTTACGATCAGAGCCAAATTGGAACATTTCCTTCTTGCAGGCATCACACTGTCCCGAAGTTGAGCAAAGATGGACGCACGGAAAATGTCCAAATTCGGCTCTGATCGTATAAACACCGGATTAATTCGTGAGGGCATCGTAAAGCCATCGAATGACCGATGGTGGAGTTCCTCAGGCTGCTAACAAGAGATCGTACTTGCTTTGATTTTAATCGGCTTTAACCAAATAACTTTGCGCGAAATTGAAAATTCTATTTTCGTATGGCCATCTTGTGTCACTTTCGAGATATTGTGTGTGTTCATCTTTGCTCAACTCCGGGGATAGTGAGACGCCTACACTATGATTGTTGTACGTGAACAACAGTGCTTCAACACTATTCGAAATAAGTCGTGTAAAACCCATTATTAAAGCGCGGTATATGCCTCCGCTGCGGATCCTGACACCAATATGCTGAGTTCCACATAGAACCTTCTGGATCTCCACAACAATTCTGTCTGGTTAACTGTTCAACTATTTGAGCACAACAATTACTCATCGTGTGCCTTTAAGACGCGGCTCCCGATATTAGAATTTAATCTTGAAATGTTATTTATCACATTGATATGAATTCTGCAAGTATATGTATCGTGTTCTGGAAATTGATTCCTTCAGGATTTCTTCTTCCCACAATGATACCAACAGGAAACACCAGCTTTGAAGGAAGGATGATATCAAATTTGATTATAAGCCTTAAAAGTTGCTCTGAATATGAGAATTATAGAAAACACTAATTTAGCGTCTTTTTTTTTCCTGTTTTCTCTGGTACTCGCAGTGATGGCGCTACTCTACTTTCCCACAACAATAGCATGTGTCGTCATTTATGGGGAAGCTTTCAAGGAGCAGAATCTGGACAATATCCTAGACTTGGTGACGTCCCATTTCATCCGGATTCCCTTCATTATCCTCATGATGATATACACACTACCCGTCATCATCATTACCTCCAATCCCTTTTTTCAAGATGCGGAGGATTTCTTCAATATACCATATGGTGAGGAAAAACGTGATTTGAAAAGTTCTCATAATGACATAGCCTGTATGTGCATGTTTGTGTGTGTGTGTGTGTGTGTGTGTGTTTGGGGATCCTACGCCACAAGCTCTCTACTTAAAGGGTGTGTACAGTTCTGGTCGAGGTGAGGATTTAGCTTTTAACGTTTTGCGAGATATTCAGAAACCACTCTATGAGATGTCAGAGAGCATGCAATTTTAAGGGGTATCAAAAGTTTATTTGATGAAAATCGGTTTTGAATATCCAAAAACAAACCAATTTTCATCAAATAAATGTTGAATCCTTCTTAGAATTTCATGCTCTTTTATATTTCATAAGAGGTTTCTCATTATCTCACTTAGGAATGTTCAAAACATGAATCCCCACCTCAACCAGTACTGTACAGCCCCTTTAAAGTGACTTTGTTTTCAGTACCTGGTAATCGTAGAATTGTTCTTAGAACATGGTTGCATTTTTTGTCCTGTGACTTTAACATGTTAAATTCGAAATTAAATGTTATTGAAAAATTGCAAACCAAGGCTTCTTGCGGTTCACAGTGATGAACATATAAAACAATGTATAAAGTGATATAAAAATCATGTTTTATAGTTATGTGTGTTGATGTGCATTTTATATATACTTGTATCAAAAGAAAAGTACTGAGTCTAAAAAAAAAACAAGAACAGATAATGAATATACGGAACCTCGAATAAATGTGTAGAATTAAGTTATTGCTTTCGAGAGGCAATAACAATAGTCTGGTTTCATCGTACTCTGTTCTGCTCTCGCAGAATTCACATGGAAGCGGCCGCTCCTGCGGTCTATCTACGTGCTCATCCTGCTCTTTATTGCCTCAACTTTTCCGCACTTCACGACTTTTCTGCCTCTGGTGGGCGGGCCACTCGTCGCTGTCGTTAACTTCATCTTGCCAAGCGTGATATACTCCAAGCTGGTCCGCATGGAACCAATGACTGTACCTCCAGATAGCATGTAAGTCGACCTATGAAGACCTCATTGAGGCGGGGTTTTGGCACTAAGAATGGCAACGGTTATGCGAAGAGCTGCACAGAAACCTTTTTTTTTTTTGCGAGCAAAGCCAATATCCGACGATGACGACGAATATGGTACAAGAAAATCGCGTCAGAAAATTTGAATGAGATTACAAACGACTTGGCAGCTACAGTAAAGTGTCCCCTCGTTTTTGTTCTTTTGTGTATTATATTTACACAGCGTTCATACGAAACTCGAGCATCAGCTAAAATGAACAGAAAATAATATGATCGTTGCAACATACCACGTGAACAACTATCATGGATTCATTAATCATTAGAACATTTGGGGAAATAAACGGAGATTTCAGTTGGGCTCTGTTGAACAAAAAAACACTCACATGCTTGAACGAAAAAACTGTAAGGAGCCTTTTTTTAGTTTAAAATTCTCGCTAGTAATCTGAATTTACACATTAAATGAAAATGTATACATGTCATGCTATCGACATTTTCTTTACATTAATTACATTTTTTTTTCTTTAAAGATAAGAATCCACCAACGAATAGTTGTTCTTTCCGATATTCACTTTGACATGATTAAGTGTGCAGCTGTACCAGGCAGACGACCCAGTGACCCAGTCGATTCTTGTGGGGTTATAGAATGTTGTTTGGACTTGTAAATTAAGTTATTGTGCGTCCTGTCTTTATCAAGCAAGTACAGCAAAATAACTCGTTTGATATGACAGTAAATGACAGTAAATAAAAGACTCTAAATGCCTTGATACCGACTCAGATGTTTGGTCTCTGTAAGCATACAGGACAAGTAAACATAGAGGGAAAAATTATTTCCTTATGTGAGAATATGAAACAACTAAGGTAGATCTTCACGTTGTAACAGATTGTTATCCTTTACACATCAGATAAAATATTCATAGGGAATCCCAGAACCAAGCATGTGAAATAGTTAATACCATAACCACTTCATAATTAAAATGTACGGATTTCGTATGGAAAACTGAATATGATTGTATTTTTGCTGAGCGCGAAATGATCTGGTCTGGATGGGTGCACTCTTGCATGTCAAGTATCTTGTCGATCTCCGTAATTGGGAAAAAATTTGTATACTCTGATAATTTGTGTGAATGAGAGTTTGAGACTTTGACAGGGATACGCAAACACATTGCAAATCACATTTACAAAAGGATGGCGTTGTTTTGACGGGAGATTGTTTAAAATGCAAAAGGACCAACACCAAAGCATGGCTTTGTAAAGAAATCCATTATGTTTGCATCTTTCTGCAGAATTCCCATCTGCCTTACCAACACCGTCCACGTTGTCATCGTGATCGTTGCTCTGCTGGCTGCTCTCATGTCGTCGGGTACAGCGATCTACAGCTTCGTCAACGGCAGCGGTGTCGTCGACCTACCTTGCTACGTTTTCACCAGGAAAAACCAGACGGTCGGCGGTTAGCTTTCTATCTATAACAAACCATACGCTGCTGTTTGTTTTGCATGTCATCGTCACCGCGAAAAAAGAAATACTGGGTTATCTGATCATTACAACGTCCTGGTGCATAACGTTGTATTACAATCAGCCCGGAAAAGGGATGTATATTTGCAATGCAGAACTCAACTTTGGCATAGCCATAGACATCTGGAAGAAGTCAATACTTACTGAAAGATGTTAGAACTTACTGAATGTAATCGGTATACGGACACTCTGCGATATGGATTCCTACGAGAGCAGTGCCCGTGGGTTGTCTTTTCTCCGGACCCTGCGAATGACCGAGGTGTCCAGTGGACAGCCTGCCAAAACTCAAGCTCTGACATCGTCTAGTCTAGACGAGGGACCCTAAGAGCAGCGGGGGTGATACATCTTGGTCAGCCACATTATTGGACATTTATCAGATTTTAAAAAAGCCCAAAATATATGTTTTGTACCCATAGCAGTCAGTGGTCAAATGACACAATGACGATGACCATCATTAAGGTATGAAGGACTGGAACATGAATTTAAAAGTTTCTGGAATGTATGGTGAGAACCTGGATATAAGCCACAGTCGGCTATGTTTGAGGATTCATGTGCTGTATATTGTAGAACCCTCTCTTATATTATTTGTTTTCAACAGATGGGTTTGGTGAGAGTAGTTTATTATCGGAAAGGGCGAAGTATCAGTGTACAACGTAAGATACGACTAATGTAATGCCATGACATACATTTGTGTTTATTTATTGTGGATTTTTGTATCCCTTCTCCCGGAACGTGCAATACTTATCGAAGTTCCTCCTAATTTTCCAGGACATCCCATCCCTGAGCACCCCACTGTGTGCAGTGTCATGTTCACAGATAGATTATTTCACTGGTGCGGAAGGCGGAGTAGGAAAGGATAATAACTGGCTAGTTTATATATATTCATAAGACGAAGACGATGAGACGCTAGTAACTACTATTTGAAGACTAGATGACTTTCGGGCTGTTGTTGGTTTTTTATTATTATTTTAAGGTTCATGAGCTTACTATGATGTGAGATACTGTTGCATTTTACTGTATTCATGTTGTATATCACTTTTTAACGTGCAGCAACGTGCTATTCTTTAATTCAAGAAAAATATAAAATCTACATTTTCTTCACAGGAAAGTATTGTATCATTATGATGGCTTTCCGTTGGTCCATTTCGTTGGTCTACAAAAACACATATTTAACTAAAAGTGCGAGACATTTCAAACCAAGTTAGAAATCTTATCTTTCATATGCTTTTAGATTTTGAGCCATTCTTATTCTTAGTAATACGATTTGGTTGAGAAGCTGCTTCAGTTAGATATCTTATCTATGCTTGTAAAATTTAAGTTATTCTTATTCGTAGTAATACGATTTGTTTGAGAAGCTGCGTTACAGCTCCTTACTATTTTTCGACATCTATACATGTATAGTATGATGCCAAGATGCATTCCAAGTTGCAGCTGAAATAGGCCGATGTGTGTTCGATTTCTCTGCCCTCTGCCAGTGGTATACAACTCTCTCTTTCCTTATCCCCCCCCCCCCCCGCCCAATTTTCGATGGGGGGGGGGGGGGGGGAGGGGGTGGGGATGTGACTCTCAAAAAGTCATGAGTTTCCTTGTGGTTTTTGTTTTGGATTTTCTCCGTTTTTGTTAAAGCATTTTTTAACCAAAAGTTCCGAGACTCCTTGCTCAAAAGTTGGATCTGAAATATTTGACAATACATGTATACCTTTCATGAAGGCTAGAACATCATTGTCTAATGCGTAGTCACAAATCCTGTTCCTTTCTGAAACATTTGAAGAATGGCCCTTAACTGAGTGAAAACTGCTGAAAGAACATTACGGACAATCGTTATGTACAGACTAAGAAATACGGGTTCAAATTTGAACCCCAAAATTGTCCCTATACAACCACACTAATGGGTGCAACTTTGCACTGCAATAAGCAATTTGCACCCCTAGAGGTGCAATATGCTGAATTTTGAACCTGCAGGGGTGCGCATTTGCACCCTCAGTTTTGCGCTAATCAAGGGTGCAAACATGCACCATAAACATTAATACATTGTCAATTAAACATTTAGACCACGAGTACCAAGGTTTTACTCATAAGATCAAACTTACACTCTAATGGATATGTCCGCATCTTTGTAGGTACGAATATAAATATTAAAAAGTGATTTAATTTTCTACTTGCATAATAAAAGGTACAAATGTGCACCCCAGAGTGCTGGTATATGGACAAATAGGATGCAAATTTGAACCTTTATTTTTTAGTGTATAGTCATTTAGACCAACAGGGATATTTTAATCTGTCCATGATATGAGCTGTATTTAGTAACTTACTATGGCTTTAGGCCTGTGATATTTCTCCCTTCGTGTCATCTTTTTCAGCTCAATAGAGCCAAAGGATCAAGTGAGCTATTGCGATCAATCGTCCGGCGGGTGCTATCTCTTGGGTGATAGAATGAATATTTGTACAAATGGGCACCTTTCCTCATCTGGGGGCCCCTGAAGTACAGCCAGGGGGAGGGGGACAGACAAAACTTCCACAGTAAGGAATGTTTACAGATCTTTCAAAAATTAAGTAATAGGCTAAGTTTGTGTTATGAGTTATGAGTTATCAAGACTGATAGAATATGATCTGCGCAAATGTGCACATTCCCATAAGTGGGCCCCGCATGGGGCACGATGCCTCTGGAAGGGGGAGGAAAAGGCCCCAAATTTAAGAAATTTTTACGAATCTTCTTTAAGGCGGTGTCACACCTGTCCGGGCAAGCTACGCGGGCTTGTGGCGAGGAGGTAGTATAAAGCACGTAGAAGATTTTCCGCGGGCGGACAAGAATGTTTGCAATTTTCGCACTTGTTTCTTACTTACTAGACGCGTACTACTTAGCTTCTACTTGCGTGCGTTCCGTGTGACTCGCGTGAGAGCTTTGAAACCGATCCATTTTCTGTTACGAGCGATTTACGGGGATTGCGAAGTACCTGCTTTGGAGTTGCCTGTGAGGTGCTACCGGTAAGGGTTTCCTACTTGTGTTCTGCGCGTACCTCTACGGGCAACTCCCGTGACTCTTCCGGAACAAGTTTTGAGCATGCTCAAGGCCTTGTCATACCGTATCTGGGGAAGTTTTGCGGCTTGACTTGCGGGGAAACAAATTTGCTACCCGGAGCTCTCCGCAGTTGGCCCGAACTTGACAGTACCTAGCACTTATCTCGTCCTTAGTTGCCCGTAGGTGCGCACGCTAGTCCAATTTTCCCGCAGCAAAGTTTTGAGCAAGACCAAAACTATTTCCGGATGAGTCGCGAGGATTGCCCGAAGAGTTACACGCAGAACACCCGTAGGAGGGCCGTAGCCGCCGCAATTCACAGGCATTTGACCCACTTGAAGTAGGTAAGTTGCCCGCTGAACTATGCCTATGTGAAGAAGGGAGTGCGTGCCATTTGTGGGCTCATTCTCTTCTTTGACCTTAGTCCTCTGTGGCGTCGAGGACTGCCTGGTCCCTTTCGGACAGGACTTCATCCGCCGAATGGACTTCAGCAGCAATTTGATGCATTTGCTGTGAATCTTCCGGGCTTTGTGGCTATCCATCCACTGGACGTTCTCTGCCCTTGTGCACTTTCCGTCTACGGGGCATCTTCACTTCTTGAAAGCTAGTTGACAAAATGATTGTTTGCCCATCCACTCGAACCAGCCTATTGTTCAGACTAGCACTCACCTCGCAGGCGACTAGTACGCAGATAACACGCAGTTGTGGCGCAGGTACTTCGCAGTGCCCGTATGTCGCCCGTAACTGACATAAAAGAAGCTATCACGAAGCTATCACGTGACACCCACGCGCCTAACATGCAGTTCAACGGAATACACGCAAGAAGGACTTAGGTATCACGCGTTTATCATGTAATACCCACGCCAAACTCGCCCTAAACCTTGTCCGGCCGCAGAAATTATTCTGCGTGCTGAAAAATCCCCATACGCAATAAGCCCGCTTAGCTGGTGTGACAGGGCCTTTTTTGGCAGCGTGTAAATAGAGCCAGCGTGCGCACCTCCGGGTAACTACTTTTGAGATACATGCTAGGTACTGTCATGTGCGGGTCATCTGCGGGGACCTCCGGATAGCAAAAATGTTCTTCGGAAGTCGCACGCAAGGCTGGTGTGACACGGCCTTTAGAACCAGAAGGGATAAGCTAAATTAGTGCTATGACTAAGTAAATTGGTTGCTGGAGTTTGTGAAGTTTGTTTATAGCAGGTCGGGCGGGGACCGGGGAGTTGGATCAGAAAATTATTCATATTTTAGGCATGTAAATTTTGTGCGCAAAAGTTGCCTTTAACAACCACATTGCCCTTTTACTTTGCAACCACTAAATGAATTCCTGCCTATGGAAGTTAATGGGGGGGGGGGGGTGGCGGGGAGCAGGTGAATGAAATACTTCGTTACTACTACTAGGCTGTATGAAAAGAAACATCGAAAAAATGTAATAGATTACAGAAACGGTCTATTGGGAGCAAGTTTTTAGATTTTTACCTTTTTCTTTTTTTAATTCAAAGTCAAATTGTCTAAATACAGCGTATATTGGGAGGTATTTGGTGAGCGCGAGATCCCGGGTCTCTTGTTTTGTTTTGTTTTGTTTTGTTTTTCTTGATCTCTTCGTGTCAGGTATCTCTTAAGTTTCACTTCTTACTTTGACTCCTTTCCTGTGTGTCTTGTCCACTGAAAGATAGAAGCGGGACTCCACGTTATTCTGTATTTGTCGCAAGAAAAACTCTTGGCTAAAATGATAAGAACGATGGGCGACGTCTCTTGGGTCTCATCCTCCACACTGGACGTCCGAGACGATAAGACAGGCCGAATTGAAGATGTATTTAAACTGATTACTTCTGCTCAGACTTGCCGTGAGCTTTATGTAAGAACAGGTTCTTGAATACTGTATAATTATTTTGTTATGTATAACGTGTGCACGGACTTTCGTTGTATTCTGTTCATGTTCTTCATGTACATGAATATTGACAGTCATTAATGGTGTATATTACAAGCTACAATCATGACAACGTTTGTACTGAATTGGTATATCTATTTTCGAATGAATAAACGTCGCTATTCAAAGACACCTGAGGATCGTTCTGCTGATTCTTCAGAGTAAGATACTTTCGAGTTCAGTTACATGAGATGAAACACAATAATAAAAGCACAGCCTGCGTGTGTGTGCGTGTGCTCGCGTGTATGTGGATGTGGAAATGTTTCCCATGCGGACATTTCCGTTTGCCGAAATCTGAAATTCTTATATAGTTCTAAATAACGGTGAAAATTGAAAAGAAATCATTCTAACCTATTTTGGGAGTCCGAATCTGAATGTAGATGGTGCAACTCTTCCATTCCCATGAATTTTGACACATTCAAGATCGCAGTCAAAAATCTAAATTCTCCTATTTTTTTTAAATATATATATTACGGTGAATAACTGAAAAGATTTGATGTTTTACCCTATTTCGAGGGTGCTAAACCCGAATCTGGTTGACGTAACTCTTGCATCCTTGAGGGTTTTGAGAAATCCCAAGATTTTTGATGGCGATTTGAGATGCTATCTTGAACAGGCGCGCCGGAAGCAGTTTTGGATTGGGGGGGGCAAACATTGGAGGGGGCTCAAGATTAGACCATGCATATGTTACACAATACACACACACACACACACACACACACACACACACACACGCACACACATCTATTATATATATATATATATATATATATATATATATATATATATATATGTAAAGTGGCGTACGGTGGGTCGAAACATGGGGGGAACCATAAAGTAATTTTGACGGTCTGTATGCTTGTGCGTGTGTGCGAGAGCAATAATGGGACTACAATACATTACGGAATGTGATACATTCAACAACGCAGTCATTGAGAAACATTGTAAGTTTTCCTTACATGGATTATGAAATGACGGTGTGAAACGATCGACAAATTATATACCGTCAGCAACATATATAAGGTAAATGGCATAACAATAAAATGCGAGCGAGCGAAGCGAGCGAGCTTGAAAATTTTGACATGTTACAGTCCCCAAACTCCCGTTTGTAATTATACCTTTCGCTTTGGAAATTAAGGGGGGGGGGGCATCGGGCGCAAACTGCTGGCAATTACTGTCAGCAACATTAGGAGAGTGGCATAACGATTCAATGCGAGCGAGCGAAGCGAGCGACCTTGAAAATTTTGACATTTTACAGTCCCAAAACTCCCGTTTGTAGCTATATTTATCTTTCGCTTTGGAAATTAAGGGTTCTGGGGGCATCGGGCGCAACTACTGGCAATTACTGTCAGCAACACTAGGAGAATGGCATAACGATTCAATGCGAGCGAGCGAAGCGAGCGAGCTTGAAAATTTTGACATTCTAGAGTCCAGCAACTGCCGTCGTAGCTATGTTTTTCGCGTTAGAAATTAAGGGGGAGGCGCGCCGGGCTCAACTGCTGGATGCGAGCGAGCGAAGCGAGCGAGCTTGAAAATTTTGACATTTTACAGTCCAAAAGCTGCCGTTCGAGCCACATTTTTCCCTTTTATTCATATATATATATATATATATATACATATTTATTTTATTTTCTTTGTTTATTCATTTATTTTCATTAATATCTTTTTTTTTTCATTTGGGGGGGGGGGGGGGCATTTTGGGGGGGCAAAAAATGCGTTTTGCCCCCCCACTTTTTGGATTGGGGGGGCGGCCGCCCCCCCCTGCCCCCCCCCCCCCCCCCCCCCCCCCCCCCCACTTCCGGCGCCTATGATCTTGAATATCTCCAAAACGTCAAGGCTGCAAAAGTTGTAACATCCAGATTCGAATTGAACACCTTTAGAATAGGGTAAAACATTTTAAAAAGCATTGAGCGGACGGTAAGACAAGGTTCAGCTCTGGCAACCAGAATAATATAGAGTTGTAACCTCTTTCTTCCTCTACCCTGCAAGTTAACGTTGATTAGTTGGGGCACTGTGGCATAGATTTTCGACTTTCAGTGGCACGTCCCAAGTTCGAATCCTACAAGCGTCTACGTCCTTGGACAAGATAATGTGTGTCCCTCGACCAAAGTACATAAATGGGTCTAAGACAACGCTAGGGCAGAGCCCTAATGGCAGAGCCCTGTGGTAGAGCAGTGGCTACACTAAATATGCTATCCTGCATAAAGATGATCATATTAATAATAGTAGTAATAGTAATGATGATGATTATAATAAGTACTGTTCTCATTTATTGTTTGTATTAGCATCAGTATTAGCATCAGCATTGTTATCTAATTGAATGATGGTATACCTTTGCGTACGTATAAACATTTTCATAACGTTTTACTCAACAATTGAAGATGATTGACGAGCATCAGCATAAAGTGATTTTGAATAACGAGTTGACACGCCCATATCAAGTTTCCCCTAGAATAATATCTTAAAGAAGAGAACAAAATCTCGAAAGCAATAAGGCCTACTTTCAAGCAAAGTGTTCAGCATTAAATCTTTGGTTTTATTATGATAATTCCTTGAAACTATAAATTTGTCAGTTCCTTACCAGCATGTTCGTCGCTTCAAATAAAACGGGCAATCAAAAAGATGCAAGTAAATTTAGCTGTAGTCATGTGCAAAATCCACATTCAACTTTCAGTCACAGGTGTGTCCTGAGCGGGGAAAAGACTTGTCAATGGCTTATCTGACATAACAACAGCTTATGCATGCAAAACAAATTCCATGCATAGAAATGTGGTATGTAGAGACAGCTGAACTGAATAGCTTGTTATTCGGTCCGCGAGGAGAGTTATCCAACAGTCTGAATACATGCTCATTACGTATGCAAGCTCAGGTAATGACCTTCATGAAGAATTTGTATGGTGCCGACTGTATGTGAGCATGCTTGGAAGAAAACAATGCGATTCAACTTGGGTCATTCCACGTCAGTCATGATGGCTCCATGTCTTCTATAATGAAAGCACCGATATTGATAGATAATACATATAATATGATACAGCTGATTGAAATACGTAATCAGCAGTATTTCGAACTTGATTGTTTAAATCCCTACTTGACAATATTACACAAAAAGCAAGCTTGCTACTATGTGTTATCTAGAGAAAGAATATGTGCATGGAGATCGACTTCTGGCTGTGGAAATCAAATACTCCCCCTTTTTGGCTCTTTTGGTATCGTCTAATCTACATGTTACAGCTGAACAGTTATGAACGGTGTCAGACGGAGTGCGTTTGGGCGGGAACTGAATTCTTTGACTCACTTGCCGCGAAGCCACTGCCAAGCTCAGCCCCAGATTTGAGTAGTACGTAAATTCATCCTTCCACTTCGGTTGTAACGACGGACACTTCCAAATCTTCTTAGAGAGCCTGATTATTCTGAATCTGATTCGTCTCTTCATCTTCCTGGGTTCATTTGTTAAAGGTAATAACCTTCTAGCCATTTCATTTTTACTTTCCGTAAATTTAATGTGAAAACTTCAGTGAATGTTGAGAGATTTGACTTGCTTTTTAGACTATTGTTAATTCTCATGTCCGCTCATTCTTTTTTTTTTTCACCTGTAAATTTATGCATCATCATGATCCATAGTATGTTTAAATCGGGTTCCAACAAGTGACCGTGACAAACATACAGTAACCATGCATAGGGGGTATTCTGATCTTCCACTGATCAATCAGCGAACATGGTCTGCCACGTGTGCCTAAAAAAGGAGTCTTACTTAAACCGTGTGATCCCCTCTACCAGGTTTTGCAGGTATTCGAAAGAAGAATAAATCGGTATTGGATGTTATCTTTAATCTGTGTACAACTACCGACGCGACTGAGCTTCCATAAGATGTTGAATTACCGTTTTTGGTCCTTTTCGTGGATGCATCGTATGATATTTAGGCAGTGACCAACTCCGCAAAAAAAAAAATAATAATAATAACTCAGTTCTATACCCATGTAGACATATAAATTAATATTTATGTCTAGTATGAATTTAATGCTCTATTTTTAAACTGTTTCCCCTCTTGTAAATTTCGGTGTTTTCTTTCACGGGACAAGTATCGTTACAGCATTGTCAGAATCATTGCACACTTGTAATGCAGATCTACTCACGAGATTTCAGGTATGTCTCATCCCTGAGTAAACTAATGGGGGCGGGGTGTAAACGTGAAATGTGTAATCGTCTTTGTGCATGGTCAGAGTCTTCGTCAAGTTAGAGCCTTTTACATGAAAAGAGAAATCTGGCAGCTTTTACTTAAGAATTAACAGTCTGTTCTATATCTGCAAAATAATCGTGATTATAAGGGAACAGAATACTAAGTTATTGGACATTTTGTACAAAATATGCATGTCGATGAAATTTTCCTCCCGACAGTTTGATAATGGCACCAAAGGGAGCAGTAAGCAAGGGCGAGAAGAAAGCCGGGAAGGCGAAGGCTCTGGCGTCCGCCGTGTCCGCGGGAAAGAAGAGGAGGCGTCGCCGTATGGAATCCTACAATATCTACATCTACAAAGTCCTGAAACAGGTATGGCGGCAATAAATACCGATACGCAGAGAATGTGAACAAATCGCCAAGTCTCGCGAATGAACGGACTCTGCATTTGGTGATATACGTGTCTGGATATTATGTTAATGTTTGTCTAGCCTGACGTCTTCGAAATAAAGGCAAACCAATACTCTTACAACTCTAATGTTTTATCTTAAAGCGCACTTCAATGAATGACACACGGAAACAAGAGTTGCCCAATTTCAAGATGATTTTAGTTGCTCTCAACTTCGTGGTAGAAAGTATTGATTTGCAGATAATTAAAACAAATGAGGAATTTTCCATGTGGACACCGGTGTGAATTAAGCATCAGAAAATATGCATTATTTCCAGTATTATACTAAGAGATCAGGCGCATCCCTTCTACCAGAGCCAACGAACCGCTCGGAAAAGAGTTCCAGAACTTGGAAGGTTTCGAGCAGGTTAATTGCTAGTGTTTACCTCAGGATTTGTGCGTGTGTGCGTTGGGTTCCGTTTTGTTTTTGTTCTTGCTTGTTTTTGTTTGTTTGCTTTTTTTTTCATTTTGAACCTTGACGGTGTGAAATCTGCCCGTGTTAAAGTGAATTGAATGACATTTTCTTTATTTGACTGTGACAGGTCCACCCTGATACCGGCATCTCCAGCAAGGCCATGTCGATCATGAACAGCTTTGTGAATGACATCTTCGAGCGGATCGCCTCAGAGTCTTCTCGCCTGGCACAGTACAACAAGAAGAACACCATTAGCAGTCGCGAGGTGAGCACCTCTTTCCTCTGACTATCGCTCAAAAACCCCGCTGCCTACAAGAAATGGCAACCTCCAATAAATATGGACCCTCCAGTACATCGAATTCAGGGTGTAAAGATCTGGTTCTTAAAAGCATGCAGAGAGTTACTCGGAACTCAACGAACCAGTCAGCGAATCGTTGAATTTTAGAAAACTACTATTGACTGTTATCACA
Source organism: Diadema setosum (assembly GCA_033980235.1). Lineage (NCBI taxonomy): Eukaryota > Metazoa > Echinodermata > Echinoidea > Diadematoida > Diadematidae > Diadema > Diadema setosum. The sequence continues at coordinate 5,773,483 of CM067061.1, read as the reverse complement.
AGACTTTTTGCCCTTGACAGCCTCATTAGGTGCCCGTTTTCATTGCTCTTCCCGAGTACGATTGTGTCACTGTTGTTGCGCCAATATCACAAGGCACCCATGTTCACATCTGGGTTATATGGGTTGCGCAACTTACCAAACGATGTAAGCATCTAGAATGATTCCAACTCGGGAACTCTCTTTTGAGAGTACATACTGTTTTATCAAAGTTAATATGGATCCTAATCGAATGGTTAGGTTAGTGAGAACTCTCACGTGTCAAGTCTTTAATTTCTTTTTCTTTTTAATACTCTTGAAGACCCATTTTTTTTTTTTTTTAATCGAGCGTTAGTAAACTAAAACACCTACAAACAACTGAGCTCGGCTGCATTGCTTAGGGGCATTGAATGGGGCTAGAGTTGGCATGCTAATCCTGCAAAAATGGCTGCCACGGAATGAAGATTACATCAAACATTTTTATAAAACAAATAAGGCACATTTCTTGAACGCGCATTGGTAAAATTATCAGATGATTCCGAAACACTCGGCTTTGCCTCGTGCTTTTCTGACCGTTCAAAGGTTGGTAATTGGGCGGAAAGTTAGTCTGACTAATGCCATACTAATGTGCATTATTATCCCTCAATTCAATAAACCTTTTAAAACCTTTTAAATGGTGTCGTTAATTGACGCAGTCGAACGGTGTTTGCTTTCATTATGGGCGTGCCATCCAATGTTTTCAGTTGCTCACGCAGAAGTGCAGAGTTCTAAAAGTAATTTCCATGAAAGTTATGTCTGTGCCCAATTATGAAATGGCAACATTTAGGATAATGTTTGGTGCTTGGTGTTCGGTAATTGATATTGCTTAGTTATTACAGTCGGACAATTTCAAAGTAAAAGGTTGAAAATTCCACCTCGAGAACTTTTCTGACCTACCCGGCAATGATGTCCAGTTGGAGTGACTTACATTAATGCAGTCAGGATCGTGCAGCTACACATCGCCAATATAATAAACATCATTAGAAAAGAAAACTTATCTCGTGAAAAGAAACTGATCTCTCAAGCATGATATTAGACGACAATAGTGGTCCCAAGTTAACGGAGCATCACAACATTTATTTCACTTTTAGATATCCGAGTTGACAAACACGGCTTTCATGTCTTAATTCTGCTGCATGGATATTTTTCAACTTATTAAACAATAAGTACGCGTTTTAATTTCTTTTTTTTTTTTTTTTGGATTTCTGGGTGTGTATGTGTGTGTGTGTGTGTGTGTGTCGGATTCTATTTTGTTTTGTTTTTCAGGATGGTTCTTACTCATTCTTTTGAGCGCTTACTATGAAGATAAAATTACATAATTATTGCAGCACGCCAGTAGTACTATTTCGGAAGCTATCTGGCCTTTTTATGAATTTATTGTCGATTTGGTCAATAAAATTTGTTCCCTGATTAATTAGATGCTCCTACTTCCCTGCTGTATGCACTCTAGGTCCAGACGGCAGTCCGTCTTCTCCTCCCGGGAGAGCTGGCCAAGCACGCCGTCTCGGAGGGCACCAAGGCAGTCACCAAGTACACCACGTCGCGGTAAAGAGGCTTCATTGGACCAAGGGGATAAAGTTTGCGGCTTGTGATGGTCCATTGTTTAAACTCAAATCGCGATTTTGAGATCGAAAGCGATACGAACTGTTTCATGAACAGTGTGACCGGAGAACTCGGAATAATTAAAGAGATGAGTGTCCTCTTCTCTCCATACTGATGGAGGACATGAAGATCATGGACTAGCGAACAAGCCTATGCTAGATTGAAATGTTCCTCTCGGAGAGATAAAAAGTCATTGGTGATGTACTTGGCAAGTTCTGCGACACGTTCTTATTCACAAGTGATCTAAGTCCGTCCTCGGGTGAAATTCGGTTAATAGGGTCACCAATACACGATCTCGGGGAAAGAAATAGCAGGATCATCCGGGATGTAGGGTTGGAAGTAGGGCCTGCATCAGTATTACAAGGACAAGGTGGATATTTTCATAGCTGCAGGAAAATTATTAATTTCATTGTCCGACGACGTGATTGCCTCTGGGAGATGGACAGACGAACTATCCGCTACGTGAACCTATATCGTTGTTAGCAAACTCGTATGTCGACAAGATTAGACATTACTAGAGAGAAAAATGTTGATGTGTTTTTCATACCTAACTGCGAGGAAAATGACATGCTAATCTGCACTTGTTGTGTTGAGCAGGAGTTAGATGATTTGAACAGCGCCACATAAAAATAGTAATTTTCACGTTTGCCTGACAAAGACTTCGAAAAAGCGCATTTTGATAGTATGGGATTAATGCATCATCTGATTTTTTTCTCCAACAATGTAAACTTCTATCAATTCTTGTACACGGTGACTGTCTTTGCTAAGCTAGTTTCAATTCGTAAATGATTCATGAAAGAAAAGGAGAACTGGAAGCGTTCTAACACGATTTAAACAGTGTACATCGAAATTCGGCATCCGGACATGGCTAACACTTTCTCACTTTTCATACGTTTACATGGTCTTCTAATATTGTCTCTTTGTTGACAAAAATAGGTTTCCTGTTTCTGAAAATTTCGTGGATAGAGAACAATTTCATCGGTATGTTTGAACCATTTTTTTTTTCTAGTCATAAAACATTTTGAAATTCATGCGGTGCTTGATATCATCTCAGTACGTGCCATGAGGATAAAGTATGAGGATAAGTATGGATAAACGAGGATAAGTATTTCATTGTTTTTTTTTTTCACTTTTTGCTTTACTCAAGTTCTATTCATATTGACCCCTGAAAGATAAAAAAGTTCAGAGAACTCGTATTCATTTAATATTCCTCAACAAACCTGTAGTCCAGGATATAACTTTAAGCTTGTTTCCCCGCATCGTAAACTAAACCTTGGGAACATGCTCGTCAATAATTTTGCTCTATCATTTTTCAAATATCTTCACTGACGAAATATCTTGCCCACTAAAGTTTGCAGATTGCTTGAAAATCGAGCATTGCGTCGACATAGATGACACAAGTCTGCTTTGTCGTTTTACCGTCTTGCCACATTTCTCTTCTATGCCACCCGCGAACTGAAGATGTACATTCGTTAGAAATTGCGCCCGTAACGAAATTAAGGCATTGAAAACGCAGAAATAGTGAAGTGATGCCAAATCTTGTTGAAAGCTTGCCCCTGAATTGTAGGAATGTATCTCTGAAATGGCCGACATGCCGCATTTTTTTTTTGTCTACTCCTCCTCCGGGTAAGTACACTGAAAGTACGTGACAAAGGTATACATGGCTTTCTCCATGCTAACTTCAAAAAGTTTCTAATTTCTAGTTTTTGTTATTAGTTCAGTGCGTGTATGAAAAGAAAAATGTATGGTTGTTAATATATTCGTTTGCATCGGGAAATTTCAATTTCGTTGATTTGTTATGTGTGTTTTTGATGTATTGTAAATAAAAGTTGACAATCTGGTAAACAGTCTGTCTTTCTTCGTATGTTTCATGTGTCTTCGTGCCCAAGGTCTATAATGTGCATTACATATAATGCAATGGCGTGATTGCAGGTAGGCCTACTCATGGTGCATATACGGACCCCCAAATAACAATGACAAACGCGCGAGTTAGAATCTTGTTTTCCCGATTTCTGTGAGAATACCTTTGTGTATATCTCCTTGTGTGTGCATTGTACAGAAGAAACTCGATTGTTGTGGAACACTAAGTGAAGTCTGTTTCCATGTTTCGTTTGTGATTCATCAAAGAATGTTTATACAGTGTTTTGTTTTTCTTCGTGTGCGCATCTACAATGTTACAAATCCTGTGTCCATCGAAGTCAACGGCTACAGTCATTCCGTCATATAAAAGACAACTCATACCATCACTAAGGTAAATTTTTATCAATTTAATAAGAAAAAAACAACCCTGTAAGTCCTAACTGGGAAAAGGATAGTTACCGTCATAGAGGTAAAGATTTATTAATTTGATTTTAAAAAATACTGTAAATCCTAACTGGGAAAAGCACAATGTTGAACTAAAGACACAACTATATACTCGGCCCATCATCCCACTATGAACACAAATCACTTTACTTTATACAACAAAAAATAAACAATATTCAAAATACACATGTATAAGTAATTTTAAGTCTGTTGTAAGTGCTGATGTGACAGACAATCTTTCTAGGACAACCATTTTGAATTACTGTTTTGATTATGCTCCCAATGTTTTTAATGTGTGTCTGAGTGTGAAGTGTGTCCGCGGCATTGTTAACATAACGAGACGAGGCTCAGTGAAAAGACCTACGTTGCACCTTTCTTTCGACCCCACCCCTGGTCCTTATGGAAGCTTTGCATAAAAGCACCAACTTTGGCGGAGTTTCTTAGAAATTAAGTAGATGGTCACGCAGATTTAGCTCTTAACTAATCGCAGCACCCGTTTGATATATGGAAGATACTGCAAATGTTGCACCCTCGTCACAGCCAACGCGGTTATAACGAAATTCTTGTTTTAACGAAGTCCAAATCCATGTATCAAAATTCTTTATATACATTACGATTTCGGTTATAACAAAATTTTGATATAACGAAATTTCGACATACCAAAAGAATATTGCCCGTCCCGAGTGCTTAGTTATAACGGGAGTCGCCTGTACTGTGCGAGCTAATCAGAGAAATGAAAGTACATTTACATTCCCTCATTTCATAACCAATGAGCTTTTTGCAGAGATCATCACTGCGCATGCGGTCGAATACACTATAACGGCACAATCGTGTTATATCTGCATCACCCTATTACAGCTGGGGCCCAGTTCATAAAACTTGTCATCAGTGACAAGTTGTCATAGATGTGACAAGCTACTGAAATCCTTGCATCTGATTGGCTGAGAGCAAATTTGTCATAGAATGTGGCAGTTGTCACTAATGACAAGTTTTATGAAACGGGCCCTAGCTAAAATGCAATCGGCAACAAAAGGAAGTAGCATGACGACATAAACAAAAAGTCATACTGAAAGACTGTACATCACTCGGTGTTCCGTTGAAAACTTTAAATTTTATTGTACATCTTGCAAATGATGGCTTTGCATAATGCCCCAACACGCTGTATCAAAATAACAGAAAATATTTTCTACCACCGAGACTCGATATTCTTCTGCGGAGTGCTAGTCTTGTCCATGTTACAAATCAGTCATTAATGAAATATCATTAAGGGCAAGAAGATATCTCAAACACCACAGAGGAATTCTTCCACTGTCCAATTATTCAGAATAATTTGAAAAAAAAAATGAACTGTGAGAAAAAGCAACAAAATCAGTGCAACAATGATGTGCAAAATAAATGATCACGACATTGTGTCCATGCATCTGTAAAATAGTAATTTTTCGTGGATGGGGTTTCAAATTGACATCTATGTCGAGTAGCTGTGGCATTGTCCTTTGCATGCATTCACAAGACTTCTACATGTAATACTCACATGGGCATTGACTTGTTCTGTCCCAGACTATACATACATGTATTTTCACATCAATATTATTTTGAACCGAGTTTTTATGATTCAGTGCCACAATTTGTTTGAATTGCATGGTGTAGAACGTAGCGACCAGGATAGCAGAAGTCTCATTAATTAAAATCAAACCTGAAATGAGAATGATATGACATTTTCACCAAAAAGTGATATTGGTCACAACCACGAAACACCTAAACTACAAGAGGCAATGACGTCATGGCTTCACAAATCTCCAATTGACCTGTTAAAGAGTATTAAAAAAAATGATTTCAGTTGATAACTTAGCAGCTACATCCTCTTTCTCCTTGAACGAACGTCATCTTTGCTGGGTTATTTACAAGTCATCAGTAATTTGATGTTGAGGATACAACTTATTTTTATTAATTTCACGTCAAAAATAAAATATTAAATGAGAGAGAGAGAGAGCTACCATCTATGTTTCATTTAACCATGTGAAATATAAACATTCTATGACTCTCCTATTTTGTTTCCATTTTAACAAATATTTGATTCAAGTCAAATTAGTCATATTGAAACAAATCGAAGATGATTTGGAATTGCACCTTAGTTGAACAAACATGGGAGGAGAGAGATGACATTAAAATCACCATATTATAAAACATGCCACTTCCTAATGTTCCTAGAGGCGTTATTTACTTCATGCCATGTAAACCTTACGATCAAATCATGACCACTGAGCTTATGAGAAATTCTTGGCTACTGAAATATTTTGTCAACACAGCTTCACACCAAAACTGCATTAGAACACAAACACTGGTAAATCCAGCCATTTATTTCACCCTCAACTTGAAAGCACAATACTTTGAATATTCCAGTAAAACACACTATGTACGGCATTACACCAAGTTCAATGCATCACCATCGGTACTGGATAAATTATCTTTACATGACATGTCCGGAACACTTAAAAAGCCACATAAAACTGGACTTCCAGGCAAGGTTACAATTCACTCTACACACACAGCACATTATTTCAGAGTAAAACAAGGTTGAAGGCCAAGGACCTCCAAAAGACCTTATTGTGACGTCAGCATTTACAGAAATGAAATACATGTAGTGAAATATTTCACTCCTCTTGAACCCACTGGGTTGTGAGGACATATCACTTATCTTATTATTTTTTCCAGTCATCATAAAGAAACGAAACCAATCAACAGTTCAAAAAACAGGTCAAGAGCACTCTGCGTGGTTCTCTGGTTCTGAGCTGTAATATGAATCCACTAACAGCCCGTAAATGGTTGCTTGCAGTAGGTTAAGACAGGGGATGACCTCCCTGGTCAAGATCCCTTTCTGATGGTCTCAAGGATGTCCTCTTTGCTACCTCCAATTGCTTGAGCCCTGACTGTGCTGATCAAATCATCCTTATTAATAATAATAATACAGGGTATTTATAATTCCTACTTCTTTTCTGAAGCAGAATGCTAGCTTTTTTTTTTCCTGCTATGAGCATAATTAAGGCTTTCGGACAAAATTAGTGCCAGAAAAACATAAACATACACAATGTACGTTCTCCTGTCACAAGATCACAATACAGCTGCACCACAAAAAGTTCTTGAAAAGTTGCTTGACTGCCTCATCAAACTAGAATGGACTGCAGACCAACCAATCGGATAAGTGCAAATACAATGCTTTCACTTTGGGTTGATACACTGGCATGTCAACTTCTTGTCAAACTGATACCCTGTGTATCAACACTACAAAAGAAATGTAAATCGATAAAGAGTATTTGTTCAATGTCTGAACAAACTTCGGTTTATTCCAACAGTTACTCTGAAAAATCTACTTACATATTTGCTATATTTGCTACCTACGTGGCATAATAAAAAGGCAAGTATTATAAAAATGCCTTTGGTCTCTTTTCTGGTAGTACTGAATATCAACAGTAGTAGATGTACAAAAGTTTTAAAAAACAACATTCACAGCGAAATGTGGTGACATTATTCTCCACAGGAGCATGTAAATCCTCACTTTTCTTTTTATTTACATCATCCATCATTTTCTAGTCCTTTGAAATCATTTTTGTTTTTCTATCAACAAACATCATATCAGGATAACTTTGTAAATCAATTAGTACGATAACTTGGAAAATGAAAGCACACCTGTGCTGAAATCACAACCCAGACATCTCAACTCTGAATTGTTTTTTTTTTTTTTCTTTCAAAGAAAAGGCCTCGTGTCGAAATCATGTCATGGTCCCAATATTCATGGTAATGGAAAGTTGGTTAAAATATGCATGCATACATTTTTCTTTAAATCTCATACGTTGTACACCATTATGTACATACTGCAAATGGATAATTCTGATAAATAGAATAACCTCTTCAATTAAAAATGTAGAATGAAACTTGATGATATTGCTGAAATATACCTCTTTAGAAAACTCTTTAGAAAAACTCTATCTCAGGACGGAATCAAACATACTATATTTGCAAAAATATTTCATACCTCTTTACAAATACATCTTTAGGAAAACTATAACAGGATGGAATATAACAGACTGTATTCACTTAAAAAGCCACAAGTACATAAACTTTCTTACTATGTACCCCATGTCTTTCAAAATAAATATTCCTGTGATAAGGACGGACTTGAATACAAATGTACAGTGTTTAATTTTTTGACGAACCTATGGAGCATTTGGCAGCCACATCCGGAATGACAGTAAGACACATGTAATATATAATATAAGTTCAGTGAGACATGTATGGATGGATTTTATGCATTGTGCTGCCTTTCAAGATGCACAATCTTATGAAATATACACGCTTGCATTTTCATATAAGATCAACTATAATACAAGTGTGCACAGATGATAGTGCAGTAATATCGGAGAAAGAAACTGGAAATACCTGAAAAATTATGGCACATTTTGTTCACTTTATGTCATCACCACGGCAGCTCAAACATATATAATAATGATGTTTCATACAGAATATTTGACTAAATATTCTGCTATCTCATGGAATTTTGGTGCTGAAAAAGCTTATGATAGTCTTTCATAACTCTTGTGACCTGAAACTACAATCACTAATAAAAATAAGCTCCCAGCAGATTTGTTTGACTTCCTCGTATGGTATTCAGAAAATTGTGTGACAGATCACATCTTTTTGACTACAAAAGTTAATTCATCAGTACTATGTCAAATATCATATAAATTATAAGTAACCATTTCATTTTACTTAAAATTGCTAGACTGATATTGAGCATGGATTAACTAACTGATTTTGAGCATGAACAGAGATCTTAGAAAGGTTGCAGTAATATATATGTCGGAACAATTAAAACTTTAGGATGCAAGCAGCAGTCCTAAATGCGTTGTTTAGAGACTTGATTAAAGACTAATCATCAATGAACCATACTTTTATGGATCAGGTTCAAAATCACAATGAACCCATGCTGCCTTGTGGGACTCAACAAAAATGAAATGTTGCAAGACGATGCTGCACAGCAGTGATACGCCATAACTTTTACAGCCTGCTATTGAATTCAAGTCATCATCTGGCATCTTTATGAGCTTGTTTGGTGGTTCGGGAGAACACAACTATTTGATTTGATTTGATTTGATTTGATTTGATTTATTTCTGCATTTGTCACAAGATATATACAACATAACAAACAATTTTCCAATACTAATCACATTATATCTAACACTCAATCAATATAAATAAAATCATATATAATGTACCAATGACGAAATATTGTATAGATGAATATTAATCATACAAAAACAATTGGATAATCACTGATTATTCACTCGAATTAATGCAAACAAAAATGCAGGAGACCGTCCTCTTAAGCTGAAGCTTGAATTTGATGATGGCCTCGGGAAAAGCATATGGCTTATACTTCATTACAAATCATTTAATACATAGTATTACATTCATTGAGCAACTGAGGGCAACCAAGCAATGGATTATCTTTGGTCTACTGCCACAAGCTAGATGTGATTTTATTTCTAATTTGACCCAACAGCTTTAGGAATGCATCCAAATATCTGTAAGTATTCAGATATTACATATCTGTGAATTAATCATAACATACACTCGGGACAGCGGTCATGCAGGATACTCACACGCAAATCAGCACCACAATTGACAGCAAAGCACGAGTTGATCACAACATGTGTATATTATACATAAATTTTATAGGGCCATGGTGCACATTGAATATGTGACCCGCTACAACAAAATGATCCTAAAGTCGGGCGAGGTCAATTATTTGAAAGTTGCATGGCATAATTTCCTAATCTTTCTGCTTTAAATTGATGTATAACACATCTTATAAAAGTAATCGGCTGCGGAGATAGCGATGTTTAAAAGAGAGCATGTCGAGATGTCTGGGAAATCACTGTATCAAGAAAAGCACCCTAAAAGTTTCCCTTGCGACGCAATCGCGATCAAGGGACACGCAAGTCAGTTTTCACCTCCGGACAACAGAAGGCAAGCCTTAGCAACTCCCGAAATGCTCATTCAAGCACAGCGTCGGTGGTCTCCTCACCGACCAATCAGCGACCAGGATGCCAGGAGAAGCGGCTGGGCATAGCGCACCCCGCCTGCACGTACCAGTCGACTGGGCAGTGTGTGAGCTTCACGCTTCGGTTAGCGGCAAGCAGCAAACTGACCAATGAGATAACTCTGGTCGTTGTTAGGGGCGGAGCCTATCTGTGGCGCTCAATCCAAATTTTCGAACCAGTTTCTGCTTCGTTGAAACGCCAAAAAACATGGCCCAGAAAAACACAATTTTTTGGTCTTTCCTTTCACCATTTTGCTTCAAAATTTCGACAGATGATAGAAGATATGTCAGACTACAATAATATGTCAAAATCAGAAAATCTTAGGTTTTGCCCAATTTTTGTGCTCTGACTTCAAACTCGATTTTCACTGCTTCGACCGTGCGCGACTTTAGGACCCTTTTGTTGTAACGGGTCACATATTTCCATAGTGAAGACAAAACAAGCAGTGTGAACAGTTCTGTGTGTGAGTGTGGGACCCTTAGTTGAACATTATTTTGAGTGAACACTAAATTGATTCTAGTGCTTCCTGTGGATATAAGTTATGGAAGATATGAAGGGTTTAACCATATTAACAGAGTGAAAATCTCTATATGGTAAACCAGACTTTAAAGCAAAATATGCTCAGTTCTCAATTTTTAACATTGAGGGAATACAGCTCACTTGACTGGTATACTACACCAGTGTCAAAAAAACTTCACAAGGTGCTATACACTCAGCCTGGCATTGCACACAAATAAAAACATGCATGTAAACATTTCCTGCACTCACAACTGTGGATATACAAAGGTCCTCCTTCTAAGGCATCATTTCATTCAACTCTTCAAGGTTTCCTTTGGCGTCCTAGACACAGTTCATCTATTTCCATTCTGAACTCTGATAGATCCGTCCACCAGGAGAGCAGTCCTGTTAGATGGAGGGCCCCCTCATCTCCTGGAGCTTAGAGGCCCTCATGACAGCTGGAATCCATCTCACTTGTAAGTCAGGAAGTATGGAATGCCAACAAGGTACTCCACTTTGTCAACTGATAGTGATCCACTCTGAAACCAACAAAGAAGTGGTTGCATCAGAAATCTTTTATCTAGTATAACTGCAATTTCAGGTATTCTATACCAGGCCTCAGCAAGACAAATGAGAGAACAGTATGTAATTTGTTTCTTCCCAAAATATTAAGTTGACTTCGCACCCACTCCAGAAATTCAAATTGCATATTTATTCCTTCAGTGTTTACCCCTATACATCATTAAGCTATTAGGTCACTGGACCAAAACAAGGGGGAATCACAACTGAGTGCAGGGCTGTAAAACAAGCCAAATTCATTGATGATAACGTTCAGTGAAGAATAAGTTTCAGTATACCAACACAGCTGTATAACAAACCTATCAGTTGATAGTGTATTTCACTCAGTTTTCATTCATACCTTAGAAGTTTTTATGACCTACACTCTGTGCTTCTTTACTGAAGTTCTCATTATCAAAGGATGTTTTTTTTTTTTTTCCTCCCTCTCTTTTTTTTTTGGGGGGGGGGTGGAGGGAGTGTGCAATCTCTCTCATACTTTCATGTAAAAGGACATACAAACATATTTCACACAAACATGTTTGGGCCACGTACAATTGTATGAATTGATCACACCAGACAGATGCCCGATTGCCTGTATATCCTTTCTTGAGAGAAGGGATGTGCCATTTAAAAATTTGTCTCTTTTCTGCAGCATTGTAGGGGATGAGATCAACAAGAAATTACTGGAAACCATGATGTTTAAGAAATATGAAAGTGTGCAGGTTGTAGATGTTTTCTGTACTATCACCAATACATTATTTATACTTCTTTATGTCTGTCAACAATAGATAAAATAGGATAAATACATTTGTAGCATATTCATTTTTATATAGAAGGTTTGTGTGTCTTTCCATCACCATTTTATGTACACACACACATCACAATGTCAGAAAAAAACTCTATTTCTCATCTTACCTTGCCCATGCCATCAATGACGCTGTTAAAGAGGCTGGTGCTGGAGGCTATGTTCTTTTCCAGTGCTGTTGCTAGCAGCTCCTTGAAAGAGTCTAGGCTTATGCACCCAGTCTGTTGCCGATCTAATGTTGAAAAGAGAACCTGGGCAAAAGAAAACCATATGCACAATATCACAATAAAGCAGAGCACAGTGAGTCTCAGCAAATATGGGTAACCCAATAAAGAAATGCAAACACATAAATAATTCAACATCATTTTACCTTTCCATAAGTTACAAACTTACACATGCAATGTTGATATTCAACTAGACCTAGAATACAATCACACACTGTTTTCTAATCAATATACATTTTGACTTCCCTGTTGGGTTAGAAAACAGCCAGATCAGAAATTAATTGCAGCGTCAATGGGCGAAAGTAGTAGTCTGACAATAGAGATCCATCTAATACAATTTACAGCCAACTTTGAATGTTATCAGCATAGGCAATTATTTGTGGAGCTATATGAAATAAAAAGCAAAAGAAAAACAATGATGATGATGATGAGGATGAAGGATAATAATAATAATAATAATAATAATAATAATAATAATAATAATAATAATAATAATAATAATAATAATAATAATAATAATAATAATAATAATAATAATAATAATAATAATAATAATGACAATGATAATAATGATAATAATAGCAATAATGACAATGATAATAATAATAATAACAATAATAACAATAACAATAACAATAATGATAATAATAATAATCATCATCATCATCATGACAAGAAGAAGAAGAAGAAAAAGAAGAAGCCAAAATACCCACCACAAAATGAGTAATCTCCTGTTGGAGTTTGGAAAGATTGAGCTTTTCAAAGGCATCCCTCATTGGTCCTGTGAGCTTGGCTAGTCTCTCACACAGACAGCTGATGGTCACAAACTCCTCCAGCCCAAAGAATGTACTTGCACTAACCAGGTCATAGGCCTGAAAGGAATATAAAACTCCGTGAGAATACATTTTTTGGTTATGAGGAGGATTAATCTAAGCATAGTATCAATCAAATCTAGAAGTCCAAGTCTGCAAATTTTCTAGAGTTTCACATGATTCAATTTGCATATGGTGAATTGTCTCATAATAATGTGTGTCCAGTCTAAGATCAGAATGTTTGTAGTTTGGGGATTATGAGAACCTTTGGATTTCTTTTGTACTTTCTTGTACTCCCTACATCTTCTGGTCACTTAAGTATGTATCTTCGATGCTCAAGCTCCACTATAATGATGAATCAAGACTCACTGTATGCTGTGCAGATGAACTATTTATGTCCAGTGTCACAAATGTACACACAAGTAGTTATGTACATGTATCAAGGCTGTATGCATGGTTGTTTTAATGTGTATGTACACAGGTGGACCAGAATAATGGAGAACATTCTATATGATATAGATATAGTACATACAGGCTGACCAGATCAGTGGAGAATTTTCTACGTGGTATAAAATGTAGCTACAGTACATGTATGCATGTGACAGGAAATACATTATAGCTCACTCAATCTAGAATGATTTAACCCATTCCAGAATATTCTGGGAAGTGCTTACATATTTGGCTGAGTGAGGCACTGCCCCTGCAACCCAATGTGATTGGTACATAGTTAGGCAGTGAGTCATCCAGGATTCCTGGAACTTGGACTTGCTAGTATGTTCAGGTATGTGGCCCCAGGTTGGAGAAAATTACAGAATGTACTAGAAAGGGATGAATGGATAGTATATAAGCCGGAGAAATTCTGAGGTAGGCAGAGTACCTAACACCACTGCTCTGAGAGTTACGTCACTTCTGGCTCTGAAGCGACTTGTTATAGTCAGTCCTGTGTTACCTGCTGACCTGCTATACAACCTGTGTTTGTGGAGATAAGGCCTGGGAGACATTTTGCCTGCAGAGAATTAATTTGCCTACATTGGAGATAGACTCCATATTTTAGTGTCAACGGACATTATTACGGCAAAGCTGTGACGGGCTGGATTCCTTGTTGGACATTATAAAGTGAATCATCATTCAACGCATCAACTGGACGTGGTCGTCATAACGCTTGGATTCTGCACGTTTTGCTGTGGACATATATCGTGGACTTTACCCTGGATTTATAACGTGGATTATTGCAACCAGTGCCTCTGGAGTTACGTCGGAGGAATCATTCGTCGGTGCGTCAAGGATCATTCATCTGTGCATCGAACATCGTATCTGGATATTCTCAAAGGATTATTTGATTTCCAGGGATATTGCATATAATGCGTGTAAGTGATTCCACTACTGATTTATAATTGTTTTATTGATCATTATTGTACTGATGTGAGAACCGATTACGAGTCTGTACCCACAATATCACTGTTAATAAACCGCCTGAACATTAGTTGATTGTTTCTTTTGTGCGATCATTCTCAGAGTGATTTTGGTCGTAACACCAGCTGTAATCTTCCAAATTTTTTTATATTAAGACTCCTCACAACGCCCCACAAATGACAGTCAGTATCTGTCTTGAGATCTTGAATTTACATTAGACAGAAAGGATATTATGTGTAATACAAATACTGGCAATTAAAACTCACATGCATGCCCCCTGGGAAATTGTCATCAAAGAAAAGTCATATAGAAACTAGTGAAAAAGGATATAAACATTTTTCATTCAGCTGGAGATAATTTATGTGAAAATGAAAATTTGGTGGCAACTTTCGAGCAATGAATCTTACACCTTACCTCCTTGATGTATCTCTGTTGGGATCTTGATAAATTCTGTGGGAAGGTTGTTTCAAGCTCCTTGAAAGTGATATGTCTAAATGGGTGTAGAGTGAAAGAGACACAGATTGAATACCGAGTACATTACAGGCAAAGTTTGGCAGCATGATAAAAGAATATCATAGAAAGTAACACAGTGGACTCCCATTATAATGAAATCCTTGGGACCAGCAGTTTTCTTTTACAAAATGTTGTTATAACCAATTAAATGAACAATAAAAGACATGAAGCAGATAATGGTGTGGCCTGAATTTTTACTTCGTTATAGCCGGCATTTCATAACTGTATTCGTTATAACGGGAGTGCACTGCAATGTTATTCAAAAAAAAAAAAAGAAGAAAGAAATATATTTGAAGTCTTTAAGAGGCAGCATGCCTTGCGAACAATGTGAAATGTGAGCCTCCTAAACATTTATACTCATGAAAAAGACAGTTAAACAATGCACTTTAATTGCAGCACACAATAGATTCTTGGTAGGGAAATATACATTACACAGAAAAAGACAATATCGTCGCTGGGGCGACAAGACTTCGTATCTACAAAATGTCAAATGTTCAGGAGAGCCAAAAAACATGGCGGCCAAAGCACTATAGCGAATGGGTTAGCCTTTTCCTTGGACATGCCTTGGTGGCTTCATTTTTGATGTAAGACTGTTAGGATTTGGACAGATCATCACTTATCCAATTATTTGACCATTAATCCAAAAAAGTCATATTTCACCAAAATTTCAGATACAAGGTCTTGTCGCCCCAGCGACGATATGCTACATTTGATATCATTGCAGAGAGACTATTAACTGCCTGGCAGAGGTAGAATGGTGGGATGATGGAATAAAACAAGAGAAATCCTTTCCTGTCAATGTCTGGGACAATCTCACCTCTAGTCATTCTACCACCTGTTGCATAATAAGGCGTAATTGACAGCAAATGCTAGCACATCAACACAGGAGCAACTTATGTCATAGTGATACATACTCTAGAGCTGATCAGAATAACAGAATTGGGCATGTAACTGATTTTTCAACGGTGGTCATCCATACCTGATTATTTTTTCTTTCTTTCATTGCTTTTTTCATCTCAATAAGGCTCAGAAATATTTTGAGAGAAGTATGGTGGCTGTTAGTGAAACACTGATACTGACCCATCTTTATCTGCATCCAACTTGGTGAATTTGATGGCAAGCTCGTCTCGCTTCTCAGCCGTGATGTTGAGGTGGAGGTCAGCCGACATGAGAGGGTTGGGGGATGGTGGCTTTGGAGTGACCGACTGCCTGGTGATCGGCCTCAGAAGGCTGCCATCCTCTAGGGGCTCGTCAATGTCCATCTCAGAGTCTGGCCTGGGCAGACTGGACATACACATAGAATGTGTTCATTTCGGTAAATATCACATTGTTGTCACGTAAACATCAATAATTTATGCACTTTTGTATTCTGCACTAATGTGATGAAGAACACGACAGATAAAACTCATGTTTCTTTTACATTTCCATAGAACATGTCCTCTATTTTTGCATCACCTACTGCTAATGCAACCATAACTACTATCACAACTACTGCATCTGATCATGTGAAGCACAGTGACACATTTCCCAAAGTTGCAATCAACCAATGACATCATATGGTATGGGACATGTGCAAGTGGACACTTAAGAAATCCCACTTGAGGATTTTTATTCAATTCCCTGGTAGCTGCACATGTTGCTAGTCACTACTAAGTCTTAAATCTCAAAAGGCCTCAATTATCCTATGCACTGCACCTGCATTCATTGCACATGTCATAAAACACTAAAACTTTTTTTGGAGGGGGGGTTAAAGTTTAGACTTATCCGTAAACATTAGACATAGTTCACTATAGCAATTTGGATCTTCAAGAGTAAAAAACAATCTAGACTGAAGATAAAAGTATAGCATTAAAGGAAGATAGGTCAATAAACTGTCATATGTGTACCTGACATCATTATCAGGATCTCCCAGATTTTCTGCAATATCTGTTTCTCCACAAGCATCTTCCGGACCCTCTGATGCCTGCATGCCGGCTTGGTCTTCCATCTCCAGTTCCATTTTGTTGTCCTCTTCCTCCATTGTGTTTTCTTCTTCTTCTCCTTCTTTTCCTCCTTCTTCTTTGCCCTCAGTCATTCTGGAGGAAGTGATACAGGTATGCAATCAACTCTTCACTGCCATTAGGTATAATCAATTTCAGTCTTATCCACTTTGTGTTTACTACTCATTTTCCCAAAACTCTCAACTCGACTCTAATCTGAATCAACATACGCCTTCACCCTTCTCTTGTCCTACTCATTAATCATAACCTTAGCCCAAAGTGCTGAGTCTTAGTTACGCGAAAAAGATGAATGGAAATGTATCAAAAGGGGAAAAGACTTGACAGTATTTTACCAAAGATTTTCTAAGTAAATTTGATGGAATTGAGGCAATACACAATTCTTTGCCAAGCAGATGTAGAAAGAATTCCCAGGACACAGGGTTAATGTGATACATCTAAAATCGAAAGGGATAAGCATAATTTCTCACAAATGTCTAATTTCTTATGACTTGACAACAAAGAACTGTGATTTTTGGTAGGCCTTAGATTTGAGCAATAAAAGTGGATTAGAAGAAAAAGAAGCAGAATCATTTCATATTTTGCTGAAGTAAAGCAACACGGAGGGAAACGAAAAACAACTTGAGACAAAGTGGCAATTATCAGGAAGGTACAGGTGAGCATAATCCCCACAGAGTAATACTGATCATTTTTTTTTCCTTTAGAGTAGCTGTGCTTTTAGAAATGCTCCTCTCATGTATTTACAAAATGAATTTGATTTCCCATAACATCTGAAGATTTGCAAGACAGAAATTTGACAAAAAACTGTTTGTCAGACATTCTTTGGATACCTTGTTCTTTCCTCCTCCACAGAGCTTTCCTTGTCACTACCAGACTTAGGCTTCACGTTCCCACATTTCTTGGCTTTTTCAGTCTTTTTGTTATCACCACTTGTCTTCCTGGTCTGCGTCCGGTGACCTTTGTCCTCCGATGGCCGCCTCTCTGCTCTAGGACCTCTGGCAATTGACCCATCGTACGTACTGACGCCAGAGTCATATTGCTGTGATGGCACTCTGCTGGCTCTGAGTTTTACTGGTGAACGATGCACGATGGGAGGTATGTGGTGTGGATCATCCTCTGACCGATGCTCTGCTCTGTGTTTGGCCCCCGCTGGCGCTGTTACGCTGGTTCTCTTGGATGGTTTTGACTCATGCGTCGTCACGGTGATGTTGTGAATGGTGGGTGCAGAACTTGGAAGAGCTGCTTCTGCCTTGATTCTCTCCTGCCACTTGAGCTTACGAATGACAGTGCTGTGTGAACTGATGGCAGGAAATCAAAACTGATTACCATTAAAAACTACACTTATCCAATCTCTCTGACAACAAGTTGGTTTCCATATGCCTTGAGTGATTATCTTTGGGAGACATTTTAGAATAAACAATTTACTCTACCAATAGACATATCATAGAATATCCCATTCAGAGGAACTAGAGTACAAACTGTAATGAGAGATTTTCACCAGGAAATGAGTCTACAGCAGCTTTGAGGAAATTAATTGGTCAACTTTATCCCACTGTACAGGCATTAAGTGTGACTGTCCAGGTGGAATGTGTAAAGAGTGGAGAGCTACTTTTTCACAACCACCTCAAGTAAATGCTATCAAGGTATTTCTGTGTGCCAATTCATTATAAGCTAAAAGAATGGGATTATTAAAAGCAGCACATCCCTTATGAAAAGACAAACTACCTAGGTTCAGGATTAAATGATTCAACAGGACAGAAAGAAACACTTCTGAAAAGTTCTCAAGGTATGTGTTTCATGCTCTTTAAGCCCCTAAACTATTTGAGGAATACAATATAAAGATAATGTATGGATACATAACTGGGCTTGTGAAATTATTATTCTTTCCAATGTGCATGAGGTTCAACTTGTACCCACCTGCTGTTGGCATCACCTAAAAGGCATTATTTACCATTTTCAGATGAAACAAACAACCCAGATATAGTGCTTCAAAATAGTTCTAAAATGTGAGTTTAGGATAGAAACAACCGATTTTAAAAATTTGAATCAGTATAATCAACGTCAAGTATTGTTATATATACAAAATGTGAACAATCGTTATAATAAAAATGTTTCTGGACCAAACCGTCTAAAATCACGGTTTATTGAGAAATATAGTGATATCTCTTTATATTTCAAGCTTTATTACAAAACTTTTTATATGGTCGGATGTTTTGTGATACAACTGGCCTACAAATATGCATCAAATGTGGTAACTCAAACATTTTTAAAATCACTGCTCCCAATGATAAAATGTCCTTCTAAGGGGTGACTAGACTAAATTACTAGTAGCAAATCTGACCACTCACTCAGGAAGTGTGATCCCACGTCCAAGATAGATTTCTTGGGCTTCTGTCGGGAGAACAGCATGCCGGATTTTATCTGTCTCGTCCTTGTAGTCCAACCTAATGTAGAGATGGACATGGAATACATCATGATTAGTTGGCAGTACTCTACAAAAGGAAGCTAACAGCAGATGCTGTAAAACTAGAAATGTTCTCTTGCAATTAAATATCGTGAGAGCCAAGATTCGCAAAATTAAAATGCACGCGAAAGTTCTTGTTTGCACTGTATGTATGGAATGCAAATGGCAATTTGCAAAAAAATTTCATACCGCGAATATATCTTGCTATACAGTAGCTCCATTGATACAGACATACCACTGACAGAAGACCACATGTCTTACAGCCAACCTGCAGACACAAAGCAACTAACAACAACAACAACAAAATCAAATAAAAGACATTCTTTGCTCTATATACTCATACACATTATACTTTTCAAAACATAATAATGTGTTACATGTGCAGGCTCCCTGTTTGAATAGCAAGAATTGCTACTATGCGTGTCAAGCAGCACACACACCCGGGTTACTTTGTAAACAGAGTCCAAAGTGTGTATTACCAAGGAGATTTAAGAGATGGAGTTCCAACTGGCTGTAATTATTCCAACAGTTGTCACTTTTCTATTGATGTACAAAAGAATTCCACATGTGCATCTGTGCCTGTGGTGGCGGGGTTTGATGCCGCCGTCCTGCTGAGCAATCTGAAGATTCATTTTGAACGTGAACTTAATGTTGGCTATATTTTGCTTGTTTATCTATTAAATGAAACGAGATCTCACTTAATGATAAAGCTCATTAAACAAAGGTCAATCCCTTCAAGAAATATGTGCAAAAGTGTAAATCAGAGCTGTATCATGTGAAAGTGTTTAAAACTGTACCCTCCCGGAAAGCCGGTTTTATCACTTTACCACTTAATTCCTCCAAATAAAACTGATATGGAATAATCTTCGAGTATAATTCTATATCAATAGATATATCAGATTAGTGGCCGGGCACGGCCAGTCGAGTAATTTTCATTTTCATTTCATCATTTTTTTGCGCAATTTCTATTCGCACATCCCCGTGTCTTTACCATTATATACCATCTATCTTTTATAAATAGGGATGGCAAAAAGTAATTACCATCACAAAGACATATTTTCGTTAGAAAGTGGCTGATGATTATGCAATGAGACATGAGTCAATTGTCTTCCTATCTGCGCGGCAGATCCAGTGTGCCACATGCTTCAAATACTTTCGAGTGGCAGCATCGAACGTGACTTCAAAGGAAATACGACAGTTGTGACTCCATTCTCTTGAACCTCCTTGGTATTACTTACCAATTAGTACCCGTAATTGGATGCCATTCAGAGGGATAGATCAGCAGATCAAAAATTATATAATTGTCCATCACTGTTGAGGGACATCAGAAATGCATCACCTGTATCAAAGACATACTTGTAGTGAACAAGTCTTCCAATCGTGAAGTCGGTCCCTCACTTGGATAATACATTTGGTGTCCCCAATATGAGCCGACCTTTAGATATTCAATCAGTCTCCTGCCCCCCTCCTCCCCCCCCCCCCCCCCCCCCCACACACACACACACCCGTACTTACTTGCTGGACATTTCAGGAGCTCTGCCACCAACATGTAGGTCACTATAGAGCTGTCTGTGTACAGGCTGCATCATGCGACGTTTCTGGCCCCGTATGTTGGTCAGACGCTCCTTCTCCGCAAGAAACTTCTCTGGCAGCGTCTGGCTTCTGAAAGGAAGCATTGTTAGCAACACAATGAAAGCGGTAAAATACATATGGACTTTGTAATTCCACTTTGTTCTAGAGTGACAGACAGTTTAGTAACTCCATGCTGTACCTAATGGCTTGGTTGAGAGAACCTGTGAATCATTCATTCTGAATACTGGGAAACAGATATTGGGAATGAAAATGCAAATCAAAAGCTACATTTGGCAGACCACCATAAAATACACAAACTACAACACTGACCTAAATGACCATGCAACCTAACCTCAGCTAACATGAAAATGAGTACACATGTGTTTACATGGGATATTTTGTGCAAAGTGTAATCATTAAATCATTGGATTTCTTTTGATCAACACAATTTCAGGCTGCAAGCAATTTTGCCTTAACCTTTGCTGACAAGGCCTCTCTGTGATGCAATCTATGATAATTGTAACATCATAAATGAAACAGGTCCCTTCTTTCCATGGCTATTAGTGTAGACTTACTCTGACATAGGTCCATCCCCCTCCTGTGCATTGGCCCAGAGGAATGGCTCAGTGTGGACTGCCACAACCCTCTTCTTGTTCAAGGGACTGGAGAAGGATTTGGATTGACGGGAGGCATCTTTCTTCTTCTGGATTGGGACAGCTCTCATGATCACTGAGGATCTGTGTAGGCAAGGACATTAGATATCAGCAAAGTTCAATGTTAGGTTCCATATTTCATACTAGAGCATGCGTAGACTAAATAGTTATCTGCCAAATTCTTCTAATGATGTCCCTCTTACATGTTCCTCCAAACTGGTAAACAAAGACTGATAATTAGAGAATAAAGAATGTTTCTTGGTACTTAAAAAGAAAATCAAGTCCAAATGCAAAGTCTCATCTGACAAAATGCTGTCAACAACAAAACTGATTTTGAATAGCTCTTGGTCACAGTGCATGATACAAACAAGCACTGAAATTGCATTCTAATAGCATCCTACAGCTCCCATTCAACTGTATCCTTTTGAGAACACATCTGAGAGCGGCTGTGAAGATTTACCTTTTGGTGAATTATGAATGTAACACTGTCAAACAAGATTTTTTGCAAAGTATGACTGAGTGTTTGTGAGAGCAGGGAAAATGATCTTGCATTTGCTTGTAGCAGTATTTTGTTAATAAACTGTAATAATTCATTGTTGTATCGTGTGAATATCATTAGTGGTATCTAGAAATGTTCCCCATGGTGTGTACATGTAGCATGGGAAGGGGGAAGTACAATGATGAAATGAATTTCATACCATTTGTTCCTCTGCATACACTGTACTTGAGAAAGTATCTATCATGGCAACCATGTTAACACAATACTGTAAAAGTGGATATTTTCGCGTGACTAATTTTTCGCGCTTGGCCGGGCCGGAAGAGTTTCAAGTGTTTTTAATTCCGCGGAATCAAGACATCACGCACAGGCACATATGGCAAGCAAAAATATTCGCGTGCTTTTATTTTTGTGCTAGTTTCTGGTTGCGCGAAATGCGCGAAAATTTGAACACCGCGAAAATTTCCACTTTTACAGTAATGTACAGTTTGAGGGCTTTTTCACATTTTCTGACTGAAACACTCACGCACAACATTGTTCTGTATATTCTTTTGTCTGAAAATCCATCAATATATTCCTAAAAGTTAATATATAGGACCATCAACTGTGTCTCTAAAAGTGCAACTCAATTGATATGTACATCATATAATACTAATGTACAAGTCAGCCATCCTGCATTAATCTGAGTGTCTGTGGTTGCTGCCATAAACACTGACAACCTTGCAATATTGATTGCCCTTCATCCTAAGTCAATCCCATTCTGCTCCATTGCAACACTTAGTAAAAGCACAAAGTTCCATATCTACATCCATCTACAAGAATTTCTCACAAATGTCTGATGTTTTACAGCATGGAAACATAAAAATCTGTAGATTCTGTAACTGAGAAAGAATACTGGTGTTAGACCTTCATGCTTTTAATATATCCTGCCTCACACAAACTTCAACAATGTACGTGCAAATCTAAACTACTATATCTGTATACACAATCTGTCTCCAACAAGACAAAATGTTTTGCAAATGTCGGTTCTCCCTATATACAAATGAAGGTCTGCGGTTGTTACTGTAGATACTAAAAGACCTTGTGATATTGATTATCTTGTGCACTGCATGTTTGACTTGTTGTAAACTTTCAACAGTTCAAGCTCAGAAATGCTTGACATAGGATCTGGTAATCTTGATGTACAAATGATAGCAAATGATAGGAAAATGTTCCTGACACAACAGATATATTGTTTACTAGCCCTTGCGTCAACGTTGCATTACGCACGCAAACTCACAGTGTATCCTGTCAATTGTAGTCAACTCTGAGAAAGTATTGATTTTTCCTTGTGTTATGCAGGACTAGTCTAAACCTCCAAGTCCCAACAAAGAATAATGAAGTATTATGAGTATTCACTGGCAAAAAAACCCAAGAATGATTAGATGACTAAAACCTGATGATACAACAATCCTTAGATAGCAGAGTAATAACTTTTATTAAATGCCTCATGTACAAGTATCTTCAATTTCCAAAGTTTGATTTTGTAATGGATTTGCAGGTCAAAATGAGCAATACAATTACTAGGCATCAGATTTTTAAAGAAAGAAATTATTACAAACATACACTCTTAAATTTTAACCCGTTAAGGACAGACTGATTTTGTCATAATACACATTTCCCATAGACACCTGTCCGAGTGTTCTCAGGACACGTCTTCAATGGGTTAATGGTTAAAGCAACTCTAGGAAAGCAACGTATCTGAGCCACATTTTCATTCTGTATTGAAAGACTAAGAGACATGCACGCTGGCAGAAATCCTGAGCGAAATCATAATTAATAAAATTTGACTGTCAATCAGTTGACTATTATGACAGCCATTTACACAAATATCAGCAGTTCAGAGGTCTACGCTGTACATAAAAGTGCCAAAATAATGTACAAATGGGCAATTCCGCAGTTAGGTGGACATGACATGGATAAAAGAAATGTGCCTCTTTATCTTACCCTTTAATCTAGGTATCAACTAATGCCATGGATGTTCACCAATCATTAGGGTCTTTCAAATTCAGTAGATTTTATTTTTCGTATTCATTGATTTTGTGAGATCTAAAACCATCATTTAAAATGTACATGTGGGACTGGGGATGCTGAACTTCACTTAAATGCAAATTACAGTGGGTTCCTTTGAAATTTTTTCCTCAAAGTTTTGCTAAAGGGTAAAAGATGAATACATTTAAATACTCCAGAAGTCATGTGACATTTTGTCAATTAAAAAAGGGTGAAATGACCTGCGGAATTACTCCGGACAAATGTAACGTTACTAACCGTAACGTTACTAACCGTAACGTTACTAACCATGCTTTTGGGGGTCTAGCTAAAAAATTATCGGTCGAACTGCTAAAAAAATGTGCATGAACATTTGTCATGATGCAATAATTGAAATTAATGCAACACTTTGTTTGAAGTAACTTGAATTTTTGCACACTTTTTGTTACAAGACATTGATTTTTTTGTCATGTCCTTTTTTCGTAACGTTACTAACCAGCCCTTTATGTTGCTATAGCAATTCTAATATTTCTTGGATTGTATTCATTCTTTTCTGTATCATAAACCTGGGAAAGATGAACATGTTTTTGACATAATTTTGACTTGAAGTGAATAAATGGTTAATTTAGTGGTAAAAACAAATATCTAAATTTGTTCAAATGTAACGTTACTAACCGCGGAATTGCCCAAATGGTACACTTTGAGGTGAAGTGATAAGGGTTCACATACATGTATCTAGCTTGTTACAGAGGAGGTATACGTGTTCAATAAAGAACATTTGATCATCTCAATTCAATTTACAGTAAAGACTACATGTGCTGTACTCTCTAAAAACTGTCTTCATAATGTACATATACACACTTGATTATTAAAAGCAGACTGTTTAATGTGCCAAGCATTATGGTGATGTATTTCAGAACAATTCCATTATGATCAACATAACTTATCTACACTTTAAGACATTAGTGTATAATTGCAAAAAAAAAAAAAAACACCCCATAATAATGCAATTGTGATAACTGCTACTTCAACTCATATAATCATTTTTATTATTACTAACACATGCTCTACTTTTATGATCAACTTTATTATGATGAAATAACATTGTTCGTCATGGGGAACAAAATGTAATCTCACTGGTGTCAATAACTCGTAACAAATTGTAACATGAGGGCTTTTGTTCCCTCGATGCGATACAAACCTTTAATAAAAGAAGAAGAAAGAAATGATGGGTTTCAGACATGCCCCAATACATCCCCTTTTTATCTACACCATGTAAGCAGGTTACAGTCTGGCAGATAAAGGGCAGGAGTCACTGCTATGTTTAATGAGAGGGGGGTGTTATATAATGCCTGGAGTGGTGACAATAACCTCTGTTTGGTGTCTATTGTCCTGCCTCCTCTTCAGTGAATGAAGCGTGGAGAGTCTGTCAATACTGTGGATGGCTAATGAATGGCGATTTGATACAGAAGCCTGTCCCCTGTAAGATGGTACCATCATTTGGATGACTGCTAATGTAGATTCCATGGCTCATCTCTCTAAAAACAAATGTTTGCTTTTACGCTAAAGGTATTCACTAATGTGTTTAACTACTTGTGATATTTCCTGAGAACTAACAAGGATCTCTAAAAGTATCAGAAAGAAAGAGAAAGAGAGAGAGAGAGAGAGAGAGGGAGAGGGAGACTTGGAATGGATGTTACATCCAATCCAATCTCATAACTTTGAGGAATACCAATTACAGTGCAACAATACTGTAAACATTAAAATATTCGTGGTACATTAATTTTCACATATTTTTTGCTAATTTTGGCTAGCACATATTTTGCACTAATTTTGGCCAGCACAAATTCTAAAGCCTGCTAAAATATCTTTGAGATTGTCTTTGCAAATTTTGAACTTGTTGAATCATGTGCATTGATCATGCAGTGCAAATTCAAGAACCCATGAATATGTTTTTGAGCAGCTCAGTGTGAAAATACTGATGTTTACAGTGCTCAAGACAGATACATATACAAAGAATTCTCACCCATCTTTGTCAAAAGAGAATATTGAATGCCTCATGCTAAATATTTTTGTGCTATCAGGGCTGGACACTTTTCCACAACAACTGAAACAAGCAGATTGCATGTGTTCTTTCCATACAAGGTATACTGTATTACAACCAAAAACACACCAGTTGTACACCATATACCACAACCGAATTAAACATTATGGATAGACATGACTTTAGATAGATAGACGTCACTGAACATGACATTTGAAGTACGTGTAGGAAAGAGCAATGGACTACCTGAAGTTTGATGCCTGGTAGGGGAGTGGAGTTTTGATTTGGAACCTCTCTGCCACCTCATCTCGATCTGGGTCTGGTCTAGGGCCATTTCTGGCATACCTAGATTTCCTCACCTAGCACCATGATGAACAAAAGGAAAGTACAAGATTTAGACATAAAACAACATTTGTGAAATGCCATGAGGTGCAGTCTTACGTAATGCAGTATGACAGCGTACAATACACTAGCAAACTTCTGCATATGTAATGGCATGGTTTGCAAAGAATATGAACACGGTTTCAAGTTAAGTATATTACAAATATTGTATAGTTGTAATATAGCATTATCTTTATAAGGAGACACATTTTGACATCTCACATTATCCTCATTAGATTTTTTTCACTTGGGAATTTTCAATTTTAATTTCGCTAAGAATTTGCAAGATTGCGACTGCTTATCACTTATCACTCATAGACACTTCACCACTTACAAATATGTACCTTTTGGGCCCAAGATTCATTTTCATAAAGTATTTATCAATGATTTTAAGAAAATTTGATTGTACCGCTGGAAGACTGGGTTTGAGAGCATGATCCTGGTCCCTCCCACGAACTGGTACAACCTCCTCCCGCGAATTGATAAGTCTAGGCAGTTCTATTGATGCCTTGCTGCTAGATGCCAGAGATTCCACCTCCTTGGTAGGGGAAGCTGGGTTGTTATCTGGGAGGGGTGGATTAGCTGATGTAGCGCTGATCAGAGGGAAGGCTTGCTTATTTGGATCCACAGTCATGACATTACCATCTGTTCTTCTCATTTTCATCAAAAGCAGCAATCTGCAGATTAAAAAAAAATGACAACACTTCAGAGATGTAGTTTACATTATCATAATCATTCAAATATTAATGGAAGGAAAATTAAAATGAATAAATTGTTGACATACAGTTCATCACTGTACTGAGGTCAGATATCTGGTAGGGGATTCAATTAAGTAGCACAATCATATATATATATATATTTTTTTTTTTTTTTTACGAAGTGTCTCTCTATTTTTTTTCCCCAAGGTATATCCTCACTTGACTCTCCCAAACAAAACGCTCTTTGGTATCAATGAGGATACACTCTTATGTAAAGTTTTGTTCATCCAAAATGTACTAGATCTAAAAAACAAACAAACTATATTTCAGAACATGTATCAAATCAGATGCCATTGTTATGTGACTGTTTACCTACATTTTAATCACTCTATTCAGTTTAAGAGAGCAATTAAGTTTGATTTCTTCAGTATGAAAGAATACTTATTTCATAGTGTATTATGCTCACAGCATATTAATTATAGTGTGTTACTGTAGAGATTTTAACAAAGTTGAACCTTGAAGCCAATATTGCCTCTGTCCCTCATCAAATCTCCTACAAATTCATGTAAGTACAAATACTTCAATGTTTATTAAAAATATGTATATGATAGAATGGTTACATAACACATGTTTGAGGCAGTTGGTGCAGTGGAACCTTACAAATCTGCTTGGATGCTAAATCACATTAACCTACTGGGTCATACTAGTACAGCTCTAACCTTACAGAAAATTTAAATTTTGAAAAACCTCTAAGATGCAAGTGAAATAGACTTCTTTCATAAATTCAAGAGTACACAAATCCAAAGCACAAGAGGACAGGGTAAAAAGTTGCATATTTTTAGATCATGTATACTACCAGAAAAAATTGCTCTATATGCATGACTATCAGGAAACCCTGGAATATATACATGTATAGCAAACAACTTGATAGATGCACCCAGTGTCTACAGCTTTGAAATTGGTTTAGATAAGTTTTGTAATTACGAAACCATCAAGTTCAAGTTTGACGCCACCCCACCTACCTACAGCTTGCTTCAAGAAAGACCAAATCTGAATCTGCATAGAGTAACTGCGTCAGTAAGCGGCCGTGCAGCCGTTCGCGGCAGGTACAACATACACGGTAATATACAGCTAAACACAGCATTGCACTGTTACATGCACACTACACATATACTAACACACTAGCAATCAACAAAAACCAACCGATAAAATGGGCACGATCTCTGACGAAAGTGAAATTTTCTCACCTAAATGACAATATATCGCATCCAAAATGAAATTTTCGGTACTTCTTAACATAACAGTTAAGAAACAATGGTCCAAGAAACTTGATTTTTTTCCGTTTTCTCGATGTTCATGGATTTTAAAAACATATCCTCACGTAAAATAGAATTTTCGCGAGCCGATGTGGGCCGCCATTTTTTTCAGAAAGTGGATGTTACCATCGAAAAAAATGAGAAAAACACGAGAAAGACATCAACAACACCGCCAGAAGTGCGATCTTGTTTGCGGCCAATGCATGT
Organism: Diadema setosum; assembly: GCA_033980235.1. Lineage (NCBI taxonomy): Eukaryota > Metazoa > Echinodermata > Echinoidea > Diadematoida > Diadematidae > Diadema > Diadema setosum. The sequence goes on along the minus strand of CM067061.1, from coordinate 5,744,785 downwards.
GCGCACGCTATTTTCATGTGCTTTCGCAATGGGAATTGGCGCTTACGCAGTGTTCGCGAGACATGTGAAGGCGTTCAGCTTAAGATTGCGGAGCACGCGCGTATTGCATAGGGATTGTACATCGTGCCGCAGCAGAAATACTACGTCGCATATCGCCCTTATCGGCGAAAATTGTGCCGGGTTTTGCCCTGGTAAATCATGAAAACTGCGTTGGTCAATGGTAAATTTCTTTCATGAAAACAATTGCGTTAATGAATAATCTTGTCTATGATATATGAAATGGTTGAAAATAATTTGCCTGATTTGTTTACAAGTTGGAAAAACTCTTAACAATGCTTAAACTGCCGCAAACGGGATATTTTACTCTATATAAATAGAGGCTCAAAGTCTGCACTCAGAATCATCCATCCGCATAGGTATCCATAGACGGTATCATTATTTTGAGAATTCTTCTCAAGGAATAGAACCTTCAACACGGAGTTGCACTTAATTTGCAGCACCTTTTGTCCAGGACCATATAGACTTCTAACACCGGTTAGAGGTCCAGTTTAACGCAGTTTAGTTAGTAACTTACACTGTTACAGTTGCTATTCGTTTTGTTTTGTTTCTGGTATTTTCCCCCTGGATCCAGTTTCGACCCAACCCGTACCGAGCTGGTTACAGCGCCCCGCGCCGGGGTTAAAACTTTATATGATTTCTTACGGGTCAGGAGCTCTGGATAAAAAAATACTAGCAATATTCAAGGTTGAGGTCGAAGGATACAGGGAGGTGGGAAACCTACCTACAACTACGTAAATTTAATTGTATGACGACGTATCAGTATTTCTGGTTGTGCAATCGACGCGACGTTGCACACTTTCTCGATCTCCACAACATGGACAATGCCAATGGTTATGGACAGTACACACATGGGACTAAGTGATTCATGGTAGACTTACCAACTTAAATAACGACCGAGCTTTATCCACGATATGAACCTTAGAAACCATTTCTCAACGGTGGTAGTGAGTACTCATCCAACAATGACAAAGTGTCTGATCATCACGCAGCCCACACCGCAGGAATAAGCGGGACCATAAATAAATGTGGATCTATCCGATTAGGCATTCGCTTCGACTACGTGAACAATAGTACAGTGGACTTTTCCATGATTTGTCTCTTCAGTGTTACTATATCATCACTATAATGTGATTGTGGTTAGCGGCAACGCTTGAGTCTCCACTGCACTCACTTTGCTCTGCTAATGCGATCAGCCGTACGATTTATCATGGTGTATGTTGTCAAACTTCGTCATGCATTTGTGCGCCTGTGTTGTGTACAAAGTGAAGTTCGCTTTCGCGCGGCCTGCATTGGCAGTGGCTGTATGTTGTACTCGCACGGTGTCGCACACCTGTCTCCAAAATCAATTAAGGTAGTAGATTCTAGTAATAGTAATGGTGGCAGAATCGTTACCTTATCCCATCATTAATGCTAATTTGTTCTACTAATATTGACTGTCTGTGATTTAATTCATGTATTTGCTGCTAAATTCCTAATGCTCAGAATATTTTTGCATCTCGGCAAACTTGATGATCTGATCGAGCATGTACGCTAGTTCGCATAGGAAAGCTTGGAGTGGTTGTCATGGCAACAGTGAGAGCTGGCGCTCTGGAAGCGATGTCGGAGATCCGAATCACGGATACCATACCAGTGTAGGGTCCCAGTTGTAAATAATTTCCCGTAAAAATGTGTGTTACAATTAAAACAAAGTACATGATATGTAAAAAATCTTTATATAATGATGTAAATAATTATTAAAGACTCCCTCCCTCTTTTACACGTTTGATGTGGGCCTTCTGTTCACACTTCGCTACATGCAGCACTCGTCGGAGAAATTTTTACATGAGGACACAAATACATAGGCCCTATAGGCCTATTGTATGTAGCTTGGAAGATGTGTTAAAGATTCAGTACACACAGTAGACCCCTGTACTGTCTGATAATGCACCATCTTGCCAGATTTAAATGGAAGGGCTGTAATAAATTGCTATCAGCCATTCCAAACACTTTAATTCACGACAGTGCATACTTCAGGGCTTTCTCAAAATGCGTGCGTTTTGAAAAAGAGCTGCGCGTTGCACATTAAATAATATGCGTTAATTACAATGCGCCATGTTGCAAATAATATGCGTTAATTACATTGCGCCTGTTGCATGAACACGGGGAGGGGGCAGTATATCCGTCAGGAATGATACAAATCACTGAGTTGAGTTTGCTTGAAATCATAATTGGATATAAACATCATGCTTCATTTGATTAATCACCCTTTTAGTTGATTTTTGTTCTGATTATTTGGACAGCTAAATTCAGCAGTCGAATCATCCCTCAACTGATCGATATCACGTAAATATAATTTCTTTCAAACGCGCAATCTGTTTGGAAGGCCCATGGAATACTGGTCATGTGAAAATAAGGCAAACATGAAACATATTTGATCCAAGAATTCGTGACTTAAGTAGGCTTGAGTTTGTTGTTCTGTTCAAGGGATTCAATTAAACCAGTTGTCTTTGAAACCGCTAAAATCCTGAGGTTGACTTGTTTGAAAAACGGAGTAGTGGTGGGAAAAAAAATCCTACCTATACACTGGCCTTTGACTCATAGTCATTGCCTTATAGGACCTACTGAAATAAAACGACAGAGAAGCAAAGTGAGTCATCAGAACATTGATAATTTGTTGTAACATTTTAGTAATGTTTTGTACTGATATTGCTTGAACGAGTGGAAGCGGCATGCATACCTTATATAGTGATATAACACGTTATATTATGTGTATGATATATATATATATTATATATATATATATATATATATATATATATATATATATATATATATATATATATATATATATATAACCTTTTGTATCCATTTAGCTCACGTTACGATGGCCTTGAAACTTGATACAGACAATTGCTAAGAGCCTGAGGTTTGATAAGTTTATACACTGATTAGGTGAAAATAATATCATACTCGAAAACTGAGATAAATCATCAACAAAATCAATCAAACACGCAAAAACTTGCTGTTCTGTATTAATGACGTCACATCGAAAGATTCGTTAGAGCACTGACGTCGGAGTTCCATCGCTGTTAGAAATGGTGGAGAGCATGAGTTAAGCATGGGAGCCGTTATTGTTGATTGTACCTGTACCTCCCTCATCAATTTACAACGTAAATCATCAATAAATTATTCCAGTCTTCATTCTCCATGCCAGAAAAACAAAAACCATTATTATATACACTATGATATGCAGTAAGGTCTCATTGCATATGCTAATCAACCTTGTGGAGCCAAATTAGTATGCAGGTCTAAAAGAAAAAAAAAAGATACAAGAAACTAACTATTCCAAAAAGTGCAAACAGCTTTCAAGGGGGAACATATCGCTTGTTCTATTTTTTTTTTTTTTTTTTACATCTTTATAGCACAAAACCTATGTACAAAACCAACAGGGGCCTACTCTGTTGGATATGCAATTCTCTCGAATAAGCGGTGCTTTTTTTTTTCTTTGTCCCCCAAAGGCGCGCAAGTCAAACACACCCCAATGCACGCCCCTTTTCAGACCACCTTCGACACACCCATTAGAGATCGGGGATCTTAAGACAACCTTGTCCCTACAGTGTAGGGCTATTGAGTTGTTATAGCGCATCGTATTGTCTCCATTTTAATATCTGTGATACCCTAGACAAACTACTTTTTAAGTCTTATTATATACTGCATATACATAATATTTGCCTTTGGCTTTTCTTCTTCTTTTGTTTGTTTGTTTGTAAAGTACACATGTGCAGGAGAAATGTGTTGATGTGAACATTAATACATTATCTTTATCAATCTACAATTTATCTTATTTTTTGCTGTATTGTCTCTTGCTACATTTGTCTCTGTGTCAAATAGTTGTGTTTTTCAAGTTATTAGCATAACAATCAATCATTAAATGTACATTGTATACAATATCAACATTTATTCAAGAAAATGTGGAATTCAAATTCATGAAATGTATAATGTTTAGACGTTTGTTTTCTGACGGCTTTATATTCTTGCATTGTATCATAGTTGAATAATTTAGTGTGATTTGCTGGAAAAAATTTCAAACCAAAGAACTCAACTTAGTTGAAGGTAGATTAATGAACAATGAATGTTCAGGATCTGAAATATAGCTTTACTTACACAACTGATTTGATTTGAAGGTGCAGTGGTGATTCAGATTGAACGACCTTACAAAAGAGAGGTGCGGACGAGTATCAGATCAATAACAGCTCCTTGTGCAATAGATAAACTGTTATGTTTTTAACTATCATTTTTCTTTTGCGGAAAAAAAAATCGAGAAACAGACAACCAAAGAGAGAAACAAGAAAATGAAGATAATAGAAAAAATAATCTGGCTACGAAAGGAAATAAAGAAGAAGTAAAGCAAGATGATGGAAGAGAAACAGAAGGTGAAGGAAAGGGAAAGGATATAGAGAAAAACACACCCTCCAATCGTGTAAAAACGTGTGAGGAATGTGGGCTTTGCAAGAATCAACTACTCTGACAACATTTCGGACTTACAATCCCTGATTTAAGTATCTTAGGGGAAAATGTTGAATTTTTTCTCCCATTAAAGAAATCGGATTCATAGATTTGTGTCAAAAACATTCTCGATGGTCACTTCGACGAATATTTATGGCAATCTACATCATAATACATATCTAGTTTTCATAGCCATCGTTATAATGAGTCCTATATACTTACAGATCATGAGATGACCCACCGTAGACGTACAATGCTATACCAGGGATGTGGGAAGAGACCTCCCTGGTCACACCAAACATAAGATAATATTGAGATGACCGACTTGCTTGTTGTCAAAGGCGAAAATTGGCAACTCTGATATAGCGCCCTCTTAACAGTTGTATATTTATGAGTGTGCGTAATTGGACACCCACCAATAAAGTTTTGATACAGTATACCGAGTGTTACAATTAAAAGTTTACAGTTAGAATTCAGTCGAGGTTATGCAATTAGCGTAATGTATGTCTTTTCCATTCACTTTGCCCAACTGATTATATCCATTCGCACTTGACACGAATCAAATCGCATTTTGTCAAATTAAGCTGTGATTAGCTTTAGTGTGTTTTGTGCATACGACATTAGACTTTCCAGTTAGTTGCCTTCACATTCGTATTTTTCTGCACGCTCTTTGAGAAAAGGGTGCCTTTTGTATCGCCAGTGTTACGGGTCATTCGTCCTCAAACGAACTTACAAAGAGAGAGAGAAAGAAAAAAGTAATCTCAGGGTTTGGCAGGCTCGCACCGTCTCTCTATGTACAATCATTGACTGCGTTCGAGTCGATTTTTTTTTTCTTTTTCTTTTTCCAAAGCTGTGTGTACACGGTTTGAACACTTTTTGTTATTCGAGACTGGTGTTTGTGGGTTGTTTTGTCTGAGACCACGAATACTCGGTAATTAGAATCCCATTTCGTGGCCCCCTTTCGGGTTGGTTATCTGAGAGCAGCAGCGAGCCAGTGCGTAGAGTCCTACGCGCAGGCTGCCAGGCAGGAGGAGCACCGCTTGGTATTTGGCCGTAAAAGGCCAGGAGCTGGAATACTAAGATTTCGGGGTGAAAGAGCGCGGAGGTTTTTGTCGCAATTACGGCGTTCTAACCCGAGTATAATCTCCGATTTTCCTGGACCTGTTCGGATTTAGAATCGCAATACTTTGATTGAGGAATCAAACAATGGCCAATAACGGTGAGGCAGACGATATGGAATCAAGTGCCGCGAATCGAATAGCGGCCAGGAGGAGAGAGCGCGCCGCGGCCTCTGGCTCTGGCGAAGGAGGCGATGAGGGGGCCGCCGGTGGGGCGAGTGGCGGAAGACCTGCTAGACAGAAGAGAGAAAAGAAAGGAGGAGCAGGAGGAGGAGGCGGTGGCGGGAAGAAGGGTGGAAGATTCGGTAAAAAGAGGGAAAAACGCAGAGGAACTGGAATAGTCGTCTTGGATGTAAGTAATCCTTCCTTAAATCAACAGAAGTACCAAGTATATCAGTAAATCAAAAAGGGTCTATATGCTCAAGAAAACTCATCCCAATATCTTAATATCTTTTACTTGAGCATTGTCACTTATAATCTCCTGAGGAAAGGGTTCTCCATAAAAACTCCACTTAAATGATGAAACTTCACCTCCATCCTCAACCCTAATCTTGAGTCCTTTACCCAAGGATTTGGGATGATCCAGAGTTGATAATGTATAGATGCAATAGATTATATATTTACATCACATTATTTGCCATTATAATATGGTATATAGGCCTACCAAATTACTTGTGTTTTGTTTTAGTGGGTGTGCCTTACAAGACTCTTGCCTTTCCCAAGTATGTTTGAATTACTTATGAAATTAATACTGGCATCCCCTGTTGCCTGACTGTAGAAGTGAGATTTATATATTTTTTCTTCTAGCTAGTTACTGCAGTATGCTTTCCCTAGGTTTTCAGGAAAACTCGTGTGACCACAAAGTGTAATATTTATACTCTGCAAAAGAAAGAAACAGTAGTAGATGGTTGTTGACCTCACAATGGCAATAGTTATTATTATTTTTATATCAAGCTTCCAGGTCAAGCATTAAAAATGTAGACATATCTCTGAAATTGATCTTAATCTTGATTTTGCTCTTGTATTCTAATTTTGCAATATCTTGGTGAAATGCTTCCAAGGAAGGTATTTTAGAGAAGAGAGGAATGATGTCTTTATGGGCACACAAATTTTCTTACCATTGGCATAAATTTAGCACTGCTATGATTATTTTCTTTTTCCTCTTCTTTTATTTTCATGAGCAGTTTAAATGGATAACTTATTCAGTTAGATGAATGTTCTCTTTATGTCAGGACAAACCTGAAGAAAGTTGCTAGCATGAAGCATGTGATAGTGGATATATTCTCTATCTTCTGTTTTGTTTTATTTATAAAGTAAAAGTCAGTAAAAGTCAGGTATATAAACCATTTTTGTCATTTTTGTTTTGGATGTGTTATCTAATCTCTCGCAGACATATATGATAGATTGGATTTGATCAGTTGTATATTATGCTTTGTCATCTATGAATTTGCTGAATTAGAAAGATGATGTATATCATCAGCTATAAGAAGTAGAAAAGAAAGCAAGCAGTGTATTGCTGCTGGGGAAAAAAAAAAATCTTGTTCAAGCTGACACATTACTAACTGGAATGAAGGCTTCCGATTATCTCTTCAAGTATGACAAGGCCAGTATGGTGATAGCGGGTTAAAGGTGTAGACTACATTGCATCTGTGTTTGTTGCATTAGTCTTCATTTCAGACCCATGGAAGGACAGGGTGACTGGTATGCTGATGTGAAAAGACATTGCTAGGGAATGGATGGGGGGGGGGGGGGAAGGGGAGATGGGGGGATGGAAGGGGGTGTGGGGAGGGATGGAGGTGGGGGAAGGGGAGGACAGAGGGACAGAGGGACAGAGGATGAAGTGTTCATCAGTGTGTACATGTAACTTTTGTGTATATAACATTAAAGGGAATTTAGTGTTCCAGATTTCTGTTTCATTCTATTGAATGTAGTTTTTCTGCAATGTGTTTGGCATGTTTTTTTTCTCTTTCTCTTGAAAGAAATGGACTGCATCAAACTGCATGTGTTGGTCTTTTTTTGTGTGTGTGCACTTGATTTTTTTTTTTCTGCACACTTGACAAGCCAATGTAGAGTTTTGTAAGGTCCAGATACTCTCAAACAACAAGTATGAGTAAAATAAAATCAATATTCATTATTTTCCTTGTCAGGTGTAGTTCTGATCTGTAAAAGAGTTTGCTCATCTGGCCGAACTGACAGCATTTGCATGGTACCAAGTCATATCAGGTGTTGCAAACTAATACAGTTCACTGTGTTAAAGTACTCTGAACTATACACCATGCCCATCCACCCATATATCAAAGGTCAAAGAAGAGGCAATGTAAGAGAAACAAAGTTGGATCACTAATCAAACATGATATATGTCAAGTGCAAACATATCCATCTTGACAAGAGGCAGTCTTAACAAATAAAACATGCTGGCCAAAACAGAAAAAAGAAAATAGCTTGTAGCTCCTCATGTAGTGACTATTCGACCAGTGAAAAAGCTAATTCAAATACATCTAACATTATTAGTCTACATCACTCAATCTTTTGTCGCACTTTTAAGTTGATATTCACTGAACATCCATTTATTGCATATTTTAGCTCATGTTAAAATGTTTTATTTTGTCTTTCTTGATTGGCACCATGCTTTGAGAACCTTCTGAATACTTTATTCATGCATGAGAAGATTATCTGAGTTCTTGCACTGCCATGCATTTCAACAAAATGCACAGAAATGAAATTGGACTCCCATTGGAAGTATGATTAATCTTTGATGCAATTACTCTCTGTTCTTCATTTGGCAGAAAGGCTCTGTCGATTACATAATCATTCCTTTACTCCGTGATAGAGCCTTGTGGTTTCTCTAGATCTTCGATCTTGGATATTGGATGAGTACTCTTATTTCTGCGGCGTCAAAAATAACTCGGAAAGTGTGAAATGTGACTCGGAAATGCCGCCAGCTGGGAGTCAACTCCATCCGAGTGAAAGCTACTCGGACTTCCAAGTCAAATGATTTCACTCGGATTCCGAGTCACTTTCCAAGTCATTTTTGTGGCGTCAAATTAACTCGGAAAGTGTCAAATTTGACTCGGAAATGGGGTCAGTTAGGTGCAATCTATTCCAGCAAAATGACACGGATTTCCGAATCAAAAGATCACAATTTCACTCTGATACGGTGTCGTTTCCCGCATTGTAAGTAACCCATTTTGGTGTAGTAATTTGATATACCATATCATATGGTATACAATGGCTACCAAGGTATCATACCCTGTGCTGTGTAATTTAAAGATGAAGAAAGTTATCTTTGGTCGTATTTCAGAATTATTTTAGATGATATATCATACCTTTCCCGCAGATAAAAACTGACTCTTGATTACTTGAATAAATAAAAGGTGAGATCCTCTCAGCAGTATTCTAGACTTATGGTCTGTTCTACTTTAAGTTAAGGAATTATGAAGTGTATAAGACCACACTGAACATTGTTTACCAAACTACAAGCAGGAATAACAGCAGGATTAAAAAAGAATGAGTACAATCTTGTCAATTTTAACATGTTTGTGATAGTTCATCCATGTTTTATTAAGAACCAAGTACCTAGTTTCACAGGAACATACATACCGGTATGTAAAATTTCTTTTAAAATTTAAATGAAAGAGAAGAAATTGCAGTCTCTGTTCAATCATAATATTTCAGCAGTCCAGGTGAACAGGCTGAGATATTGATGGCTTCCCAAGTGACCTGATTTTGCTTGAGAAATAGAGCAAGTGCCCATAGGGGATGGGGATAGAAGAACATAATATTAAGCAGAGCCTGCTTGTAGATTTTCTTGTCAGCAAATGATAATGTCTATGTACAAGGTAGGCACAATAAGGAGAGAAAATTAGCAAGGAGGAGAAAGTGCAGGGTGCGACATAAGCGCTTGCCGGATTGCCCAGGGCAAACGAAACTAGACATCAGGCAAGTATTCTAGAACAATGAGTAAAAATTCTTGCTCAAATTGGGCAAGGAAGGAGTGTTGAAGCAAACCTTTTTTTTTCACATTTCCCCATACAAACCTATAAAAATCAACCATACAGAAGCCCCATGATAACTATATCCTAGTGACTGCTGTTAAGTGATGTTCAGTGCACTTAAATTTCATTTCAGCAACTTTCCAACATTTATATTGAAGAAACCCAAATGCAGTGCAACACCAAGGCTTGATCAAACCAAGTCTGTTATGGCAATTTCACACAAAGAAATTGGGATTGTAATCTCTCAAACCGGGAAATGTGCTTACCCCTGAAGGCATATAATGCTCACATTATTGTGGAAGTAATGCCCCTTTCACAGTAGTCACTGAGGTGATCACCCGGGAGATTCAATTTGGAATCCAATGGGGAACACCCGTGAGAAATTTCTTTCATGCTAGGGAATGAGCTCGATCCGCCTTGAATTTCTCTTTTCCGCTTTTAGGCAGTGCGAGTACACGCTATGGGGCATGCGCGAACAGCCCGCGAAACGTTGTTGGTACGCCAACCTTCACTTTTCACCTGAGAGTTTGACCGCCATGTCTTTCATGCTACAACTTCAGAGAGATCTCCGGGAGTTTGCCAGGGACAGTTTAAGGGTGAGATTTGTGTAAAGTCATGTGGCATGTTACCCGAGAGTTTCCCCGAGATGCCTTTCTTGCTTCAGTGTCACCTGAGAGATCTCGGGTAATGTCCGTTGAAATTTGGTGAGCATGAAAGAAGCATAAGTCATTAGAGTATTTTGTTTATCATTGTTGTAGTTCTGAGCTTCAATGATATCTGTGCTGTCTGGAGGTCATTGGTTCACTAGATTACAGAACAATTGTGTCATAAAGGGAAAATAATCCTTAGTAGGTGCATTTACGTTAGAATTGCCATGGTATATAAATACCAAAGTAATTTGTTGTCACCATTCTCCTTGGCAAAATACCACAGTAATAGATTCCACTGTATTTTATGTGATATCAGTCTCATTCACAAAATACAGTGGTTTTTCTAGCCAAAAAGTACACCTCTACTAGGTAAGCGCTGCACATGTGCATATCTTACAGGGGGAAAGGACTGGAACTATGTCTGATTGTCGAGTCACATGAGGAATGCACTGCAGTGCAGTAGATGGGTATTTCTTGACATTATTTTTTGTGATGTATTTTGCAGTGTATTTGCATTCACATCACAAAATTCACGTAAAGTGAGAGGTTTGAACATATTCAGTAAAGGCAATGATAGCAACAAAAACGACATGGTGATGTTACGCACAGATCTCAGTTGCCTTCATTGTCATGCAGCTGTGACATCACATGATACTAATTGGTATTCCATATTTGTATAGTGGATATATGTCATTGATTTTATATACATTTTGTCCCAAAGAGCACTTTCTTTGTGACACTTCAAATTCAAACGTGGGGAACGCTATGATAACAGTACATTCTCTGACACAGAATAATCAAATCCAGGAAGCACATTTCAAGATTATCATTCTTTAGTGTCAAGGAGGTAATGTACCATCCAACCACAGCCTTGAACTCAGATCACTAATATCAGTCTTAAGTCAATAAAATTTCATTGTACAACAAGTAAAATACTTGAGCAATAAATCTTCTATTGATAAAGCATTATTAAACTAGTGGTGAAGTATTAAAGAAATACACACAAAAAATCAAAGTTCACTAAATATGTTATTCTTTATGTGTACAGTGGTGTAAGCTCCCCATGTGTCACATTATTATGAGACTGCAATGCATGAGCACTTTTGGAGAAAAAAAAATTGTTTGTGAAAGTAGTGTTAACTTTTTATTGAGGCATTGTGCCAGAAATGCAGTACAGCAAAGTTGTAGAGAAAAGTGCAAGCTTTGCTGTGAAGTAAATCTAATAATAAAGTTATAGCTATGATATTTAAAATGTTTGCATAAATTGCGATTTGTTGATCACTTTGTACATTGCAGCAAAATGTGAAAAGTTGTCAAACCGTTGACTGAGTCAAGCGTACAAACGTGACACACAAAGTGTTAACGAGACCTGGTAGCATTGAAAGACAGTGGTGGCTTGATTGACTGATCTGCATTCAAGGCCCACCGGGGGTATGTTTGAAAACATCCAATAGTATACAAATAATGAATGTTTATGAGTGCAATGGGGACAGAATATTTCATGAGGTGAAAGATGAAATGTTTTTGATGTTTTATTCATATAGAAACAAGAGAGAATCTGAGATCGCGAAAGTGTTCACCGAGTGCCAAACTAATACGCTAGTGCGCTGTCGCATACACACACTGCAAACGCAAGCGTAGTGTGCCGGGCTCTCAGCGAGCGTGCAATGGAGCAAATCGTATGGATCCAAAATTGCACAGTAAATGGAGCCACAATTGCACGGGTGATGACGTCACAGTGAAATGGGCCGAATGATCAATGTTAAACAACCAATCAAATGACAAAGAGCTCTTCAGGCGTTATATAATGTATGTCAGTGAATCTGTACATCAAAGTGTATGCTCATCGGTAACGGTCATCTCCTATCAAGATTCTTCGGCTGCATGTGTGTGTACTTGCACAGAGATCAGTAACGGTCATCTCCTATCAAGATTCTTCGGCTGCATGTGTGTGTACTTGCACAGAGATCAGTTATAAGGCTTTATACAATTTATTATGGGGATTATCAAATAAACTAGTAGTATCCAAGCTGGGCCAGCCTTCCCACTCGGTGGTATCCTTACGGTACCAGGTCTTTACCAGAAAGAAAATCAGGATGTGTGCCAAACATTCAGTTTCCTCTTTGTCAGTGCTCCAATTTTCAAGAGGATTGGCATGTCCCTCTTTAAAGCTTTGTTTTTGAAAACAGATATACTAGATAGAATATTTCTTTTTTTTTGTGATCAATAATACTGGTTTACACTGGCCGGAGTAGTTTGTTATCAAATAATCTGTTCCACAAGGAAATACTGAGTTGCATACAAAGCCATTTACATACCGGCAAACCAGAAACTTCCCCAGATTTTGCAATGAGCCAAGTTTGTGAAAGTGAAATGCTCTCGAAAATAATTCTTATCTACACAAGGCATTGAAATGTCAATTGCAATTTGCAAAAGTTTCATGTTGCAAATGTTTCTTGTATTACAATATACTGCATATCATTGCCCAAGCTGGGCTAAAATTTTGAGTCACCAACTTTGTTTCCTTTGACCTGTTTACTTTTTACATCTTGACTTATTTGCAGATGGAAGCGTCGTTCCTGGAAATTTTGAAGAATGCTTTTAAAATACATCAGTGAACTAGATGATTGTAGCTGTTCAATCTAGAGGCCAGTCTCCGTAGGAATCCAGCTTGATAATAAAAACCACATTTAGCAGTAATTTTAACAAATGCATGCTGATATGTAAATATTCCAGTGTGTTTTAAAAACAAAATGATTTCTGATAAGTTTGAAACTGAGGGAAAACAGTTTTCCTAGTCCACATCCTTACATGAATATTCATGTACAGTTGTATAGATCTTTTTCATGATACATCCATTTTCAATGCACTTTTTCTTTGTTGCATAAAATCAGAGTTTACACAGTAAGTAGTATTGGCATATATTACATATTTTAGCTATTGATAGAGAAAATGATTGAAGTCTCAAGCTCAATTTCATCACTCATTAGCCTTTTCAAATACAGTACACAAGATTCATATAGTATAGAAATTGAAAACAAGCAGTGATACCTATACTCTCACTGTTATAATATAGCATTCTCCAAAACAAAATTCTCTTTCTCTTTCTCTACCTCTCCCTATCTTTAGAGCTGTATGGTCATTATTTGATACATGAGGCAAATAACCTGTGGAAGCATTCTGCTTCTGATTAGATATTATTTTATTTTGAATATCTTCCTGTGAATTGAAAAGTGAGTAAAATATTGCAATGAGCTGTACTCATTTATACTACATATCAAAGAATTCGAATCAGCTATCAAAAGGAAACAGAGACAGGTCTGATCATTAAAGACTAAGTGAGCAACATTCCATGATCACCTAGCATTCCTACCTACACAGACAGGTATTAAGGCAAACAGCTATCAACAATAGAGGAAGCCATCATAATGCTTATGTCCTATTGAATGTTTTAGGTCTGTGCATTGAATGCAACTTTGCAGAAGTAAGGAATTTTTTTTAGGAAGTGAATGGAACGTAGTGTTGCACAGATGGCTGTTATCTATTCTGCTAGCTAGGGACAAACGTTGTAGAATGTTACTCATGCATGTAGAGACCTTGACAAGCATTTCGATTGATTTAAGAATGTAAACAACATTGACATGCGAATCGAATCACACATGCCAGGAGTTTACTGCTTTGTCTGTCTGTGATTTTTCTTACAGTGTAGAAAAGTCTTGACCAAATACCCTCAAGTGTTGTCTGAAAAGGAATCTACACACCTCTCAAATTATGTTGTATTTCATATTTGGTATGTTATTTACTCAAAGTGGAAAACATACACAAGATTTGACAACTAATCGAAATAACTAGCATAGATATTCTTATAAATGCACATCATGACAAATCTGGTAATAACAATGATTGTTACAGAGACTCTATCAATAATTACTTCATACTTTTGAAGATTTAAGATTAAGGACAATTTGTCTTTCCCTCATTTGTTTAATTGTGTTTGTTTTGTTTTCTGGCTGACATAGAATTGGCGCACAGTATGATTGTAGTGCCCTGCTTCTCTGCAGGCCTGTATAGAACATCTCATATTTGCATGAAAAGCAGTTTATGACCTCATTGTTACATTGACAGTGTGGACATTGCTAGTGAAACATACAACATAGTAAATGTCACCAGGCCTCTTGTCTCGTCATACCAATAAACTGGATTTGCCCCTATGAGGGAAATCTGCCAAACGTCCTATCAGTGCAGTGGATTCCATTCTGCGACAATAGAGCTAGAGTCACGTAGTTGCATTGTTACCCTTTGTTAGTTGCTGCGCTCAAGGTCAGCTTTTAAATGGTAATGAAACAATGAGGAATTCCAAAGTCTGAGAGAAATAGAGACAAAAACTGTAGACGAAAGAGACACATTACCATACACCATTTGGTGTTTCCCTTCCATGCAGCTTGTCCTTATTTTTCTCATTCCCCGTATCGACCCCCAGGTGTGGTTCTCTGATTCTGCCAGTTATTTTATAATCTGCCAGCAGGTATAAAGGAAAGATTTACTCAGTCATTTTATGACCCGACAGATAACCAGGTACTAGAGGCATGAAGCCCCAGTGCACTCAAGTGTAACCAATGCAGACACGCAGGTGGATCATTAGCGCAACGCCATTTTACTGGTACAGCTAGCTCTCATTGTGGACTGTAATCTGTGTTTCTTGAATCACAGCAATAACATCTCTTCAACTTTATTTAAAAAAAGGAAAAAAACACCCACAGAAAATCAAAGAGTAACATAATATTCTCTACAAGTAAAATCTAGCTGCTCAGTATTTCCATGTTATGTTCAAGCTACCTTTGTTGTATTCAATAATTTTATTGAATTCTTTCTTATTCATCTCATTTGATGATTGAGAAAGGACGAAATATCATCATGACTTTGTACCAGTAAGGAAGCAGTATTGGTATACAACTACAAATGAATAAAGCTGTTATGTTGGAGTGGTATCATTGAAATTGTTAATGATTGTTTTGTTGGAAGTGCAATTAAAATCATACTTTATTTTGGTGGGTTTTTTTTTCGTTGACATACAAGACTACCTGTAGTGCTATGCATAGAATATGTTATTCGTGGATATCTGTATGATTAGGGTTTGTTTGTTTTTTTAATAAAATTACATTATTCACATTACATCAATTCAAATAACTTTAGCAAAAGAATCAGTCAAATGGATATATGCACTGGTTTGAACTTAACCCGATGAGGACATACTGATTTTGTTACAACACGCATTTCCCATAGACACCTGCCTGAGTATACTCAGACTCATCCTCAACGGATTATAGACATATACACCTTTAAAACAGCAGATTACAGTTACTCCTCCCTTACTTGATATCAGGAAAAGAAAAGAAAATTAACGATAGGGACTTACACATGAATTTGGAATGTCTTGAATGTTGTTTTTTTTTTTCTTTCTGCCATGTCATTGATTTTTCTGTAGATGCATCTCATAACCTAGTCCAGACAAAATGATTTAGTCAACTTTTTAGTTCACCCATACGCTTATACTCTATAGGCCTACAATGTTGCTTCAGCTTTAGTTTAGCAAGCTCCTTTGTGATAGGAGAATAACAGCACCGTGAGTCAGGCACCTCCAGCTTTTCAGCAGATGTAAATAGTGTTTAAATCATTCCTTGGTTTTATCTGCCATAAAAAGGTTAGAGGAGCCCAAAGCACTTCACCATTCATTATCACCCTACTTTACATACATTGTCAAATACACTTGAAATTCCACTTAACCCTGTGATCAAGGTCTTAAAAAGCCTGTAGGGAGTATATACTGTCGCCTTACACGTCATTCAGCTTTCCTATTGTGAGGCAAGAAAAAAAAAAAGAGAATAAAGGTTGAATGGATTGGCTAGATGTAAATGAGTAGATTTTGTATTTAGGGGCTAGATATCACTCATTGTGTGGTATGTATTATGTTCTTATATGATAATGAGTAATAGGTGACAAACAGGTGCACCACCATGCACATACACATTTTCAAAGCAAATGATTGAAAAGTATTTATTGCTTGGGAACACATCAAATTTTGCATTAGGCCCTGAAGTCCTGTGGAAAAAAAAAATGCAAAATGGTCAAAATGTGTGGAAACATCTCATGGCTTCATGAAGTGAGAAAAAAAAAATCTTCATTCCCCATTTAGCATCCAAAAGGAGTAAAAAGCCCTATGTTTCACAGCCAGAAGTTATCACACCTCAGTATGTATGATGACATGTTTTTAAAATTCTATTTTAGTTTGTATGTCCTCTAAGAATTCCATCTCGCACACTGAACTTTATTTGCAGGCTTTGTCTCATTGTCACTTGTAACTGACAGACGCACACATATTGTTTTGTTGATGTCATGAGACATTTCAGGTCACATGATCCATGATATTTATAACCTCAATGTCAATTTGGATCCCAGCGCTTTGAAAGAATTTCACATCTGACCCCAACGTAGACATTAGAGGACGAAAGAAAATAATTTGCACTCTGCTCTGTGTATTTGTTTGGAGGAAACACATTCCTGGGGTTAACACATAACCTGACATGTTGGAGAATGCATGCACTTTCCTCTACTGTGATAACCATATGTGATCATCATGTATTATTTTACATTTTTTGTAAATCCATTGCATTATGGTCTTACCTCGTGGCTTGTTCATACGTGGTGATTGGTTGCAAATCATCTAATAGGGACTGATCATAAACATGAACTCCATGATGTGTTTGTCAGGTGCATGTTTTTCTTTTTTATGCAGAAAAACAAAACAAAAACTTCACTCTTCTTTTCTCGTGATTGCTATGTCATTTCAAGAGTAGTTCTAGTCCAATGAGACGCACAGATTAGCACTCACATCATTCTTGGATTAAACTAATGAAGTTGTACAGCAGTGATAAGGAAGTGTAATCTCTTTTTGAAGTGCAGTTAATTGTAACCACCCTTCTTTTCCATGAATAGTTGGCTTAACCAAAGGTATGCCTGCATCAGTCTGAAGTTCCAAGATAACATGCTCAGTCTTATTCTGCATTGTGTGCTGTTAACAGGAGGATAATAATAATAATAATAATAATAATAATAATAATGATAATAATAATAATAATAATAACAACAACAATAATAATAATAATAATAATAATAATAATAATAATAATAATAATAATAATAATAATAATAATAATAATAATAATAATAATGATTATCTATTCGAGAAAATATCCCAAATATGATTGATCAGGTTTTTATGATGTGCTGTTAGGAACCTTGAAAATTATCTTGTTTCCATCATGCACTATGTTAGAATGGAATGGATGACAGATGATGAGTAAATAAAAACTTTATCTGTATCATACATAAATATGTTTAGTTCATAATATGCATATTATGTGCTCAATTCTTGCATGTGTTCTTGCTTTCATCCAAAGAAATTGACACATGCATAGGAAACAGAGTTTAAAGGGGAAGGTTAGTAACTGATCAGTGGGAATCAGTGGAAATGCTGGGAGATGATTGTTCCAATCCTTATGGGATTCATTCAAGACTTCATTGTATATCTATTGTTGTGTGAAAATGATTTGCCTAAGAACGGTCTCATATTCAAGTAATGTGCAGATTAATGCTCCTTCACTGACCAGGGACGCTAACCTGGAAGCATTAAACTGCACATTACTTGAATATGAGACCATTCTGACGCAAATCATTTTCACACAACAATAGATATACAATGAACTCTTGAATGAATCCCATAAGGATTGGAACAATCATCTCCCAGCATTTCCATTGATTCCCACAGATCAGTTACTAGCCTTCCCCTTTAAGGAGATCAACTGTATAATGCGTGTTACAGAATTTTGGCTGATTTATTTAAAGTGATCACTCAGTGGTTGCCTTTTTTTCACAGAAAGATAATAATATCTTGCTACTTTCTCAGCGTAGTTGATATACTATCCCACTGTCGGCCATTTCCTTTAGTCATACAATTTTTTATTTATTTTTTTATTTATTTTTTTTTAGAGACAACCTCTCACATAACCTCTAACAAAATGAAGAGGAATAATGCTGTGCAGTAGGCCTTATTGCTTCTATCTTAAGTCTGTTAAAGAAACCATTTAGAATTTGCAAAGGAGAGATGTAAAAAATAAAAACCTCATAAATATATCATATTTTAAAAGCAAACATCTGATTTCATAAGTTCAGAAGATGGCAAATTTAGGAGTTCATAGAATATGGTATTCTACATAAGCCCTACCACAATCTTTGACAAAGTTTGCCATTCATTATTCATGAATTTGGGTTCATAGCATGGTATCATTTACTTCTTACTCTTTTCAACAACCCAATTGTGCAATGAGTCATTCAGAACAAAAGCTGTTTTTCGAAAGAATTTTCAGATGCCATGTCATGACAGAGCAGAGATTTAAGTGAATCAGTGACATTCTTTTTTCTTTTGAGAATCAGAAGTCCTGTGTCACTGTGAAAAAAAAAGCATCATGTTAAAAAGACTTTGTTGGAAGCAGCATGGGGGAATGTTTGCTGAGTGACAAGATATTTGTGTTTTGTAGAGTCACATGTTCTTAATGTGCAAGCATGGAGCATGCCTCTGCTGAAATTGATTCTGGTCACACCTATTCTTTTTCTCCTTGGAATCTTCTTTGATGTTCAGGTCTGAACCCTGTCAGAAAGAATGCCCTCCATTTTTTTTTAAAGCTCTGCCTTCTTGGCTCTTGAGCCAGGCAAGATGCTATGGCAAAGTCAGCTTATTGAATTTATGCAGGTATCAATGTTTCTTTTGTGACATTGGTGGGTGTATGGCTGCGTTTTTCTAACTTGAGAGAGATAATCACGTTTCCAAACGCGTTTGGAACGGTGTTTGTAAACGTGGTTTGAAACGCGATTCTCGATGAGCCGCGTTTATCTAACCATCATACAGTCGCGATTCCAGTGGTGTCACTGCACAGCTGCTTTGCGCTGTCTGACCCGGGAAGTAAAGGTCAACTGCAACCACAAAACATGCCTCCTCAGTCACACACAAATAATGGGTAGAGAGTACAACCGGAAACATCTGGGATTTAACCTTGAGATATAAACGCGTTTCAAAACGGCATTGCGTTTATCTACTCACAGAACAGCGATCGTGGTCTCAAACGCGTTTCAAAACGCCCTTTGAAAGGCGTTTCAAATCGGCGTTCCTAAACACGTTTGAAAACACGGTTGCGTTTATCTAACCCCTGAAAATGCCTCAAACGCGTTTAGGATCGTGATTCTGCCTCAGAAAATTTTTAGATAAACGCAGCCTTAAATGACCATCTGAAGTTACTTTTGTAATGGAATGCATTTAACAAATAACACAAAATACATTAATTCACATTTTTACAACTAGATGAACCTTTTCTTTGAAGCGGAGTCTTGCCCCTGTCATAATTCCCCAAAGCACCCAGATAGGATTACACTTCAGGTTAAGGAGGGTTTTCTCTAAAAACAGAGAGCTCATTCAGTTCCAGTTGCCAGGTCATTGTGTTAACAATTTGCCGTATTCGCTTTGGGTCTGAGGTTAATATTCTGCATGGAAAAGTAAATGTGACACCATCTTGCAAGGCAAAAACAAAACAACAACAACAACAAGAAACCCCTGGAAACTTAGATCAAGGGTTAATTCAAGATATTATAGCCTGTTTCAGATATCACAACTCGGCAGAGTTTTGGTTTCACGAATACTACTAGCCAAAATAAAATGTCACATTGTAAAGATGAAAGTTGCAAGTCATATTTTGGTGTGAAATCTGAGACACATCGTCATCCAAAGTAGGCAAGGAGATTTTATTGAACTTATTGAAGTATGGAATGAGCAGGATGTAAGAGTGTTGATGAAAAAACAACAAAAGAGGTTGCTTTTTCGGTGAAATATAACTGTGATGCCTTGAGCCCCCAACTGTTCAAAATTTCTTAAATAGTATGAGATTGCTACAATTTGTTTGATATCAATCCTTGGTTCCACATAGAGACAAATTCCAAGACATAACTGGTATAGGAGTAGGTCTGATATTAATGTCATTCACCTTTCACATAAACATACCCTGAAAGCATGAAGACCATATTGATATTCCTGTAGAAAATGTTGGACTAGCTCTCCTTAACTCCTTATATATTCCATAACATTTCCCTCAGATATTCTATCCAGATGTTTGCAAAAATGCATCAATTTCTGGTTCTAGGTCTCATTTGCTAAGTATGGTCAGACCTTTATACATGTGATCAAATTCCCCAGCTATATTTTGTCAGTGGGAAATTGGCAAGTTTGGGGAATAAAATGTAGATGAGTTTTTTTTTTTTTTTTTTTTTTTTTTTTCCTGTGGTGCATATTTAAAGACATCTACCAGTCACCACAAGATGAAGCTTTTTTCAAGTTGTGAGGGTTTTTTTTTTTCCAATGAAAGTGCAATAGCCAGCTTTTGAACCTGTGGTAATACTTTTTTTTTTTTAAAGGAGAAAAAGATTTATTCAAACAATCAGAATGAGTCTTAAATCTTCTTCTTCTTCTTCTTCCAGTCTGGTACAGTCCGCCATTGGTGTATTATCGTACCTTGTGCTTGTCAAGTGTTGGGTGTACAGTGTGCAGGTAAAAACCCTCTACAAAAATTTCTATGTGCAGCTAAAAAACAAGATGAGAGCTCATCGGAGCTTTACAAGTTGCACCTCCTTCTTGAAGATCTCCAAGGAGGTGCAGCTAATCAATATTGATGATGATCTTGTTACAAAATTTGTGTCTTTCACTAGTCATTTTCTCTTTTAAGCTGTTAAATAACTTGTGAATAGGAAAGCTTTCATTAGATAAAGAGGAAAAAATGGCAATTATCTTAATAGGGGTTGCATGCATTTACTAGAGAAACTATAAATTAAGCAATTACAGTATGAACCAAAGACTCCTACAAGAGTAGTTTTAAGGTCATTGTAATTGGAGCCTCACATTGCTCTAACAATGATGATTGAAAACCAAACAGAAGCTGGCAGAATAGTTCTTTATGTTACTTACTGATCTCCTCAGAATATCACATATCCATCTCAGTTTGCAAAATTCAGAATGCATGTATCACTTTTGATTCCTGCCTAGTTTTCATGGTATCACAACTTGTGGCTTTACCTTTCAAGTGTGTGGCTGTGATGAGAGGTCAAATGTAATTTGTGTCATACTGGGAGAATTCTAGGGAGGAAATATGAAAAGTAGCTCAGTCATGAAACATCAGCGCCTCTTTCCCACTGCGCATGCTGCGACTTAATCCAGCGAGCCAGCGAGGGGTAAGATTTCTGGAGCTAATGTTTGGTCTGGGCTTCTTGGAAGAAAGCCTGCATGGCTGCAAACTGTAGGTGCTTGACCTTATGTGACTGTGGGAGATGGATTTGGTATGATATCACTGCCCGTAGCTGTGTAACATGACAAAATTAATGTTTGGATTGATGCTCTGAGAGAATTGAGTGTAATGAATAGTTTCAGAAGAATAACTATGAGTGAGAGAGCTTCAGCATTTTGTTTCATTCTTATTATTTTTTTCATAGCCACATGGGGATACCCAATGAAAACATGTTTACCTCAAATGTGAATTGCGAATTCTGCAAACAACTAGTCTCAACATTCTTAACATTGTCATGACCTCTACCTCAGAAAGAAATGGGGCACCATTTTTATAATGGCATGAAATTCTCAAGTGCATATCATCACAGTGGGTTTTTTTTTTTTTTGGGGGGGGGGTAGGAATTGGCATTGTCTCCATTCAACAAATGTGCAACTACGTCCAGAAATACTTATACTAATTCCAGGGCTCGACACTAATGGTGGCCCGGTGGCCCAGGGCCACCAAAAAGGCACATCGGGCCACCAAAATTTCAGAAATGAAGAATTTGGTGGCCCGATCGGGCCACCAAAAAAGGTCGGATGTTTGCCTCTGGGCCACCAAAAATGAAAGTTAGTGTGGAGCCCTGCTAATTCTATTTCTCAACTGCTTAACCTGTCTGGTACTTTAATTTCACTGAAATTATGACACCTTGACACCTATTGTGTCCTGTAAAGTCTAGCTAACTTCCAAGGAAATTTTGCCAGAAGCAAGCATGCCGCAACAGGTTGAAATGCTCAGTGCATTGAGGTATATAAGGTCATATCTATCCAAAGCTGGCTCGAAAGCTGTCACATTTGATTTTGTCATTGCTGTTGAATGGCTGTGTAGCATGTGATCACAAAATAAAAGACAAAAATCTGTGAATAAACATTCAGATGTTTGAGGAATTAAGTCCAAAGGTACAGTAAACATGAATGTTTGCACGATGGTACAGTTTATTATTGTAATTGTTTCTGTACATTTACAAAAACAGTACATGAATATGTAAACAGTGGGCACGATCGTTTTCACAGTGATTGCACTGTGTAGTAATGCATCATATTTGACATCCTGTTTGTGATGCAAACACACATATATAACATGCAAAAAAACCCTCATTTTCTGATACACACTGTAATAGTTCTATCTCACTTAAAGTTATTGAGTCACGTAAACCTTTTCAACAGATTGAGCAGTACTGTAAACAATGATATTGATATTTACGAGTCAACATTAATCATGCAGCAATGTCTACTCAAAGAGGAATGCTTGCTTGCTGTGCAGTCCTGTATAAAGGCGAGAAATTGTCACATTGGGGAATACTACTGATCTCTTCTATATGGAGAAAATGGGAAATTATCTTTCAACAAGTAAAAATGAACAAGACAGAAGGATAATAAATGCAATCAACTCTTTAGCTACCACTTGCAAGCAAGGAGATTGTTTGATACAGTATGTATCATTTCTTGACAGGGTGTAGTTTGGCTGATACCATAGATGCAGATTATACTATGTCCAGGTTACAGAAGAGTTTGCCAAAGGTTGCATCCTACATACACACACACACACACACACACACACACACACACTTGCACGCACCAAAAAACAAAAACAAAAACAAATCCCCATTGTATCATGAAGACAATAATAAATAATGTATTTACATAAATGGGACAGAAGACATGATTGTTAAAAGCATGTGATAGTGTTTCTCATAAAAATGTCTTGTTCCAGGTCATAAAATATTGAATGTAGTGTAAATACTTCCTTCAGGTGTATACATGCACTACCTGTAGGATATAAATCAAACTGGGAAAGTAGCAATGGAAATCCCCAGCTGTTTGATTGTTCAAGACGTATTTGATATATGTGGTCAGGGACTGAAAAGTCAGAAAAGTTGATTTTGTTTCAGTCTATCTGTTGGAGATGGATTTCTGTATGGTTCAGACATGATTTATATAATATTTATAAGGTGCATTCAAAATTGCTAAGAATGTTTACTTCCTGTATCATAAATAATACAAAAGTAAGGACTTCTGACTGTGTATTGAAACTGCACATTCTTGTCTTTAACTTGTTTTGATTTCACTTTGTATTAGGATTAGAAGTAGCATAGAGATTTTTGAGATTGCATTGCTATTCTTCACAGCATTATCAACAATGTAGAATTTGCATGAAATGCAAAGTTTGACGTGTTGAGGACGGACTGATTTTGCTACAACACCCATTTCCCATAGACCCCTGCCCGAGTATACTCGGGACTCGTCCTCAATGGTTAGAACAGCAACATGGTTTATATATACTGTAGATTTGTATCACCACAATAATACTTCAGCATTAAACATGTGTGAATGTTCTCCCTTTTTGTTCTTAATCCAGGACGAAGAAGGTGGTGATGAAGGGGAGAAACAAGAACAAAACGGTGCCAGTCATGACAACGGGTTTAACGGAAACAGCCATGCAGTAAGTGTGAAGAATCTTAATAGCTAGCTCTGTTGTCTGACTTCCTCGTCAGTGAATGTAAACCTCCTTTACACTACAGCTTTCCTTTTAGCCTTCTTTCTTTTTCCCTCCTCAAAGTCTCGGGCAGTCGATGAACAACATCACCCATTGTACTACCAGGCCAGAGCGCAAACATCGTCCATGTCAGATTTTCGTGACTGACTGACGGACAGCTAAGAACATATAAATAGCTCCCATTTTGGAACATATCCTACCACATGTCCACCATATGTGATTTCCGACCACAATGATTCAACTTATGACTGTCATTCCTTCAAATGCACGCCTTCTGTATTATGAAATAATAATGACTCCCACGTCCTTCAAATTCCACTCTGTTGTCACCTGTAATCTGACGCGGACAATGAATACGGATGTGTGGATTATCATCACATAGAATTCATATCATTCTTACATCAGTGTGAAACAGATCATGTCTGTACTGCACAGATGCATAGATCCCAAGACAAATATAAAGGGATTTGACTCTACTGCTGCATTTAGTCCTCTTTGACTGCTAAGTAATTGTGTTCTATTGAATGGATTGCGCAAATAATGAGGAAAAAAGCTTTGGACTTTGACCCATTTGAATCCATCATAGATTTGCTATTTAGAAGAAAAAAAAATGAGCAGCAAAGAATGTTACAGTGACCAAATGTTAGTACAGCACAGTCTATGTTATTTCCACACATTATGTTATTTCCACATAGGTTCTGAATGCATCATTTGAATCAGACCAATGTTTGAAGTACATAGATAGTGGTTAGTCATGGTTGATGGGGGGGGGGGGGGCTGGGCAGAGGGAGGGGAGGGACATGTAGGTGTTACTTTAAAAGTGATGTCATATGAGGGGGTGTGAGAACCTGATTCATTTTACTTTTTTTTTTCCTTTGGTACATACAAAATCTATGTCGTGAGCTTGAAGGACAAGTTCACCTTCGTAGACATGTGGGTTGAGTGAATGCAGCAATATTAGTAGAACACATCAGTGAGAGTTTGAGGAAAATCGGACAATCCGTTCAAAAGTTATGAATTTTTTAAGTTTCTGCTCACTCATGACTGGATGAGAAGACTACTATAGCTTGTGATCTCACATGTGTACGATATAAAGAAAGAATAAAGAGAATTCAACATATTTTCACTTTTCTCGCATAACAAAAGAACACTTGACTTCTCTCTTTCAGAAGGCAGGGGGAATAATATTACTGTTAACATATGTCAGTAACAATTTGAAGAAATGTGCACTTTATTCAAAAAGTTCAGTTTTGTGAAATTCTCTTTTTATTTTCTTTATATCGTTGTACACATATAACATCATATACTGAAGTAGTCTTCTCATCCAGCAGTGACTGCGCAGATACTTTAAAAATTCATAACTTTTGAACGGATTGTCTGATTTTCCCCAAACTTTCACTAATGTGTTCTACTAATATTGTTGCATTCACACAATCCACATGTATATGAAGGTGGACTTGTCCTTTAACTGTGAACCTTTCCCCATGAGGACAGATCAAAAGTGGGTTTTTTTGTGGCTTTTTTTTAATGGAATTTTCTTTTGAATAAGAAGCAGTAACTCCATGATACCAATAAGTTACAACATTCCACCGGTATATCTTATCTTCAGTTTATCACTGCAAAAATGAGTTCATCAAAGCTTGAAAAAAACTAAATATTCCCCCTTCCCCAAATGGATTTTCTGTCATAATAGACAGTGTTGCCAAGTTTCTGAGTAATGATGTATCATCCATGCTGTCAATTTTGATGCTGATTTGTGCATAATGAAAACAGAAATTCCTCAGTTTACAATTTGGTCACAAAAGCATTACACTGCTATGACTGCCTACCATAATGCATGAAAGCTTTCATGGAACTTTTATCATCAACAGTAGCTTGACAGTGATCTATAAATAATATACTATTGACACTTATATCTTTTTTTCCAGAGAATTGTTCGTGGTTTAATCCACAGTGCATTTGTGATACGTGCATATGTCACGCACTTGTTATTTTTGGTTTACAAAGAGGCAAAGTCCAGCTTTAGGATTCCTCTTCTGAAGAAATGGGAACCAGATCCAGCAACCTTTACAGAAAAACAACAACAAACAAACAGAAAAAAAAAAAGATTACCCTCTGGTGTTGTGGGGGTTGCCTCAGAAAGAGGGCCAGATCCCAGCAGGATGTACATTTGGCTCTGTAATCATGACCGAGACCAATACCTTGTCTTTCTCTCCACAGTAAGAAAAAAAGAATAAGAAAAAAAAAAAAGGAAAGAAAACTGAATGCAAAACACCACATCTTATGCCAGTTTGCATGGGTTTGAGTTTGTACTGTACAATATAAAACAGTTTTTGTATTCTTTTTATGGTTTGTGAAAATTTAAGCTTCCCTAGATTGGAAAGTGGTAGAAGAGACTCTGGTGGTTCAGCTGATTTTAAGCTTGCAGAAGAAAATAAGAAGAAAGATGTATAAAAGGGTGATAAGTTATCTTGTTATCCATTAAGTCCCTAGGAATCTGCTGCAAAAGTATAGTTTCATCATTAACTTGTCAATACAGAATTCTATTGCATATATATTAGGAGAAAGATTAGATTGATTTGGCTAAATCAATTTTAGTTGACACCAAACCACAGAATATATGTTTCTGAGTCTTGATGGGTTAAAGGGAATACTCAAGCATGTCACTGATGTGCACCATTGTTGTGTAATGCAGAGCCAGTCGTGTCTGCTAGATAGATTCTGTGTATCAGATGATGTCATGCAGTCTATTCATCATCAACGTTCATGTGCCTTACATGGTACATGGGTTCCTCTCGTCAGACTGGCTTGGTGGCAGCAGAATGTTGTGAGAAATTACACAATGGTTGTAATATTTCCCCCAGTGAAACATGTTTCAAACACATGCAGATATAATGGAGATTTACTCCCCTCCCCCCAATAAAAAGGAGGTCATACCGTGGATCTGAAATAGATTGTTTTGCCACCGTGTACATATGTGAAACATAATTCTAGAAGGGTTTATATTCTATTTAAAGCACATCTTCCAAAACAGACAGTATATGTGTCAAAGTCTTAACACGGATGCTCACAGTGGGTTTTGAGAACAAGTGGACCGTATACCACACCTGTATGGTACCTAGATCAAGAAACAGTGTGTATCTACTGTACAAACTCGGCTAGCAGCTATCTTAGGTAGACGGTTTCTCAGGAGTTGGGTGATTGGGTGCGCAACATGAATCCTGCACTAGCGAGCTCATGGTTATGATATTATCATTGTATGACTTTGTCTGTCTTGGTAGAAATCTCCAAGAAGATGTCTCTTACACAAGAGAATACTTTAAAAAAATAATGAAAACAATGGGAAAATATGGGAGACATGGAACAAGAAAGAGATATTAGCGAAGATTCTTGGAAACTAAACTAAATAACAAAGTTATGACTGTGATTGTTATTGTGTCATGTAAGAGGGCATGTTTATTGGTATAATATATTGATGTATTCAGGAGACAAGGCTGATGTGGTGCACTACTGTTGTGTCATCATACCACCATATCCTGCCATGCAGACATACAAACACTTTAATGAGATATTCATAGTTATGCTTTCTTTTCATTTATATGAATGTTATGGTTTTTGCAAATAGTTCTTCTACCATGAGTCTGTGGCCTCGTGAATGCAAAACAATAGTTATACTGGTACACCTGGGCAGGAAAGTAAACTATTATTACTTAGAAAGAACATAAATCCAAGTAGTAGATTATATAATAAAGCAGCAGCAGCAGCAACAACAACAACAACAAAAACATATAGGATGGTTTATGGATGCTTGATTCAATTAATCCTTGTTTGGTATACGTTTTTGACATCATACAGTAAAAATAACAACAATAATACAAGAACAAAAATGGATATGGGTATAATCACTACAGCCCAATAGTTAAGCATACACACACAAAAATACATTCTTATAACTTAGAACATTAAAACAAGGTAAATTCATAGCCCAACATACAAATCAGGCCTGCAGCTGTAACTGATTGGTTATTCAACCCAAATTCCTTGTCTGTATCCATCCCAACCTGTATTTACCCCAGTCCTTGTGCCTTTTCCCCCTCTATATTGACAGTTGGGATCAGCTTGCATATCAATACAGATTACCTACTGTTAAAGACAGATCGCAAACCTCTGTGTACAGTGCACCAACTATGGTAGCTGGGATAGCATGCTCTTTTGAGCTTCTGCCAAGTATGGTACTCACAATAGACTAAACACTGGGTCTCACCCATGGTGTCATGTCCTTTTCTGTCTTTTGTTATATTATAACAAAATTTTGTTACCTGTCCTAATCTAAATCACCAATCAGGTCCTTGGCAGTCAGGAAAACTTTAGACTCACCCCCCCCCCCTCTTAAAATGCATTTTGCAGTTTGTGTTATATGGTAGAAGAATGAAAATAGAATGGCATGTACATTTATACTTTTGAAATGGTTCTCATGGTTAATGCCAGTAGTCTAACATTTAGTATGTATAAATATGTTACAATGTAGTAACAAGTAGTGCAGAGTTTGTTGCATGGAGACAGAAGTAGTCTCCTGTGCTTTGAGTTTTGGTGATGTGTTGATGAAAGGCTGAATAGGCAATCTAAAAGATAATAACATGAATTTATGTTTGTATGTAATCTTTATGTGGGCAGGCACCTCTGTGCACATAGTTGTTTTAGGTCTAGGTTTATTCCAAATGGTATGGATTCTATGATTCACTGCAAAACACTTGAGGAAAATAACAGAGTCCACCATCTGTCACAATTTTTTTGAAGACTAAGCTGGCTTGTAGCAACTTCCTCTGGCTAAAGGAATGTTCTGTGCATCAGTAAACAAGAACACTCTTTTCAGAGATTTGGTATTCAGTTGCCTTTTTTTTTTCTTGCCACTGCTCTGAAAAAATGTTAAGCATATTTACACAGGGCTACCATCATCCACACGTTGAAATCAGGAAGGATCTGAATAGTTAATCAGGGCAATTTTATGTATCTCAAATAGCAAAATGCAATTCCCAAATTAGGGGGATTTCTAATGTCATAGCATAAAGAGATATCAAAGTGTACCAATACCTGGGATATCAAATCTATATGCAGCTAGAATATACAAAACAGCCATTACTCACCTCTGATAGCCCCTGGAAGTATACAGTGATTTCAATAAATCAGATCATATCTCTATAACAATTTAGCACTTGTGCTCCAGCAGTTTAAGTTCTGCTCCGTAAGCAGCAGTACTGTTGTGTGCATGTTCTGACTATACACGTACGCTTTTACGAATAATATCGAGATTCCATGTTGATCAGTTAGGTGATCGCATGCATGCATTGTATATCACTATGGTTCAAGACATATTTGCAAAAAGATATTGATAGCACGATTACTCGATTGAAAGAATTGGATGATCAACTAGTCTAATTCAAGTTTTGTTTTTGTATACTCCTTAAAATTTGAATTCAAACCTCAATAAATAAAAATCAGAGTGACAAAACATTCTAATATTTTGCAGATGGCATGTCTCTAGTATATTCTACAAATATAGAAAAACATAATACTCAGGGTATTGGTACCCTTTAAAGTTCTCAGGGACCCTCCTGCAGATAGCTCTTGCACTGCTGTTTTATCATTTTGTGTGCATTAGTGTTTTCCTCACTTCAGTCTGCTTTTAGTATCAACCACTGATATGACACATTTCACAGAATTTCCAGAAAGTTGATCAGTTATTCTAAACTTGTACAAATTAATCCAGGCAAGCCATACTTAGTCAAGTATGTAATAAGATATTCCAAAGGAAATATGTCTCTCTCCTCAGGAGAACATCAAATTAAGTGGAAGTTTTTTTCTTAAAAAACTGATAAAAGAAGAAACAGGCCACTTGAAGTTTGAGCAAAATCAG
The DNA here is from genome assembly GCA_033980235.1 of Diadema setosum. NCBI lineage: Eukaryota > Metazoa > Echinodermata > Echinoidea > Diadematoida > Diadematidae > Diadema > Diadema setosum. Next base: position 5,714,647 of record CM067061.1, on the reverse strand, counting down.
ACCAATATTGTGATAACCAGTTCCACTTCAGTGTCAGCGTGCCAGCTAATCATGACACCATACATAGACTGTAATAGAGCCATCCTTGTTTCATGACTGTAATGATCCTTTAGAAACTCCCCATGTATGCTATATTCACTGAACTTTGTTCATATTATGGCAAATTCTCTATGATTTTGTTTGAGATTGCAAAGCATATCATGGTCCAATACATTACTCATGAGCAAGTAAGATCATTTCTACATCAAGATTTTTAAAGATTTTTATGTGGTTCCTAGAAAAACAGTTGCAACCATAAAATCCTGAAATAAGTAATATTTTCTACAACTTTCACTAAGATGGTTAGTTTCAGGTTGTTGTGTTGTTGTTGTTTTTTAGCTGAATGATGTATGCTGAATTGTAGCTTGCAATACTCATTTCAAAATCTGAGTTCATGTATGCAAAATAGAAGAAAATAAAATTATTACCAAACTTGTCAAAATAAAAGCTTTGAAATAACAGTTTCCTGTATAAGAGTTACATGCCAAGTACTTCTCTATTGCAACATTCGTTTTTTAAATTCAAGTTTTTGGTCCAAATGATTGGAATGGATGTGAATGTACATTAACTGCCATAAGGAAGGACTTGTAGTCTTCTGTGATGCCTTCTGCTTAAACATGGACTTAAAAGCTCAGAGAATACCATTATTTCCATGACAGATGTAGGATATAGGTAGATACCAGCTGATCTTAAAGGACTGCCCCCAAAGCGCTAGGAGGTGCTCTGAGCGCAGTACGAGTGTTGCTCCCTGGGTATGTAATGTGACACGATGGGATTCCTTGAATGCTTTGTGAGCAAGTATCCCAGTGGATTCAAAGTTCAAACAGCTACCAGCAGTAGAGATGCCACAGCGAAAAAAAATTAGATCATTCTTGTAAGGCGTGTTAATTTTAGGGGAAGCACGTCATGCAAGGGTAGGGTTGCTTTTCTCAAGAGAAACCCCTTTGTGTTTTAATAGTATTCCAGATAGCAAGATATATGCTGCTAATTCAATTCCAGTAACCATCATCTTTAAAGAAAGCAGATAGCACTCATTAAAGTCTTTTTTTATTTGGATAACTTGATATATGCATTGTAAAGAAAGACATAAACTATGTTTATGTGGAAAATGACACTCCATTTGAAGGAGTTTCGACAGAATTATTCATTTGATGTTTCGATTTTTTTTTTTTTTGGTGTATATTTTGTCAGAAGACTAGCATAGGCCTACAGTGTGTGAAGCACATGTAGACATGTTATTATGACTTTCACACTTACGGAAGTTAACGATGAGTAGTTGCTCATAACAGGCCCTAAATTTATTGCAGTGAAATGACACATAGATATAGAGATCTTCTCCAGATTGTGGTGTTATTTTTCAAAGCTTTATTAACATTTGCTAATGATTACAAGGTTATGAGAAACAGCTGTATGAAAACTGATGACTAACATTCCAGTAATGGCACAAATCCTCACTTTCTTGTCCATTTTGGTTGTTCTAAGAGAAAATAAGTTTAAGCATGACTGTAGTCTGTTAAAGAGTGCAAAGAAGACTTAATTTGCAGTTATATTACTGTAAAAGTGGATATTTTCGCGCGACTAATTTTTCGCGCTTGGCCGGGTCAGAAGAGTTTCGCGTGTTTTTAATTCCGCGGAATCAAGACATCACGCACAGGAACGTATGGCAAGCCAAAATATTCGTGTGTTTTTATTTTCGCGCTAGTTTCTCGTTGCGCGAAATGCGCGAAAATTTCAACACCGCGAAAATTTCCACTTTTACAGTACCTGATGTGCTGCAAGTGATATACTATGCTGTTTGTATTGAATTATATCTGTTTCCTTTATGCGTGCAAACATTAGCACAATTACTTCCTAAAGTCAAGTAGATATCAAAGCTAATCTAATTTTAAACAAACCGCATCCTGATCCAACTTTTCTAGTTTCCATGTATAAGAAATTTATTGCATATTGCCCACGACTGTCTAAAAATAGCAAATTATCATCGAACATGAAATTCCACATGATACGGCCTAGGAGTCAAGGATTGATGTTGTCAGTATCACCCAGCAGCAAACTTGGGGTTCCCGTACAGTATCTTGGAATTTAATCTCGCTGTATCAAAACCCATGCTGACACAAGTTGGCTGGAGCAAAGGTAACACCTCACAGATAACCACACAGGTGGGGAAGAATGAATGAATGATTGTGACTTCTTGCCAAATATCTGTCACTTCAGATATTCTGCCAGCCTTCAAAGAAAGCTCTAACTTCTCTATAGAGTTTTTTTTTTTATTAAATCAATAAAATTGTTCTATGTTGATTTTCCAAAACCTATTGCACTTAGTAAACAAGTTTTGAACAAAGAGTTGCATTCTATGTGCAAAGCACCTAATAATATCTTGGAAGACTCCATATACTGACAATGATATCTTCATCACAGAGAAACAGGGCATATTTTATTTATGAGTTGGACAATAATTCACTTTTGATTAGCAGTATTTTTTTTTTTGGGGGGGGGGGAGAGGAGGGAGGGAATATCTTACTTTTGGTTGTGTGTTTTACCCTATGTAATATATATGACAGATATTCTTGACCTTTTCGTAAAGAAATATCATTACAAAGAGAGGGACAAAAGTTTAAATCACCTGTGTTTACCAAGGAAGCTTTTCCACCAATCAAAGGTAGTCTTGAAAACTACCATAGGCAAGTAGTGTATCACACATTATTGAGTAAAGAGAAAGTTAGGACCATTTCAATGTCAGAGTGTCATCTGAGTCAATATCCTGTAGGCTGTTTGAAAATAAAAATGCCCTGGTCATAAAAAGTCTATTATCTACAGTACTACCTCATTGTGCCATACAATTAAAGGCATAATTAATGAAAGAGATAAATTTATCCTGAAGTATTCCTTTCCCTATGCAGAGGCAGATGGCATATGCAATAGAACCCTGAAGGACATTGATCATTTTCAGGGACCATGGAGTTAATTCCTTCTTGCTGTCAAGAAGGAATCAAGATCTCTACTGCCTGTTGGTAGATGAGGGGTCATGCAGAGGGTGCCTAGTCACAATGTTGTCAGAAGTTTGTGATAACCTCATGTCACATCTACCAGATAAGCTCATCAAGAAGTGAATTGACTAGAAATCAAATCAATTTCCACAGACATATTTTGAATTCTTGGGAACTTGCAAGAAGCAGAGAACTGCAGTTATTGTATCACCAAGGGAAGGCATATTCCAGTGGCACCATAGCCAATGTATGGCTTTGAGTTGCCGTGAAGTACTTATCAACTCTGTATGACCCTATATGTTTGTGTATGTGTATGTATATTTTTTTGTGTGTGTTTCACTGTGTATGTGTCTGTGTGAGTAGGGCCTACACATGCATATGTATGTGTGTTTGAGAGAGAGGGAGTTATGCACTGTCATAACATAACATTTAGATAAAACTTCAAGTCATAGTTTTAATGAGTATTTTATGCTGACTTGAATATGTGTGTTTGTGAGTGTTGGTCATGATTTGATCATATTAGAATGTTAAAACAAGAAATCTCAGTAGAATAGTAATTACCATACCATTTACCATAATATGAAGAGCTTGCTTCCAAAAGGCGCTAAATCCAATTTTATCGACTGCATCTTTCGCATGATTCGAACAGAGCTTTGTCATGTGCATTTAAGGCACTAAAAATTTAATCAAAATTGTTTTCAGGAAATATGAAAAAAATCAAACATTAAATTCATGCTTTCAACCAAAAGGCATTAAATCCATTTTTTATTTCAACCAAAAGGCGCTATATCCAAGCTATATCCAATTTCTCTATTCCTGTCTCTGATTGGTCCAAGCACGCCAGCTAGGGGTGCTCTGACCAATGAGACCACACCACATGTAGTAATACATGCAGCAATACTGTACTACACAGTTCAATGGATCACTACCACTAGTTGTCTGTAGTGCCGTACAGAACCATACAGCAAATTATTTAAATATATATTATATATTTAAATGATTTTCCACAGTTGTACATGCATGCATATGTTTGATATTTTGGAGAGATATACCTTCCTAGGATACTCCTATTGCGACATGATGGTTGATTGCACATCGTTTCTTGCTGTTGGAATTCAGGATGTTGTTTGTAAGAGTGCCAAACATCCGGTGTTGCCAACATTTGACCCATCCCTGTACTCCAAAGAAGTGACAGTACCAAATTTCTGGCATCCTCTCCATCAGTTGATGGAACAATTGGCTTCAGAACATCTGCTGCGGAGCAGATCTGAACTGTCAAAATGGAATATGTATTGTGATTTATGTTTGATTCCCAATGGAATATTCAGCCCATGAAGATGACTGTTTGCAAGGGAAAAGCTCATAAGAAAGATACATTATGCTGGAAACCAGACTTTATTGTGTTTCACATTTTTCTCTTTCTTTTTTTTTATGGGGGGGGGGGGTGGGAGTGGGGGCAGTGGTGAGGCATGTTAGATGATGAAACCATCTTCATTCATAAGAAGACAGTGTAGCATCCTGGCAGATAACAGGATGGTTAAAAAAAAGTGTTTAACTATTTCTGCATAGCTTGGTAAGGAATATATAGGGTGTGAAAGATTCATTATGCATTAAACTGAAAATATATTTACAATCAACACTTGTAGGAAATAATTGAGGTCATACATGTGAGCTATAAGCTGCAGAGGGTGAGGATAATAATTTGGGGGAGGGGTGATTTGAATACTTCAAGCATTCCTGTACTCCGCAGAAGCTCAGTCAGAGCATGGTGAGTTTGATGCCTTGCTTGTGGATCTGCTCCACCGCGGCTTGACTTGCCCAAGATTTATGATGAGAAAGGGCATGTGTATATTGGGAATAAATACACATCTCTCATGGTGCAATATATTTTCATGTGTTGTTTTTTTTTTCTCTCTCTCTTTTCAGCCAAGTGTGACTCAAGACATGCATTCAAACCTTGGATATTGCATTCTACTCTAGCACTGTGATATTGGCAGCTTTTGTCCGACAGAAAAGCTTTACAAGGGGCAGGGAAGGGGAAGCGGGAGGGGCTGTCCCAACTTTTGTAGCAATCAATTATTTTTTTGTCAAGTAGGGGCTAGATTGCTCTGAAGGAAAGACATGGCTGTGCTATTGTGGAATTATACAGTGACATAAATGAACATAACATGATGTAACTTCTTTGATATGTTGTTAGCTATGTTGTGGCCTGTTTCGTTATCTTTTAAAGGTAACATCCTATATTTGATTGTCAGATCAAAGGACTATAAAACAACAGCAAATCAAAGAATTGTTCAAGATGCTCCCTGATTTGATGTTGCAGTGATTTAACAAGAACATTCCTAAGTTCTGCATTATGCAGATATATTTGTTGCTTAAATGGGAAGAGAATCAGAAAAGCCCATAGTCCAGAAATTGTAACCCTTTTTTATTATATAGAAAGATATATAATGTTTATGACAGTGGCAGCCTCTTATGTTGGAAGATTACACAGCTGAGCAGTACTTTCATATCTTGTAAAGACAGTATTCTCTCTGTGAATACGTTCAGCAGACTATTAAAGAATGACCACAGCTTTTAACTTACACCTAATTTGAAGAACTATTTGTTGTTTGGTTAAAAATGATGATTTGGGTAGAGTAGCATCATATCATGTAAATCCGAATGTGTTCATAAACATGCTTCATTCTTCCAGTATTTCATGAAATAAACTTCATTCATCCCCATTCAGTAATTCCTTTTGAGTTGCAAGATGCATTTGCATAATGTTTTGTGAAGCATAGAGCTGCTTTGAAGGAATATGTTTTCAGTAATGATACGCAGAATGTTTTTAAAATTGTCTGAAATTTGTAAAAGAAAGAGTTATACATGCACTGCCAGGGGGTGGCAAACAAAAATATGGCCTCCTGTGTATTTTGTACTGATCATGGACAAGGTTAATTTTATTTGCTCTGGCCCTCATGGTCAGCTGGCAAAGATGCCTTGAAGTAATTCACCTGGGCATGCGGGTTGGTCTCTCCAAGACGCTGCTCTGTCTCCTGGTAACCAGGCTATTAAGGTTGATTGGATTTACAGCAGTGGAGCAATCCCATTGGTGTTATCCCATAAAGAGGAGACCGGTATACTACAGCTGGGGGGAAGGGTAAAGATGCAGAATGGTGACTTGAAATTAGTGAGAGCTGCATACCGCTGCATCTTCCGGCAGGGTTGTTGGAGAAAATCATCCCCAGACAGCAAGTCTGGAGTGTATAGTGCTCATAACAGGAAATGTTGCTCATTTGTTTTTATCATTGATTTGGTACCTACAGTAAGCAAATCATGCACAGACTTATATCATAAGATGTTGAATGTATTACTTGAGGAGATGAAGTAGTAAAATCTCAGCTCATATCAAAAGATACATGATATGATTTGTCATATCAGTCTTGGGTTTGAGTCCTGTGATGAGATGAAGATATGTAGTGAGGTACTTTGAGGCACTATGGTATGTTGGAAAGGCACTGGATGAAATAACATTTGATGATGTTGTTTTAGTGATAGTATCATTATCATTAGTATTATAGTAATACTTCCCACTTTGTAAACTTTACAAGTAGGCAGATGCCTTCTTTGTGTATAATGGTATGTTGTTTAGAACTATTCAGGTAGTTAAAACAACTGGTTTTGAGGAGTATGTTTAATGTGTACTGCTATAAATTGCCAGTCTTATAAAGGGCTACAGTGTATATTATACAAAAATTCTTTCAGTGTTTTTCTTCTTCTTTTAATGAGTTCATAATTTTCCATCTTAAATGCAAATAAAGTATTTAAGCTTTTAGGTTGTTAAATCCATTTTGGATTTATCATATCCTGCAATTTCTTTCCTGTATGTTTTGATATTCTCATTTCCATGTTCCATGGCAGTTTTTCTCGGCGATGTTTGATGGTTTCTCCACGTCTCTTCTTGTCATCTCACTTTCTTCCTCTCTTTTATGATTTCTCTCCTTTCATCAGTGCTATAATTCTAGCTCATGCACAACCTCACCAGGTCTGCCCCCAAGTTGCCTAAATTGAGATGCCCGGATGGCAGCTGGTCCCGCCCACAGGACCAATCATGGGAAATCCATTACAGGGAGGAAGGGTCATGTGTGTGCCTTCCTCCCACTTCACTTGGGTAACATACTGGAAAACCAGAAATTTTTGCTTGTATGAAACTTTCGCAAGATTTTATGACAGTAAAATGCATGCAAAAGTGCTTATGTACACAATGCATGAAATGCCAGTGGTGACTTGCAAAAGTTTCTTGCAGCAAAAAAAGACCATCAGCTCCAATTCGTGAAAGTTTTCTTGTTTTACAGGAACTTGCCATGGCTAGGGGATCCTCTCAGTTAGAACCAGAAAACCAAAACAGTTAGATCCACAATTGAATTCGTTTGATGTGCTGGATGGGTTGCCACAGCAACGGTAATGAAAGATGAAGGAATGGCATCACTGATCTCTGTGCACTTGCACTCAAAGTCTCACTCTATGGATTCATACGTTGGTTAATGATGGATTTTACTCTCCGTCACTTTCGGTCCTACTGGTCCCCCGTCTCCTGGTGTCTGTTTCCCCACTCTCTGTGACATCATCTTGAGTTCCTCCATCTCGTTCCCTCTCTTTCTCTATCTCTCTGTTTGTGTCTTTGCTGGGGCATCGGTGCCATGTTGGCATGCCAGCGGTTGCCGAAAGGCTGAGGGCCATGTTGCTAGGTGCATTGCCAAGGGCTTGCAGACTTTTAACCCCTTGTTTACACAGGCCTGACTCCCTGTCAGGCAAACCCATGGAGGAGGAACTCAAATAGACGTCTCAATGTGGTAGAGATTAAGTTTGTTGGTGTACATTCTTACCCGATTTAGAAAGGCAGAGAGAGAGAGAGAGAGAGAGCAGTAAAGAGAGATATGAGAGAGGGAAAGGAGGAGAAGGAAAAGAGAAAAAGATATCTTTCATTTCTAATCTCTGATTTAAATTCACATTATCAAAAAAACATGCTATTTCTTGATGGGGTTAATTTCAAGAATCAGAAATAGCATGCCATTGCAAAACATCAAGCTGATGTGAAAAGGCCTGTACCTTAAGAATTGATAAGGATGTATATCTGTAATAAAGTGTCTCCAATCTGCATGTTAGAACTTATACCAATTTCATTTTTGTTTGGTGGGGGGATGGGGTAGGTTGGGGATGGGGACCAAGAGGGGCTGGTTAGTGCTAGCGTAAAGGGGCAATTAAGAACCCAAGAATATTCCACACCATAATGCTCACGTCCACTGATGCTGATTGCCATGCGGCCTGTGCCGTGTCTGTCAATCAGAGGACAATGGGATGTCCCTCCCAACTGACCTCTCGGGACGCAGAGACTGGAAGATTGGGGGAATGGAGTGTGGATCCAGGTCAGCGCAGCATGATTTGTGTAACCACGTTTATTTTACTTACTTCTCTATTTCTGGATGTGCTTCCAGCGGTGAAGTTATGAAGCGGGCTTGGAAGCATTGGATACCTCGCCATGGTGTTGTGAGGAGTAACGGTTATCTCCTCTCCAGAATGGTATTTTGGGTAGTGGTAGTAGATGAGATATGCTTTCTGTGTTGACCTACTTTCTGAGGGAAAGCTTCAAGCCAAAAATTTCTCCATAATGTCTTATGTAGGTAGTAGTCAACATGATAATACATTTAATGTGGTTCATGATGTGAGCTCCAGAATGTTTAAAAGTAAAGTTCAGGCAGTGATAATTAAATTCAATCAAGATAAGCATGTAGTGACTAGGATACTGATCAGTGTTGATACATCACCCATATAATTCAGACACAAACATCTATGGTACTGTAAAAGTGGAAATTTTCGCGCATTTCGCGTAACCAGAAGCTAGTGCGAAAATAAAAGCACGAGAAATATTTTTGCGTGCCATACATTCCAGTAGTTGACGTCTTGATTCCGCGGAATTAAAAAACACATGAAACTCTTTTACCCGGCCAAGCGCGAAAAATTAGTCGTGCGAAAATATCCACTTTTACAGTACATTTCTCAATGATTGCAAAGATAGATATTTTTGGGGTTAGTTCACAGGATTTAGCTCAAATGACCATACATTCTGATCCTAGGTAAACAGCTTCTCTTACAATTTACTTTACACAACAGATGTTTAATGTCCAATATAAAGATAATGCAAGAGGCTATGGCTTTATGAATACAATGCAGAATATGAAATAATCTTATTTTCTGTAGAAATTGCTTAATGCTGACCAAAACATTTCAAAAAGTATTTGACAGTATTAGATGGCTGTCAAAATGATGCTTTGCACTCAGATATCTCCATATTACATAGATATCGTAGTACAAAGCATCATTTTGGCAAATATGGAGATATCTCAGTGCAAAGCATCATTTTGGCAGTCATGTGGATCACCATTACGAACTGTGTTACTACTGTCAGTATTTCTCCAAGTATAATTGTTATTCATATAACTGTGTTGCCTCAAGATCAGATCATATTTGCAATTTAATGTATGAGGGATAATATTATGGGTTCTTTCAAAGAAAGATGATGTTTATACCATATCTATAGTCAAACATGTCTCCTAACTTCTGAAGATATGAAGGTATTTTGTGCATATAGTTGCTTCTCATCATTAAAAATGTTGTAGATTTATGGCTCAGCAGCAGTGCCCACATGATCAAAATGTTTTGTGCATTGTAGCAGCAAGATATCATGTAAAGTGGCTGCACAAATGGGATAAAGGTTGATTTTATGTCTCAAGTAGTGAGGCATCATTGAAATGTATCAAAATATCTGAAGAATTGTTTCAAAACTGCTCGATGGTATGTTTTATGAACTGAAATACACCAAAGACCAAAGTAACAAGGAAAATGTATTTTTTCATACCTCTGTAGCACCTACCAACAATGAGACTGTATGAGGATGAATCACGTTTCCAGTGTGGACACAAATTTATTGTTTTATTGACTGTTTCTGTTATAATTTATTGTGTATTTAGCTGTCAAAAGGCAAATAAATGGTATAAATGATATTCACACTTCCAGATCCACGTAAACCATGAACCTCGTACAGAAGTAAACACTTTTATGTTTACCCGTGTAATTATATGCACAAGTTATTAAATTGTCATTTTTACACCATAAAGTTTAAAATTGTTTATTGAAGTATTCCTTGTTAATAGGGAACTTATGTGATCTCTTGTGTCTGCCATGTATTATTGTATATCACAATGAAATCTTGTAGAAATTACTCCAAGAAACACTGATTTAAGATGATTATAGTACTGATAATAATAATAATAATAATAATAATAATAATAATAATAATAATAATAATAATAATAATAATAATAATAATAATAATAATAATAATAATAATAATGATAATGATAATAATGATAATAATAATGATAATAATAATAATAATAATAATAATAATGATGATAATAATAATAATAATAATAATAATAATAATAATAATAATAATAATAATAATAATAATGCTGCAGGCAGATACTATTGCAATGAAACAGTCAACATGACATGTCTTTGCAATCTTGTCTCTGCAACCTTGCATATCTGCATGTTAACTTTTGATCACTTCCAGCTTGCTGTACATGCATGCACTGTATTTTGAAACTTGTAGAATTGGTGACCGTGATTGTGAGTAGTTGGACTTATTTTTAGGTCGACCAATATAATTTTATTTAGTATGACACAAGGATGCTATCCCTCTACCCCCATGTAATATATTATCAGTGATTAATGTGCAGCTTTCTGACAAAAAATTCTGTTATTACTCCTTCCTTCCCTTGTGGTCATATCAGCACCAGATAAATCACTGATGCAACTTTACATTGGTATTTGTACACAGCATGTCACTGGGCCCCTCCTTTGCATTAAATCATATCCAAGGAAATGTCTTTCCACAAGTAATTTGTGAAGCCCTGGATTGTTTGGTTTGCAAGGACCATATTGCTCTGAAAACCATGCATTCGATTAGATTATTGAAGATCTATGTTCATCCTGAGAAGTGTCACAGTACAACTCAAATTGAATCTGTGCATGATTGATGCAAGTAAGTTGATTACCTCTCTACCTTGCCTCTATATGCTTTTCATTTCCATCCTATTAATGATTGTCTGTTGTATGTGACTCTTTTGTCATGATGTTTCTAATACATTTCTGTTCATTAGTTATCAACAGATTACATTGGAGGCTCACATATTCCAGTAATGTAGCAATGTAATTTCATTACAATAACACTTTCTTAACAAATTCACTTGTGTAGGATTTATTCATGCTTTCTTTTTTGTTATGCTTCCATAAGCACTCAATCATGTATTCTTGAAGCTGCTATGTCATCATCCTTTTTCATTGTGATTTGTTGTGAAGCTTGAAAACATTCTTATTCCTCATCCCAATCACTATCAATTCTTTAAGTCTGTACCTAGTATAACCAATTTATAGATGTTTAAATGCAAAAGTCTGAAAGTCATGCAAAGTTCTCCTTTAAAGGAAAGCCAGATATCAGGGTGCTATACATCCCTTTCAAAAAAAAAAAGTGGGAGGAATGTTTCTACAATACCTATCATGCATGAAGGAAGTGAATTGTAGAAAGTTGCAGCCCATTCAAACAGGGGCATTTGTGCATCATGGTTCGACCTGGGCACGTCAGAGCTGTTTGTTTTTTATCCCGGATGGGCAATCAACGAACCAGGGGGTCAGAAGTGAGTGACCAGGGAGCAGCAGTCATTACAGAACCGCAGCTCGCTGGAATGATAGTTTGGGAGTTGATGAGCGGGAGTGCAGAAGCGTAAAATATCTGATCCAATCGGACGTTGGAATGTGAGGCTTGGGAAGGGGGGCACTCTGGGGCTATCACGAAGCCACATTCGACTGGCAGTTCCTATTATCGTGTTTCATTCACCTTGACATTGAAGAATCTATGGCATCGCTTTAAGGATGATGGAAGCATGTGAGGGTTGTAGCCTTCATCACTCATTATCAAGTCCCAGGCAAAGAATGTGGTCACTGCAGTATAACCAAATGTAAACTTGACATCAACTCAGTATATCATGTATAGTGCAATTGACACTCAATATGGGAATTTTGTTTTTGTTTTGCTGTTGTTGTTTTTTTGCCTCAGACTCAAGAGTATATTACCTTCATGTCTGAGGATCCATGATAGTAAAATACGTAGTTGAAAAAAAAATCTTCTTTTCATGAAACCAGAAAGGGAGACATATAAACAAAATAAAGAATAAATTTCAACAAGCTTTGTCCTGCCTGACAATTGAATTTCTGTAGTGTTATTTTGCTTTAATGAAAGACAAAATTGTTGGCTTTATATCCCTATTTTTCCCTATTTATTCCTTTTTGACCTGAATATACTTTTGGTTTAAACAAGCCATTACTCAGGAAAATTTTGTTTTCAATTTATTCTCAGACTTACTTCTGCTACTTATTTCATGCTTTGGATAAAGGGTCCCAAAAGATACATTGAGGACTTCATAAGGATGGAACAAAGACTGAAGCTGCATTGATCTAGTCTAAGTGATTAAAGATTAAATTATGTTCTCAGATAAAATCATTTACATGTAAAATTATTACTGTGCATGTGTGGACATTAAACAAAACAGTTTTTACATGTATAGGTTGGTGGTTTGTCTGGTGCAAAAGCATTGAGACTATATTGCCTTTTGATGATGTCTATTTTGAGAAGTCAGTATGATTGATTGCATGTTCTTTTCAATAAACATTTCTTGAGACCCCCAAGGTATTTTTAAACTTTTTCTCAATTAGCAGATGCATTAAATCTGAATTTTACCCCCCCCCCCCCTTTTGCCCAGGACCCATCCATAGAACCAGTTGCATGTGAAGTCCAACCCTGCATGAATTCATTTGAAGCTCATCGGCAACCTGACAGGACCAGTTCTGAGCGTGTGGAGAAGGTGCATTCAAATGTAAGCTGTGACAGTCTGTATTTTATGTTAAAGGGATCATATAGTTTTGTTTGAGACCTAATTTCAGGTTTCTAACATTTTTTTTTTTTGTGAGATAATGAGAAAACTCTTATGAAATATGAAAGAACATGTAATTCTATAAGGAATTCTATGTTTATTTGATGAAAATTGGTTTTGAAATGGCTGAGATATCCAAAAAAGAGCGATTCTAATAAAGTGTTGGACCCACACTTCATTACGATCGCTTTGTTTTACTTTGCTTTTGGTTGTTTCATTCATTCCAAACCCGATTTTCATCAAATAAACTTTGAATTCCTCTTAAAATGGTATGCTCTGTACTATATCATAAGTGTTTTCATGTACCTCGCAAAAAGTTAAAAGCCCAATTCTCATCTCCACCAATACTGTACCATCCCTTTAATTGTATCAGCGAAGGTAAGCTGCTGGCTCTATACACACAACAGTAGCAACGCAACTGAAAGGGCGGCAAGTGTCCACAGTACCCTGTATGGCTGTTGCATCATCGTCAATGATATCTATAGGTGGTCAGTGATTGGTGTTGGGGATCATCTCATATCTTCACAAGATGAGAGGAAAGCCCAAATTTGAAGCGGTTACATGAAGAAAAAAAAAAATCATAGAATTGAGGGATTGTCCAATAACCATGGCAGTTAGTAAACATTGACCTTGCAGTTGTTGTGACTTGGTATTATTGTTACATTATCCATATTAATGTCAGAGTTTCATTCATGAATGAAAGTCATCCGTTCACTAAAACATTCACTCAGTGCATGGAAAATATCCATTTGATGCCCTTCCCATGTCATGAATCATGATACAGCTTTTCTGAGCTTATCCCCGTTTGAAAATGAAACCCTAAATAAAAGAAAATGTTGGTAACAAGAGCAGAGGATTGATGACATTCAGTAAGTACCTACTTCAAAGTATTTTCTAAAATTAGATATTAGGAAAACAGTTATATGAGTGACCAGGTTTCATAAAGGTGCATGTATGAATTTTATTTTATTTTTTTTACATAAGTTATAGGACACCTACTTATATATCCTGCTTAAAGAGAATGAATTGTCTGTGACTTTATCTTCATCCAGACATAATCCCTTGGTGACAGAGACTCAGATACCATTACACACTTAGTCTCAACAGGGTTTTATTCGTTGCAATGCATTACTTCCATTGTTATGTAATGGTGACTGGTATGTAGTGGGCAATAAAAACCTGGTAGATAAGGCTGTGCAGACCCATGACTGCATACTATTAATGTTTACAGTCTGCTTTTGATGGAAGGTGCCAGACAGCACAGGGTCTAATGCTGGCCTAGGTATATAACGAGATATATTATATTACTGGGCAATCTTGATGCAGAAGAACACCCGCTCCAATCAAGGGAATCTCAGTTTATAAAGAGAGAGAAAGATGGATTACACACACAGAAACACACACACACACACAGACACACACACAAATTTCCTTTATGACACAAAAAGATTACTTGTATTGCATTATTTGTGTAATTTGGTACAAATTTAGTGAGTGTGATTTCAGAGCGTATTGCCTGGCAAAGATGTGTGTGTACAGCTTCTACATTTTGTAATGATGCCAAGTTTGGAGGGATGTGCAAATTAACAGGCAGTGTGAGAAAACAGCAAAGTAACCAGGACCTGCATTAACTTACTATTGATTGTGACGTAGTCATTGTGTACTAGAACATTTAGGAGTTTGTGTTTATGTCCAGAATATCAGCCAACCATCACAAAATAGTCTTAAGCAGGGTTGGATTTCCTTTCAGCCATTCAGAGAAAGGGAAACCAGACAGATTATACCTTTAAACTCTTCCAATCAAGCGTATTCAACCATTCAAGACTGCCAACTTTCTGGTATTTGGTGGAGTAAATAATGGGATTCCATGACCTTTTAATGCCATCAGGGTGTTTTTATGATTTCTGTCGAATGTATGGTACATTACCTACAGCTGCATATGAAATACTGCAATTGCTACTACATGAAGTAATAACATTATGTAGATCATGTCTGGACTGTGGTCCATGATTAATGAGCAACAATCACTTCACAATTCTGAGCATTATTTCTCATCTGTTTGTCAACATTGGACTCACAGCTCAAGTTAAAAAAAAAACAAACAGAAGCTGCGTGAACGAGGCCTACTGTTCTGCCAGTTGTCACTAGTAGTCCACTGGTTACAGCTTACTTTCATCTTACATGTGTCTCTATTAGGCTCACTACTTTACAGTAGCGATATGTATTGGCTATGACTGCCTTGATTGTCTGCATTCGCCGTGCACAAACCATGACCTGGGTTATGGTATTATGTCAAGTCTGCAATAGGATGATCTCACGACCAAGACATGTTACCTGCCCCTCCCCCACACTCCCTCACCTTTCCCTGAACACCCCTTCCCCCCCCCCCCCCTCCACCTTCTAGTCTCAGGGTCTAGAACTGCGAGGAAGAAGAGCTATGGAGCTATACCACTGATGAAGGGAGCTGTCACAGGCATGGGACCAGTAAGGGGTGGGGAGAGTCCGGAGGGAAGGTTACCTTGCATTCTGCTTTGTCTGGGATGGCAAAGGCTATTACAGCCAAATGCCTCTCAGGTGACCATCCCTGTCTAAGAACTAATGCTGGTAAATCCTGGATTAATCAGGCATTACCACTTAATGGATGTCACTGTTTGATCTATTTTTAGCAAAAGAGAGGTCTTCCCGTTTCACTTCTTTAAGAAGCATGGGTACAAAACATGACATTATGTTTAGAGCAGTTGGATGCATAGATGTGTGATGAATTTCCAAGTAAAGAAGATGAAACTCATTTTTTACTTGAGCCAGGAATGTTCATTGTGGTTCAGTGTCCAGTGTGTACATGCACCAGAGCGAACAGTCCTATTGCTAATGGCGTGATTTAGCAGGAACTGCTTACAAACCCATTCCCTGGTTTACTGTTGATTTCTGTTACACAAAGTCTGGAATAAGCCGAGTGGTAGTGTGACTAGGAGTGGGATAATTATGAACAAGACCATCATAATAGTAAGTTAAAGTAGAGGGTAGTGACCTCAATCTATTGAATATATCTTTGCTCTGTCAACACTTGTTTGGCTTGAGCTTGCATTGAGTAAAATGACTGCTACACCGACAAACATTGAGATGAGTGAAATACACGCTGGAAAAGTGTATACCACTGGCTGGCTGTGAAGTGATGATCAGTCTGGCT
Organism: Diadema setosum; assembly: GCA_033980235.1. NCBI lineage: Eukaryota > Metazoa > Echinodermata > Echinoidea > Diadematoida > Diadematidae > Diadema > Diadema setosum. The sequence goes on along the minus strand of CM067061.1, from coordinate 5,698,400 downwards.
GTACATGAAGGAGGAATACAATTGTGAAACAACATGAAGGCAGAGGAAACAATTGGTTTATGATGCGACCTTGAAAAGAAAGAGGAAGCTTGTGTCATTATTAATATTCCTGTGAGACATACCCACAAAGAAACAGCTCAGGTTGAAGCTTTACTTTTGAGAGAAGAATGAAAACACGATAGGGTACAGTAGACTTTTTGACAGAATATCATATGAAGTTGTCAGTCACAGTGTTTTAAAGAAATTATATGCTCAAGATGTACCCCACATTCTATTCATTATCAGTGCTATGTAGGCCTAGATATTGTTCTGTTCTTCCATGTGCCCACCAGACCCTCTGTATGTATGCTCCATCCCTACTTTGGGGCTCGCCAGTCTCGATCCACCTTGCTCTTTCCAAGCAACGGTGTAACCGTGTATCTCGGATGTGACATTGAGGTCATGAAATGTCATCCGGCCCGCTAAGCTTACGCAGGACTTGTGCTTGAGGGATGGTAGAGGAAGGTTGACTGCCATTGATTTCATACAGTGATTGATTATTGAGAGCCACCACTTCATCATGAGCTCCAGCACCGTGGATGCACTTAATGTGCTGGTGGTGGGTGTAGTTGGGATGATAAATGGTGGGGTGTGGTAGGGAGGAAAGAGAGGTAGTGCTGTCCCAACGCAATCCTTGACATTAAAACCACAGCAAAAAAGTGCACTGAAGATGATGGGCAGACAAGATAACATATGAGGCTGAAAATATTACAACTAATTTGTGTTGATAATGAAGGGCTTTTATTTGAATTAAATGTATCTGAAGGACAAGTTGTGTTTACAAGTTGGTCAGAGATGGAAAGAGAGAGAGAGGATAAAGAGTAATGAACCTTCATCACTTATGTCTAGATGCAGAGAACGGGAAGCAGTACATTTAGATGGAGTCCGAGGTTAAGAGTTTGGCATCAGCGTATATTGCAAAGAAGTAAAAAGTTTGATGTTGAAGGAGCCAATGTACCAATGCCTAGTCTCCAGGTATCCCATCAACCTCATCATATGCTGTGATGCAATCATCCTTGGGCTGTATGACAAACCATCATTTATGTTTCTGGAGCATAGACACCAGGGCTTAAAGTTATATGTACATGTGTATATGTGCCTGTGTTTATTAACTGTTGATAGATGTATATGACATGTTCAGTGAGTATGATATTTTGCAAATTGCAACGTGTAAGACAACTTCGTAGAATTCATTGTCAAGAAACATGGTGACAAAATGAGAAAAAAAGTACAATGTTTTTCTGCACAAAAATGAGTAATTTCTAACTTTTGAGATGATGTACAGGACATTTGTTGTGCAGGAAACAATATTTCCATGAGTTTTTGATTTAGGGAATGTAAGTTGACCCAAAAAAATTCTGAATATAAAAACACTGTGTCATATACCACATATACAGTATTACAAAACATTGCTCATTTCCTCATGCATTATAAGTTTGGTAGGTTTTGCCCCTCTAATGTCTAAAGAAACAGGTATCTTTTATTATACCATATTTATGTGCAATGTGCAATGTACAAAAGTCATGGGATAGAATTTAGGGAGAAAATACATTTGGGTCATACAAGTTTCAATTCTTGGTCAGTAACATTCACCTGATGTTAACTATACTTCCTGTCAAATAAGTTATTGCGTAGGGTGGGATTTCACGGAGCACGCGAACGATTTGCGAATGACGCGAATGGCAAAATCCAGCATTCGCATTTTGGTCTGCAAAAGATCGCCAAACAAACGTGAGGGTTCGGAAGCATCGTCAATTGTTCGCGAATGTCGTTTTTGCTTCGGCGAGAATTTTAAAAAAGTTTGAAATTTTTTGCGAACCTTTTCCGCACACTTTGTCGGGATTTGCTCGTGAATTGTTCTTGAAAGTGTCTTTAAAGCTTCGTCATAGGCGCAAGACCTTCACAAGACGCGCGATATTTGCAAAATGTTCGTGAAACCCCAAACAGACTCCAAAACTTTGGAGAATGTCTCGCGTATGTTACGCGAAATCTGCGAAGTTTTTCCGATCATTTTACGACGTAATCGCAAACTGTTTGTGTACCTTTTGAGACATTCTCGCGAACGTTTACCGCACGTTTGGGGGATGTATGACTTATACATTATCTACAGATAAAAATCGTAGAATACATCGAAACATCAAAGAATTATTAACAACTATAGTAACAAAAGAAATTAAAAACTAGCAAAGAGAAAGAAATGTTTGATATAATATACAAAAAAAAATCGCAGAATACACTTAAAATTAATCTCAAGTATGTAAAATTTCATTAATTGAACTATAGAGATTATGTGTGGGAGGAACTGCTAAAAAATCAAATGCTTTACTAGTGGAGATATGTCCTATAGGAAAAAAATGTAGGCAAGCACACGATAGAGAAATGAGAGAAAAAGAAAGGAGAAACAGAGCAAAGAAAAAGAAATTCAACTGAAGACAGCTTCCACCTCTCCTTGGGTACATTTTCTCCCATGATTATTGAAAATTTTTCGTTGTTCGCATTTCCGGCGCGTGTTCTTCGTGTACGTAACATGCTGTACTTTAGCAATGATACACACGACATTCGCACATACGTCGTGGAAACTTCGCACAAATTGCGCAAGAATAGTTCTCGGCTTCATTGTTGGAACACATTCGGAGAAAAACTTTTCCGAATGTTGGATTTTGTCATTCGCGTCCTGCGCAAATCGTTCGCGTGCTCCGTGAAATCCCACCCTTACTTGAAAGTTTCCAATAGCCCATTTGCTTCAAAATGTTTGTCTAGATGCATTTGATGGGGGAAAAAAAAAACTCCTTTTGACCTCTGACATTCTGGTACTTAGAAAATATGCCATCGCAGGAAAAAGTGGCACAGGAATATATATATCATCCCTTAGATATTGTTTATCTCACTGTGGCATGGCTAGATTGCATGAGAAGGATGGGCAGGAGTTTCACATCAGCTGAAGATAGTAATTGGGGAGGGGGAGATGTAGGTCATTCAACACTTATCTAGCATAATTCAGTAAAAGTCATGTTATGCTATTTGTTCCTGTATTAATTGTTACCAGGGATGGCATGTCATGTAGAGTATGAATTATCAACAACAGTACAGTAGCCATGTAATGGATCCCAATGTCACCCTAATCTGGAATTTAGGGTGTAAAGGAAATCCCATGTACAGAGAAACTCTATCTAAATGTACCTTAATATCTATGTTTTTAGCCTTTCCTCAACCTCAGATTTTGAAGTAGTGTAATGATAAGCTATTATGGATCAAGTTCCAGACACACCTTTGCAGGAATTACGTGGAAATTGCAAGCAGAGTTTGTTAGAGGCCATTAGTTACACTCAAGTACTTCAAAGTATACAGTGAGACCTGTGAGAAATCATTACTGATGAATATTATACTGGATGAATTTGTGTATGCCTTTCCTTAGACCTCAAATAAGTATTAAACATTGTTCAAGTCAATTTAATCAAAATGAATTTAAGAATGTTTCCTGTGCAGTATAATATACAGAATATTTGACATAATTTTTCAGTTGTAAGAGAGGATGTGACCTGGAAAGACAAGGAAAATAGTAAATTTATGGAGCGGGAAGTTTTGCTGACACATCTTTGAGTCTATTCTAGCCATTGCCAAAACTTCATGTCATCAAACCCCAGGTCCTAGGGCAGCAATTTGTGTGTGGTGTGGGAAGATTGATTAAACACGTTTAGGTTTTGCATACTGCAGGTACTACTTTAGAAGTGTTGCCGGCACAGCCCTCATATCCCTTTGCTGTGTAAAAGGTGTTACAAAACACTACAAGCATGGTAGCAGGTGGGACTAATGAGGCATATAACTTCAAGTCCTCTCTTCAGATTCTGTGTAGGGATAGGTGCTTGGGTCTTCGTCACATCTGGGCTGAGTGTCAGGCTGGTAACTACGTAGTCTTGTGCCTAAGATAACGCTGATCATGTCATCATTTTGCTATCATTTGCATTTGACAGACAACCAGAAAATGCCTGTGTAATTGATCATATGTTCCTTCAAAAATATTTTTAATGCACTATAATACAGAATGTTAATGACAGGATACAATATGGAAGTGAGATAAATGGGAAAAAATACAGCATACCCTTGACTTACAATGAATAAAAGGATAATTCATTCAAATCAATGTAGATGATGCACATGCATTCAAACTTGAAGTGATGTGATAGACTGAAGAATAATGCAGCTAGTCAAAACACTAATGATAGCAATATATATATATATATATATATATATATATATATATATATATATATATATATATACATACATATACACACACACACACACACATTGTAGCAAGAGATAGGTAGATATATACTGCGCTACAGATGATGTGATGTAAAGCACTGTGAAACAACTTATAGTTTGAGAGTGTGAGAGCACTATATAAATGTAATTATGTTATTGTATTGCAGATAGATAGTTAGATTGATAAATAGAAAAATAGATAATGGGTATAGTTGTCTGTTATTATTCCGCCAATCCTCCCCCAGCTTTAAATGGCAAACAGTGAAAGCAAACTACACAGGCCATACAGGTGTAATGATCATCAATAGGGTAATTGAACATTCCTGTGAGTAACGACCGGTGCATGATGGAGGAGGATGCATTTGTCACCGGCTCCCTGCACCTGTTCCGATCGTCCTAAGGCCACCAACGCAGCCGGAGGGAGCGGAGGAAGGCTGGTCTAGCTGCTCCCACAGGCTTTACGCATCCACGGCTCTCCTGGCCCCATTGTGCTATGGCATTTTCTGTTGGGGGCAGTCAACATCAGCTGTGGCAGGTTGACATCCATTGCTGAACTCTCTCCTCAGAACAATTCTTGAGATTTGAAAGGTAGATTGCTAGATGAATGGTGATCTAAATCCTTTTGGATGTGTGTAAGAAGTTACTTCTTCTTGAGTATATTTTCATTTATGATTATGACCAATTGCCAAGCACCCTGTGAAAGAGTACAGGGGAGGTTAGGGTGAAATGCAGATCATTCTGCAAGAGATCACACTCATACTCCCCCTCAGTCTTTGGGAGCCTAATGGGGGAAAAAAAGTAAATTGTGACTTATATGCTGTTTTGAACACTTTGAAGCCACATTCCACATTGTGTAATTTGTTGCTTTTAACTTATTCAGACACATTTATGTTTTAGTGATCAATATAGATTCACACAGTAAGTGTAGTGCCTTCATAGCATTTCAATATTATCATTTAAGTCAATGATACATACTCTTGTTTAGGCATAAAACAATTTTATGTTTTGGGTGTTGTTGTTGTTGTTGTTGTTTTGGGTGTTTTTTTTTTTTTTTTTTTTTGGGGGGGGGGGGGGGGGAGTAGGACTGTATTGTAAGTTTATACCAAAATCATTTTATAGCTCTTCTTTAACAGAACTGGCAGAACAAATCCTCATCACCATGCACCCTTGACAAAGACTCCCCTCCCTTTATCTGTCAGTTATACTACTGTCTGCACCTGTGTCTTGTTGGCTTGTAAAATTGTTTCTATTAACCCTCCAAGCTCCCCCATCCTATGTCAACATAGCATTTGGAGCTGTTGAAGGCATGAGAGAACAAATATTGTGTTTTGTCTGTAACAGCCAGGGGCAACCATGCTGTACAGAGCCAATTGTGTTAACAGCCTTCTGTTTCTCATTGTGTTGAATTCTTACCAGGAATAGTCTTGGTCATCTTTTGTAATCAGCAAAAAGAAAAAAAAATGTGTTTATGATAATAGTAATTGCTTAAAATGATGATTACTGTTAGGGCAAAGTTCCAGAGGCATAAAGCTGTTTTGGTATTGTGTAGCAATGGTTGTGGTTGGGTGCATTAGAAGTGCAAGTGCTTAAAGGCAGAGTGCAATTTCTCATGGGCAGTAAAGTAGGTTTCTCACTGGGCTGGAGACTACTTGGCAACCTGGTGGAGACTTGAGTCTCCCTGGTCACAGAGTGGTCATGGAAACATCTCTGCGATGTCCCCGCGACTCTCCTAAAATGCAGCTGAGTCTCTTGGAAGTTGCGAGAGGATCAAACATGTTCAATTTTCTTGGAGACTCTTTTCAGTCTACAGCAGGTTGAGGAGACATCTCCATTATGTCTCCGCAACGTCTTGTAGTCATGGCCAAGTTGCAGCAACAAATCTCATTTGTGAGGTCTCTGAGACATATCCACAACTTTGTGAACACCCATTGGTGATCTACCAGAGATGTCACTGAGATGTCTCAGAGATGCTGCAGTGATGTCTCCACAACTTCTTCATAGATAAATTATCATCCTTTTTTGGAGACATTTCTGAAGTTGCCCTGGAGTCTCCTTCTTGGTAAAAGCGGAAACCATTTTTTGGTCTCTCAAGTTGCATGAGTTGTGGCAACTTATCACTCGCGGCAGTCACAGCAAAGTCTCCTCCAGTGAGATATGCCCTAAACCCACTGCTCATGTGAATATAGTAAATCATTGCATAATGTATGAGATTTCAGAACCTTGTAGGAATGGCTTCCCAGAACATCATGAAAAGCTCAAAATCTATTGAATTAAATGCTTTTGTAAAGAAATCTGAAATAGTATTTATGTAACTATTTTTATTATGTACAGTTTTCATTAGGTTAATCGTGTGGACCACCGGAGTCAAAGGTAATGTCTTTACAAGACCAGTAAGATGACATATATGAAATACAGTGCTTCCAAAGGCATAGGTACATAAGAGACAATTACAGTGTATCTTCAATTTTTTGTCCCCGCCGAACGAGTTCGAGCAGGGGACTATGAAACGGGCTCTGTACGTGTGTGTGTCCGTCCGTCCGTGTGTCCGTGTGTCCGTGTGTCCGTGTGCGTCCGTGTGTGATCAAAATCTTCAATTTGCTACTTCTCTGTCATTTATGAGCCAATTTTGATTCTGTTTGCTTTATATGATAGCACTACATGGGAGCTTTGAAACTTCTACACAGAACTTCAGTCGTGACCTTTGACCTTGACCTTTGACCTATATTGTACATTTTGCTACAAAATGCTACTCCTTCGCCATTTCTAACCCGATTTCGATTCCGTTTGCTTTATATGATGGCACTAGGTGAGGGCTTCAAAACTTCTACACAGAATTTTGACCTTTGACTTCTTTGACCTTTGACCTTGATTTTTGACCTATATTGTACATTTTGCTACAAAATGCTACTCCTTCGCCATTTCTAACCCGATTTCGATTTCGTTTGCTTTATGTGGTGGCACTAGGTGAGGGCTTCAAAACTTCTACACAGAATTTTGACCTTTGCCTTCTTTGACCTTTGACCTTGATTTTTGACCTATATTGTACATTTTGCTACAAAATGCTACTCCTTCGCCATTTCTAACCCGATTTCGATTCCGTTTGCTTCATGTGATGGCACTAGGTGAGGGCTTCAAAACTTCTACACAGAATTTTGACCTTTGCCTTCTTTGACCTTTGACCTTGATTTTTGACCTGTATTGTACATTGGCTACAAAATGCTACTCCTTCGCCATTTCTAACCCGATTTCGATTCCGTTTGCTTTATGTGATGGCACTAGGTGAGGGCTTCAAAACTTTTACACAGAATTTTGACCTTTGCCTTCATTGACCTTTGACCTTGATTTTTGACTTGTATTGTACATTGGCTATAAAATGCTACTCCTTCGCCATTTCTAACCCGATTTCGATTCCATTTGCTTTATGTGATGGCACTAGGTGAGGGCTTCAAAACTTTTACACAGAATTTTGACCTTTGACCTTGATTTTTTACCTATATTGCACATTTTGCTACAAAATGCTACTTCCGGCGGGGACATATATTACGCACTGCGTAATTTCTACTTTTCCTTGTTTTTTAGCAAAAGCATTAAGTTTGCTCTTCAAGAGTGCAGTATTATTCATGTGGTATCATTTCCTTAAGATGAATTGTTAGAGGTCCACAATTAAAAGAATCATTTAATTTCTGACACTGCTATAAGAATTGATTTGATACATTAGCCAATTGGGAAAAGGAATGGCTATATCAGAAGATTGTGTCAGAGTTAAGTCTGCATTATGAGGAAACTCACAAAGAGCTGGATGATGGAGAGAGTCAGTTTTGATGCTGACATGGAATAGGCTGCTTTAAAGAGATAGTTAAGTATTGGTGGAGATGAGGATTGGGCTTTTAACATTTTGCAAGAAACCAAGACACCACTTATGAAATAATACAGAGCATACCATTATAAGAGGAATTCAAAGTTTATGAGGTAAAAATCAGTTTTGGAATGGCTGAGACATCCAAAAACAAAGTAAACCAAAACGATCCTAATAAAAGGTGGGTCCCACCTTTCATTAGGATCGGTCTGTTTTGGATATCTCAACCTTTTCAAAACCAATTTTTATTGAATAAACATTGAATCCCTCTAGGAAGTACATGCTCTTTCATATTTCAGAAGAGGTTTCTCATTATCTCACTAAAAAAATGTTAAGAAACTTTAGGTGAGGTCTCAACCAAAACCATACAATCCCTTTAAAGTTGTTATAATGACAGAATATAATATGTATCAACATTTCTGGACTTGATGTGTTTGATCACACTTCACCTCAAGATCACTGATACGAACACACCACACACACATACACACATTCCCATTTTCTGCCTCATTTACTCAATTATCTTTTGCTCCAGTTGGTCAGGCACGCATTAAAGGGACTGTACAGTTCTGGTTGAGGTGAGGATTTAGCTTTTAACGTTTGCGAGATATTCAGAAACCACTCTATGAGATGTCAAATAGCATGCAATTCTGAGGGGTATCCAAAGTTTATTTGATGAAAATCTGTTTTGAAATGGATGAGATATCCTGTCGCCTTTTGTTATTATCATTTTGGGGGATATCTCAGCCATTTGAAAACCATTTTTCATCAAATAAATGTTGAATCCTTCTGAAAATTACATGCTCTTTCATATTTCATAAGAGGTTTCTCATTATCTCACTTAGGAATATTATAAACCTGAATCCCCGCCTTAACCAGTACTGTACAGTCGCACATTAAAGGCACCAGTCATTGCATGGGAACTCAAACAAAAATTGGTTGTAATACAAATGCATTGTGAGAGATCATCCAGTAGCCATGTCTCTTCATTGATCACAAAGCAGCATTTATTTAATCTGGACCCTGTTTTATCAAAAGATAAGAACGATTTTAAATTTCCTTACCACACAGGCTGCCATAGACGTACAGTTGAAATCAAATATGTAATCAATTTTAACTCTTCATAAAACAGGGTCCAGATTTCTTTAGAAGTTAGCATCTCTCTTTACATTTCCCTTTTATATATTCCATCAATGTGTGTCCAGTGCTTAGCATTTGGTACTGTAATGGACATAAGGTAAAGTTTTTAACAAGTTTGAAGTTCATATTTCAGTACCCCCTATATTTAGTAGTTATTAAGAAGCATCATGCAGTTAATTTTGCTATGATGAGAGCATTTAATACTTTGATATTTGCAGTTGCATGGACACAAAATAAATTTAAGGTGGGACAAGCCTTTCAAACACGCAGCATGAGTCCACATTATGTCAGAGATGAGTATAATGCTAGGCTGATTTGTACTAAAAACGAAATGATTAGCATATTTCAGAATGTGATGAAAGGTTGGTATAGTAAAACAGGGAAGTAATCCTTTATCGTGCAAAGCATTCTAACTAGATGTGATCATTATCGAAGTCACTTTAAGTTCCTTAATTGTGCATGCAGCTTAAAGCTTGATGTAAGCAGGAGGGTCACTGTAAAGGGCAGGTACAGCGTGGTGGGCTCATGAGGCTTGATCCAAAGGGACATGTGTTTGGAGTTAGAGAAGCAAATTGCCCAGAAACGTGTAGTAATAATAAAATTCAGAACATATGGCTGCTGACGATGAGAATGGACTATATGAGAATATACACAGAGAGATTGCACATATACTTTGAATACTGCATGCGTGAGTATATACATGTAGGAGCATTTCTTTGGAACCCTCAGGGTATGTGATCAGCAAAATAGGCCCTGCAGGAGATCACATTAACTGGTGTAATGTAACTTGGTGATTTAAATCATGCCATCTGACGATCAATCTACCATTCTGCAGGCACTCCAAACAAGAAAACAATGTAATTCTATCAGGATAAATATAAATATCTGTGACACAGTCATGATAATGATGATGAAAGTTTGATGTTGATAATTGTAACAATAACAATGATAATGATACAAGACGATCATATCACTTTGGTTGATTGTTTTTATATAAGTTGTGCTAATGATGTTAGTTGCAGTAAAATAGCTGCTAATTTGACATTTTAGTGTCGTACTTCAAATGTTGTTATTGCATGTGGAGTTCAAACAGATAGCATCAGAATTTGCCACTAGGCACAGAGATGCTACACTTTCAAACCGAGTGGTGAGGGTGACGAATGGAGACCAACTACATCATGGCCAGCACAGCTGATTAGGGGGTGGGGCTCTGGTAGTTGTGGTAGACCATGTGATGGTCTTGCAGGAATACAAACATGATTATCGTCTGCATAGAGCACCATGCCAATCAATGGTAGTATGAGGCAGGAGCCTGAATCACTCTCCAACATGTCTGTAGCTCTGTATGCCTGAAAGTCCCAGGTACCCTAAAATGTGGCTTGAGCTACTGTTCACTTAGTCATCAAAGCTTATCTCAGTTAGATGCTGTCTTTAAATACAGTATGTCTATCATTTCTGGGTTGTCACTCGGTCAAAGGGGAGGGAAGGTACAGAGTACCAAAAAAGCGTCTAAATTCAAATAAGTAATTGTCTCCAAGAGATATTGCATGTTTCCGTACTGTAGTGTAACATCAAGATTTTTTTCTGTTTTCTTGAAGCACATGAAACAATACATATTTTTCACTTTTGCAAAGTGTTTGAAGGTGAAATACAATACTATGCAAGGCAGCAACCTTTTCTAATTCATATTTTCTCTCATAGGCTCCTATATAATTTTATTTCTTCTCTAAATAACAGGTGACCATGGAAAAAAAATAGAAACACAATTTCATTTGTGAATCACATGTCAGAAAACTTTTATTTGCTGGTACTATGCGTAGGGAAAATCTGCACAAACACAATCTTTAAAAAATATATATTTTTAGCAGTATCTTGAAGAATCATAGTTTGTGAAGGCACGTATCAAGCGGAATCAAGGGGAATTCTGTTCTCGAATCTGGCCGTCATGTACTTTAAGAAGTGGGTAGGCATGATACATCCCTTCAAAGGGCGATTTTATACAGATATTGCCTGTAAACCCATTGAGGATGAGTCCAGAGTATACTGTGGCAGGTGTCTATGGGAAATGTGTGTTGTAGCAAAATCAGCCCGTCCTCAACGGGTTAAGAAATGTCATGAGACACTTGACCTCCCTGCAGGAGTGACATGTTTATTCCAGTTATATATTTCCCAAGAGTTTATTTTTTCCTGAAGTGAGCAGCGAGGAAAATATTGTCTTGAGGGAAAACATAACTCCCAAGGGACTGTCGAGTGTTATATTACAAGAACAGACAAGGCAATATTTGTTATATTTCATGATCTACACGAATGCACATCATTTCATTCTAGCCCTTTCAGCAGCCAGTCAAATTCTTGAATTATGTCACCTGATGTGACGTCACTGCAGGCAATATAACAGTTTTGATCCTTGCTGCATTTAGTCACATGATAGCATAAATGACCAATCGCAGAACATTTTTTTTTTTTTTTTTTTTTACGTAGACCATCTTATATACATGTAATGATGTCATTCCATCTATGTTTGGAGTCCTATGAGTTGGTAGGTCTTCCACCCAGTGACCCTCTAAGTACCATTTTCCCAAAATGTCATTGACATTATTTTAATGCAAAGGGGTTGGCAATGGTAATGACAGAGGTCACCACACAATTTATCACTTAATATATGTGGGCTTATTTTTGCTACTTTTTGTCAGTTATATTGTAGTATTTGCAAGAATAAAGTGTATGTTCTGTAAATGCTTTATGTGCTGAAAAGAAATAATGGAAAACGTAGGGAACTGTTTGAGTCCAACTGATTCACTCATAACCATTGCCGTCTCCAGATTTTATATCTGAGAACAGAAGATGTTGATAAAAATCTGTTTTGAGTGTTATTTCCTATAACATCCAATGACCAATTCTTTGAAGTTAGAGTGACTTGCATGAAAACATTTAATAACTGTGATATATCAATGAAGACATGATAAACATCAATGTAATGAACTTAAATGACTTCTGAAGTCCCCTATATCTGCAGTGATGCACTGTGTTGATCAGAACACTTCCTATCTGTGTACATTTGTCTTTCGTGGATGTTAGCCTTCATTGCAGTCCAGGCAAAGTAGAATGCCTGACTGAACACTGAATGTAGAGTGTGATATGCTGTATTGTGAGCTCTTGTAGCTGGCATGCGAAAAAGAGAGAAAAATCCTGTTTTTGATAGCTTTCAAGGATGTCCTAGAAACCCAGAACCATGTCAAACTAGCCTTGGCACTGGAAAAAGTTGAATATTGGACCAGAAAGGTTATTTGTACTGTTCAATTATTTTGTTTGTTTGTACATTTTAAGCAAGCCATCACAAACAAGTATGCAATAGACCAGTTCTGTAGTGTATTCAGATTTTATGGGTGCTTTGTCTACAAAAATTGCCCTTAACAACCACAAATCTTGCCAGAGGCTAGGAGGGCTTCCAAAACGTAAATTTGTATAGAGAAATGACCAGGATTTGGTAGTTACATGAAAACCCTGTGTCCATTTGTACCATCAACAAGATGTTCAATGTATCCTTAGAAATTATTTATGAGCAGCATCACTTTCAGTTCTGAAGCATGATGAGTGAACAGTTTAGGGCCACTATGATTGATTCAGATTATACTGCCAGTTTAGGTATATAGACATGCCATCAGCAACATTTAGCATCATTTTTACTTTCACTCTTCTGACAAAAATGAATGCTGACATCTTTCAGTTTCTGTCACATTTAGCAGACTGTGCAGGAGTAGTTCAAGCATTATAGCTGTATTTGCAGGGTAATACACATAGCTTTATGTTTCTCTGCTGATTGCATGTTTGATATATGTAATATTATAGACCTACTATACCGGAAAAAAGGTCTCCACTATAAATAATCCCCTTCATTCATGTAATTGAGTATGTTTATTTAACATTTGAGCTTTTGAATCTCTTTGAAGAAAGCCTTGGCTCAAGGTACGTAAAAGTAGGGAGTCTGGTTACTGAAGAAGTTTAGAGTATGAATGAGATTGTGCATAGGGAATGTAGTGTTGGTGTCTCCATTTTATGCTGTAATGCACAAGATGTAAGAGGCTGATATGTTTCGAAATTGCACATCATGTACTCATGTACTAGAATAATTATTCAGAATGAGTAAATCCAGTACCTACTACTGCCACCGTGGTCTTTTCTCGCTGGCACACTTTGATGGTGGAATCAAGTTTCAGGCCTCATGTTCTCATCACCTTATGAAGAGTTCTATGTATGGATCCCCCATTCTTGTGTGTTCACCAAACTTCAAGGTTTGTACTATTTAGAAGAAATGTAGCTTTGGCAATCTTGGCTATATTTCTTTTGTGGAAGTCTTTGTTTAGTGATTTCATAATGATTCTTCATGATTTTTAACCAATGGCAACATATATAATCTGCCTGCAGAACAAACAGACTGAAGTGCCAAATGAACTAGTATGTTTAATGATGAAAACTCTAAAAGAGAGTATATCACTGGTAATGAACAGGAAAAGTGTCAAGACTTTTGTGATGTTTATGAGGTCAATGCATGATGTTCCACGCACTTATTTGATAGGAAGTCAAAATATTATTTGTATGTCCTTGTTATGATATATAATGGCTAGTATTTGACAGGATTGCAGATGCAAAAGCACTTGAGCATTGCGCATTATTCTTTTTTTTCATATACCTTTGTTTATAGAAAGTACCAGGCACATTTCACTTGGCATCACCTGCCACTGTATACGTGACTAAATAAAGTTGATTAGTTTGAAGTGGATTTTGGAACTTGTCCCACTGCCAGGAAAACTACAACAACTTCTCAGTTGTTATGTTTTACCCATCAAATTTGATAGATGTTTGTAACAGGGACTTTGTAATAATATCTATAAAATTTCATGATAATGATCTTTGATAAAGGTATGTAATATTCGGTTGCTACCAAAGATACAGTGAAGTGTGAGTCACAAGGATTAATTGAAGTAGAGTGTCACAGGAGGGGAAGGCTCCTTTCTGCCCACAAGTCCACTTCACAAGCACAAAGGTTGGTGCAGTGTATGGAGTGTATACAAAGCTAGAACATGCAGAGAAATAATAATAGTGATAATAATAATAATAATAATAATAATAATAATAATAATAATAATAATAATAATAATGATAATAATAATAATAATAATAGTAATAATAATAATCATGATAATAATAATAATAATGGTAATAATAATAATAATAATAATACTAATACTAATAATAATAATAATAATAATAATCATGATAACAATATTGAGGTCTTCTTTAACCAGAGTAGCCTCTTCAGTGTTGCCACCAGGGCCGGCGGAGCGTTATCAAAAGTGTGGGGGCCCACTTCCAGGTTTCATGACCTAACAAGCAAAAAAAAAAAAAAAAAAAAAAAGGTCTTCAGTGGAAAAACATAACCTTACCGTGCTCACACTTCAAGATCTCTATCTATATATTTCTATTTAGTGTCACTTACGTACTTCCAGGTTAAAAAAAGTGTGGGGGCCCAAAGTGATGACACCTTATGTATTCCTTTGTATGGTGCACGGTTCCACCGGCCATGGCCACTGCTGTACCAGAGGGCTCTGCTATTATTACTACTCTTACATTGCCAGGTGCCCATTTATACACTTGGGCCAAATAGGACAAAAACATCTTGTCCAAGGATGTAAGCACTGGGCAGGAATCGAACTCGGGTCATCCGATTTGGAGTCAGGAGTTTCATGACTATGCCACAGTGCCCCCAAATGAAGGTGACTTGTCACCAAAATAGACATTGGATTAATTGTAAAATTGCGATCAGGTGATATTCAGTGGCTATGTACTTTTAACAAAATGGTAATTAAATCAACGCTTGATATGTACAGTAGCATTATCCTTGAAGTCAAAGGAGAGTTACTCACTATGGAAATTTTGATGCACGCTAGTGGAGAAATGAGTCTTTTGGCAATTCAAAATGGTAATTGAGACAATGAGGTGACTTTAAGATACAGCACCTGATCTCTTTATGGCTCAAATTTCCAAGGAGTACCTTCGTTAATTTCTTTGAGCACAGCTAGAACATTGAAAGGTGATATACTAGTAAAAGGTTGTGATAGATGTGGGAGACAAATAGGTTTACTTTGATTGGTATGATATTAATGAGACATGTAATTAACTTTCCTTGACAAATGAATGAACTTTTGACAAACACAAATGTTGATTAGTCTGGTTTTAAGAGCTCTGTTTTGACTGACATGTATGTTAAATTGCTATGTGTAAAGTTTTCTGTGATTAATCAAACATTAGAAATCTGTTCATGATGTGCGTTATTATATAGGGCAGTTTGTTAATCATGTGAAATTCTGTAATGGATGACAGCTATTAGCAGACATTTGTTCGCTCTTTGTAAGTGGTTGCATTGAAACAGAAAATCCTACTCGTGCATAGCTACATTTAACCCTATGCCATCAGTGAACCTTTTTGTATGTGAAATAGATAGAGATTTAGAAAGTGAGTTTAAGAGGATTAATTACATAAGTTGGCAGGGATATATATCATTTGCTTCATGTGTTTCATGGCAGGTCTAAGAATAATTACTTGTTAATGATTGCTCTCGGTGCTTTATGCCATAATATGCATCTATTTTCTCTCATTCTGCACAAGGGATTTTATGACACAATCTAAACATTTTTCCGTTGTAGTCTTTGTGCCTGGTACTCTGACCTGGAATCATCCCAAGAAATCATTAGTTCTTTTACTCTTTATGTGCCACATTTGCACGCCCGACTTAGTCAGTGGCGTGCCAAGCTCGCATATTCTGCTCAAATGCACAAACCCACCCAAACTAATCGATAAATTACGAAATGCCACAGTACAATGAAAGCGTTTCTCACAATTCCATTCCTGTCACATGTAGCTTGCATGTCAATGTGGTGATTGACTATGAAATGGTGTTTCTTACTGAATTTACAAGTAAATTCTAAGTTTCTGTCCCTGTTTTGTGTGAAAAGTCATGCCTCTATGATAATTATGGAGCTTCTGGCCATTAGAAAGAAAAGTAATCATAGATTTGTCATACAATTTTTGCGAATTTCATGAATCACAGTTGGATCGCGAATTTAACAAAACACGAAAATGTCTCAATGCACTTTGTTAATAGTGCATTAACGTAAGCGTCGGCGTCGATTCCCGAAAACAACATCTCACAAAAATATCTATGACCTCGTCATTCGCAAAAATATCTGTACATGAAAATAACAGCATATACGGTAAAGTATAATTATGGCAAGTTGTGAGATGATGTCATCCTTAGCTCTCTCACTTGGGATATTCATATTGACCAATATTCAAGAAATGCTTTTCAAAAATTAGTGAAACTTTGTAATCTTATAACTTCCTTAATTTTGATCCAATTTTGATCAAATATTCACTGTTGTGCTTATAAGATTTTACTCTTTCTTATTAGAATGACTTGTAACTGGTCTGGAATTCCCCATTTATAGTGCCATTTGCTGATTTTAGGTGGAGTGAAACACAAGTACATGATGTGATATAGTGTGTACATATGACCTCATGCTTTCTTAACCTGATCATGAAGCTGTCTGTCTATAATGAAATGTTGTTTTTGCACAGCGGACCGAACCCAATAGCTCACCTTGTATCTTGTGTGTCAAATTGGTACATCTGGTGTACATAATCCAAGTTGATCTTTGCGTTTGAGATATGTTTTTGAAAAACATTTTTGTTGGCTACTGAAACTCAAAATCAATCCTGACTAATGTATAAAGGGGACTTCACATTCTCTCGCTGGAAGCACATCTTTTATTTGTGACCAAAGAGACTTCGCGTAATATTATAGTGTATTTTTTCCAAGGTATATTGACAAGAGTTTTAGCATTGTGCTTGTACCGGAGATGGATTTAACCCGTTCTGACTGATGTGTTACCAAGTTTAGCCCGACATGAACTGATAATGTTGCTGGTAAGGTCACCTCAGCCTGCTTGGGCTGCGAAGCTAAAAGACGTCACCACTGGGGCAATTTTTTTTTTCTCTCAATGTCAGATTTCAGTTTATGCAAGGAAGAAGCCCATTTATGATTTGTGCATAATCTGAAGAGTGGAATACTGGCTGTATGGCAGGGGGATGAATGCTGTGTGACATAGCTAGCATGTCACTACGACCCTAGTTACTTCCATATTAGGGTGGTGTGCGTCACGCACTCCCCGTCCGTGTGTCGGCACGCACTGGTGGAGGTGGAGGGGAGGGGCGTGAGGACAGAATGACGGGTACAGAGGAGGAGGAGGGAGGAGTTGATTAAGAAGGAGGATTGAGTAAAGTTATCAGTGTGTGTATGTGTTTGTGTGTGTGTGTGTGTGTGTGTGCGCGCAATGTGTGTGTGTTTGTGTGGAAGGAGAGAGAGAGAGAGAAAGAGACCTGCAGAAGAGATATGAAACCAGGAGGACTCAGAATTAGCGAGGGAAGAAGTGAAACATACACAAAAAGGCGTGATGGTGAAAGGCAAGTATATAAAAGCATTGGGAATCTGGAATAATATGAGATAATGTGGATGCCAGCAAGAATGAGGGAAAGAGAGAATATTAAATACTGATGGCCAATCCAGGCAGAGAGAAAATGTAAAACAGAAACAAAATAATAATCTGTTGGTAATGTACAGAGAGGACTTGGAAAAGGTGGAATCAAGTTAAAGGAACTAATCAGGTACTAATATGATATATAAAGAACATGTTGAGAGAGTGAGAGAGAGACAGATGAAAGAGATATAGATCAGAAATGACAGCAAGATCTTCAAGAGAAGCAGCAAAGTCTAAGTTTTGGAAGGCATTTCAAAGGAATTTTGTCATAGCCAGATGGGTGTGTATTTCACCGGGAAATAATTAGGAGCATCAGAAAGAAAATGGAGAAAGAGTGCAAGGTAGAGAGAAAAATGAAGATAATGGAACAATCCATTTTCAGTGATCAGATAAAGATGAAACTTTATTGGGAGCAGGTGTATAGGGAGTGAAAACCATATTACCATCTTCTTAGAGCTCTACCCAGTGACGCAGGAGGAAAAAATCCATGATTATGCAATAAGAGATGGCAGTAATGTGATTAGGCTCATTAGACATCTGTGATGGGTGATTTTGTGTTCCCAAACCAGTGGAACATTTCCGTAATAGAACGGTGGAGAGTTTTGTAATTTGATTACAGTGAGATATATCACTCGGCAGTAACAGAATCCTTAGCATTTTTCTGTAGGAGAATGTATTACAATTAATTCACGGCTGGACTTCTGTTTCAGTCTGTTCCCTCCAACTGTGTTCTACAGAAATAATGAAATTTACATAACCATTTATAGATAACAAAAACTTACAACTGGTGAAGTTACTTAATTACAATGGTTAGTAATAGATTCTTATTGACTTCAATCAGAGATGAGTGTATGCTATTAAGGATTATGGTGAAGTGTTGTTGGAAGTCATCATTTGTAAATAAGTAGGATAGTTCAGATGGGTGTCACAAGTACCAGGAGTAGTGTTTGATACATTGATTGATTGATTGATTGATTGATTGATTGATTGATTGATTGATTGATTGATTGATTGATTGATTGATTGATTGATTGATTGATTGATTGATTGATTGATTGATTGATTGATTGATTGATTGATTGATTGATTGATTGATTGATTGATTGATTGATTGATTGATTGATTGATTGATTGATTGATTGATTGATTGATTGATTGATTGATTGATTGATTGATTGATTGATTGATTGACCGACCGACCGACCGACCGACCGACCGACCGACCGACCGACTGATTCCTGGATGGCATTGTTTTACAATTCCATCAAATTTCAGCAAAGTCATCAAACACTATATTTACATGTATGCAGAGTATGGTTATTTTATGCAATTTCAACAATTTTCATTACCCATGTACATCTGTAATATAATAATTACATGAATTATATATCAATTTCCATACAGAATGGTTGCCAACAATAAACAAAAAAGCTTGACTCTCTGGTAAACGATTATAGATAACATTAATGCAGCAAAACAAGGGGGTCCACCATGATGCTCATGGAAGACAGGGATCAGGAAAGAGAGAGAGAGGGAGAGAGAAAGGGGTGTTATTGTTATTCACAGTGTTATTTACTTGCATGTCCTTTCAGTAGTAACAGTATGACATTTTAAGGGAAATATCTTTGTGTTTTCCTCTGAAATGCCTCCCTAGGTCCTCCTGTAGTTCACTTCTGTTTTCAAATCAAAGCAAATCACTGTTTGACAATAAATGAATGTTTTAATATCAAATTATTCAGGGCTAAATTTAAAATTGTGCAACGGAAGGCTTTGATATGATTTATAGATGTCTACATTACTAGTATATTCCTCCATTGTCCCTTTGAAAGTTTGGTATAAGTCTGTTAAGGTTAACACTGAAACACGTAAGATAGGGAAAAGAGGAAATGTAGGAACCAAACTCCCACTTTTCTGAATTGACAGGTTATTATGGTGACTGATATTCAGAAATTATCATGAAATGGGTGTGCAAGTGATTATCCTGATTATACTGCTAGGAATTAATTCCCTTTTTTGCAATACATAGGAAGAAGGAACCAAAAAAAAAAATGAACACATACTGCATGTATGTAACAGTGCAAGCTGAAACCATACCTGCTTTTAAGTTGGAAATATCTGTGGGAATTCTTGTTTTCTTCATGGTTGAAAAGTCACAGTTGGAACATAATTGATTCATACTTCGATTCAGTTGTGCCCAGCAGTTTGGGTTTGGGGGCAAACATGGCTGCAAGCTGTGAAACCACATGTCAACATGTCAAAGTCTGATGAATGAGAAGGGTTACAAATAGAGGAAAGGACAAACTGAAAGGGATTAAATAAATGACCAGGAGTACATTCATCAGCTTTATGTGCAGTCAATCTATATATGCATTTTTGTGTGTGTATGTGTGTGTGTGTGTGTCATGGGGTACCAAGCAAAAATCTGCCATTTTGATGGATTAAGTTCTTATAATTATCATTTTTAGAGCTGTACCCTGCAATACCAAAAAACAAACAAACAAGTGTGTGAAAGTAACTTTAGTACTTTATGCTAGAAGATGTTGTGTTAAGTGATCTTAACACAACAATAAATGAATGCTCATACATATGTTACTTCAATCCTATAATTTGATAACTATATTTATCTCTTTGTTCATATCAAAGTATCTAACAATATAACACTAATGTAAGCATGTGCAGCTCAGCAGTGGAGCTCAACAGCCACAGCACCAGTACCACTGCACTATGCACTATGGTCCACAGATGACAGTAAGTAATTATGGGCCTAGCTAGTTTGTGGATTAAAATATCCTCTTTTTGAATTAATCTCCAAAATTGTGATAATATTCTTTTAAAAAATATACAACACTTATCATTATTATTGTTACCATGGTGAACACAGCATAACAGGGGTAGTTGCTAAAATTTGGCCGCCATGATAGCAGTGCACATCATCAGAACATGAGATGGTGCTGTTTTACGCCACAAGCCGTAACCCGCAGTATGATGGCACCACAGGTTATGGCATGCTGAATCATATACGCTGATATATGGGACATCAATGAGTTGAGGAAGTATCTAATTGCTGTGCAGATAGTAAACAATTTACTCTCTATACTCTTCAGACCTTCAGAATTGTTAATGTAGCTATCTAATCTTCATTAAACTGAAACCAAGTATCAGAGGGGAAAAAAAGGTTGTTTGATCTGCTAGGAATTATATTTCTAACATGCAAATGAACTGGTAATCAAGATAATAGAATGATTGGCAACAAGAAGAAATTGAATCAAAGAATCACATACCAAATACTTTTAATGTTTGTGAGCAAGCTCAGAATATATGGCTCATCACATTACATTATACAGGAAGTTATTACTCAGTAATATGCTATATAATCCCATGATGAATAACCATATTCAGATATTTTTCTTTTCTGTGACAATGCAAGGAAAACTCAGCAAATTCCATCTTAATTATGTTTGAATTATTAAAGCCCTGCATGGTAAGACTACAAAGAATAGTGCATAATCTTACTTCCAGATATTCTGCTTCCAGTAGCTTTAACCGTCTGACTGCTAACTTCTTCAAAATTTGTCGGTAAAACTTCCACAGAACTCTTGAGGAAATTATGCATTTAGTTTTGTGTAGCCTGCCTGTGCAAGGCTAAAACTACAAGAACTTTGACCCATGTTAAGATCCATTTCTGTTGTTGCATTCATAGCCATTAAAATTAATTCTTCAAGGTATAATGGTATTTGTACTTTGTCAAGCAAGAAAAACAAAGGTCACTGGGAGGCAGTAGAAATAAATCTTTTGATTACCCCACGACAATTATTATTTCTTTTACCTTGATATAATACCATATACCTACATGTGTATATAACTGTAAACTGGTTTATGAACTTTGTATGTGTGTGTGTGTGTGTGTTTGTGTGTAGATATTGGTATAGGGCTTCACTGCCTTTTAGTCTGAATGGTATGTTGTGAAAATTGATGGTGCTATCAACTGGAATCTCTCTACTGAAACAAAGGCAGTTCAGTGGTTAAACAGTTATGGCACCGTCGGTATGAAAGAGATATGTGTTAGCTCTGCTTCACTCCATCACCCATCTGGGTGAGGAATTTTGTTTTCGGTTTGTTTCATCTCGGCCAATGACGACGCTGATTATCAGGAAAGAACACACAAACAGGTACAAGCACACATAAACATGTTAAGTGCCTTGTCATGTAGTGATAAACAGATCATGTTTTTTTCTGTGTCGATGAAGTTGGTCCTCCTTCTTCCTTAACTTTGTACCGCCCGTTTCAGTCATCCTGCTTTTGATAGAACTGTGGTCGGCACTTAACAAGGAAGTCAGAGCCAATGCATCCTCCTGTACATTGTATATATTGTAACCACAGAGGATCATTACTGTGTTTGTAACTGCTGACATCATTTCGTTTAATGTTTGCCCACAACGTAATGGACCCAATTTTCACCAAGCATTCTGTGGTTTTCAAGATGGCTCTATATATCTAATGTGAAGTGACGACTCATTTGGGAACGGTGTCAACAATATGGGGAAGATGGCTAAGAGTGCAAAGGAAAGGGAAAGAAACAACTTAGAGTGAATTGTTATTCTCCACAAAGGTAGAATCTGT
This sequence comes from Diadema setosum, assembly GCA_033980235.1. Classification (NCBI taxonomy): domain Eukaryota; kingdom Metazoa; phylum Echinodermata; class Echinoidea; order Diadematoida; family Diadematidae; genus Diadema; species Diadema setosum. Next base: position 5,675,885 of record CM067061.1, on the reverse strand, counting down.
ATAAACAGTCATCCCTATTTATCGTAGAATGGGCCTTGCCTACATACGATGAATGCATGACTGGTGTCAAGAGGTATGTGGTGGTTATTTTTCCTCCGAACACAAGTTGGATTATGTCAGAAAGTACCGTCTCGATTGTTTGAATAATGAACGGAGTCATCTTCTGCATACTCCTAATTCACTGTCAACTCAAGTTATCTCATTTCTATGACTTTGCCCATCATATGACAATTATTGGCATGTTTTTTATTCCAGTGTTCGTGTCTGTCGAGTATGTGAGAATAATGGTCTTGTTGACATAGACCCAGGCTGTCCCAACGACCTTATGTCTATGTTTATTCAGCCTGGAATTCTTTTGTTACACGCTGCTGGCATTCCTGTGCATTTGATGTCTTTTGTGGTGATTCTACCAGGTGTCAAGGAATTCTCGGAGTGTACATGTCTGTTTGGAGTGTTTGGAATTACAGCGTGTGGTAAACACTATACCATCAATCACTTTTAAAGTCTATCAGTGAAGATGAAAGCAGGACTTATGCTGATTCATTCAAATATCTGTGCAAATTTTTTTATGAATAACAAAAGGAATCTGTAGATATTGAATGAAACAGAGATGTTACGCATGATGCAGACTATTGATAGTAGTTTAGATTGATGAGTCATTGAGTGGGTGCATTTCTTTTTTGGTACAGAAATATTTCAGTTGAAATATATAGTATTGATATTAACATTGATAGTGCTTCTGAAAATGAAAATTGCTATTCAGATTGTTGATTTGGGAGATTGTTCAGTTCAATATATTAAAGACTTCAAATGAAATAATGGTAGGCAAAATGCATTAAGCCATTCTTGAATAACAAAAAATCCTATACTTTTCAAGCTAGACTTTTGTGGTCTTCTGAATGTTCAGTAAAAAAAAAGAAAGAATGGATTAGGTTCTTTACGTACCTTTGCATACATGTGTTTCATGCATGTTTATAGGTCCACCATCATAATAGCATGTATGATAATAGGTGTAAATGTAATAGTGATAACCGAACAGTATTACGGCTACTTCTATAGAAATGTGCTTTGTCATAAGATGGTTTATAACTTCACTGAACTTGGCATTTTTGTCAGTTTTGTGGCCACGTAATAGAAATTGGCACTGTCTAATCCCACATCTTCATTTATAATCTTCTCAATTATACTGAGAAGTACATTATAAACTTGTGGTATCTAAAATGTGTTTGTCATCATTTACTATAGTGCTGATAATCAAATTCTGCCTTTTGAAACCTTTTATTTTCACAGAATGGAAGCAGTGTAGATCCTGATGAAGCATCCTCAAGTGATAGGTATGTTCACTTTTCTTTGCTTTCCTGTATTTTTTTTTTCTGAATTGAAGAAATATATCTATATCTTAAGAAGATAAAAGATGAATGGTTACAATCAATGCATTTCTAGCACCATTCATTGTTGCTTCAAGCTATTTACCACTCACCTGGAAGTCTCATTGTTGATATTCATGAAAAGCTCTTTAAAGGTGCTTTCTACATCCACTGTTAAATTAATTGAGAGAGTGACAGTGTCTGTAAGTGACAGTGGAGTTTGTAAGATTTAAACATGTCCTTCTTGATGGTTGGTTGATGAGGAGATAAATCATTCGCGGATGTGGCCTCTGACAGGGTGGAATATGAGACTATAATCACCTACCTAAATTTAGGTGATGTGTTTATGTAGCTTAACAAATACTGATTACCAAAGAAACCTAGATGGCATCGAAATGATCCATAGTGACTTGTGTTGTACTGGAGTCCATTGGAGTGGTAGACCACTGAAGACATGGAGGTGTAGGCACATTCATTCTCACATTACAAGTAAAGTTTTCTTGTAAAAGTTGTGTTTTTGCAAAAATGTGTGTGTGTGTTTGTGAATGTGACTTTAATCTGTTGGGGACGAGTCCTGAGTATACTCAGGCAGGTGTCTATGGGAAATGTGTGTTGTAGCAAAATCAAGCTGTCCTCAACGGGTTAAGTATAATATAATTATTGGATAGGCATATATGTGTATTTCTATTTGTGTTTGGCCATGAGACTATGCAAGTATAAGGGTGAGAGAGTGGGAAAGACAGAGAGAAAAGAGACAAAGAGACAGACAGACAGACAGACAGACAGACAGATAGACAGACAGACAGATAGACTAGGTCGATATAGGGCAATTTGTCAATCAATTGCAACAAAAACTACACAATAAAAAGAATTCATTAGTTCTCAGCTTTTATGATAGCATGGGAGTGTTGTGTGCTTCTTGGCAGTTATAGCAGATCTGGGGGGTGTTTCATCAATTTAGTCAGCGCTGACAAGTTGTCAGTCTGACAATTTCAGTAAAATCTTTGGTTTTGATTGGCTACAAAGCTCTTGTCACTGACTGTTACTATTGTGATTGTCAGAGACTGACAACTTGTCAGAGCTGACAACTTTGATGAAATGGCGCCCAGTGGTATAGCAAAGTCTTCATGAACTCAAGACATATCTTACACTTTTCTCCTTTTGGACTCTTCGTCCAGGTCAGGAAGGATAGAGGCAGATGATGGTGATGACGACAGATCAACAGAGGAACTTCAAAGAGTAAGTTGTCAAAGGATGGTATATTCTGTGATAAATTGATAAGACCCAGAATAGTTCCACAAGTAATATTTTCTTCATTCAATATTCTCTTTTAAAATGTATCATGCTTGTTCCAAGAATAAGAAGGTTGGGGATTGGTATTACAGTGGACTTCTGTTATAAAGAAGTCCTCGGGTCTGACAGTTTTCTTTAGTTATATCAAAATTTTGTTATAACCAAAGAATTAGCAATAAAGATCAAAGAGCGGATGATGTTGTGGCCTGAATTTTTTACTTTGTTGTAACCGGAATTTCGTTATAACTGTGTTCGTTATAATGGGAGTACACTGTATGTTGTTTTTGTTAGGACAGTCACATGTTTTTTTTTTTTCACATTTGAATCTTTACAATTGGCATTCAACTCCATAACAAATTTGCCCACCACTATTGACATGTGCTCTTTCTCTATTTATTAACATGAAATTTATTGTCTTGTAGGGTAGGCTCAGGAATTGTATTCTAATGTTTTCTTTTTATGTTATTTACCTACCTTTAAACATTTCTGAGTATCTAGGGTAGTGTGCTGTTTGTGACATTACCATAGTTTTGTTGCTGGTAGAATCGTGAAAGACATACCCATGACCGTGGAAACCTTTCATTGAAAATGTAGGCCGTGAAGCCTGTGTATGTTTGTGTCATGATGTTACCAGGCGGCTTTTTGTCATTCCCTCTAGCGTCCTCGTAATCGACGAACATAATGGAAAGTCACATATTCTTCTCATCTTATTCCCACTTTGGTATTACCTATTCCGTTCCAAGTTTGCGTGTCTTTGATGTTTTATTAACAGTTGCTTTGAAGAATGAGATGATCAGCACTGTGTGTGAATCATTCATGTATTTTCAAATTTCTGTATAAATATTTGGTGTGATTAATAAGATTGGACAGCATGCTATGCTGCGTGGACACTTTTCTTAAATACTAACATTATTTTGCAACTAAGCCACAGGAATTTCCATTTGATCACTTAGGAATGAATAGTCTTTCTACCACATCTCTTGTAGACATCAGTATACCTTTTTTAGGTTCACACATAATGTGAAATGTGAAAGATTTGAATAGCCTTTTAAACAAGTAATCCATTATCTTGTCTTTACAATCATATATTATCAGTATGAATGTAAAAATTGTTTGAACCAAAATCAAGCAAGTGAAATTTGTTAGATAAATGTAAGTTTTCTTGGGTATAGCTACTGAAATTGGTATGAGAATGTTTGTAATGGGTTGGGGGAAAATTGCTGTGCTCAAGATTTTGGCAGATGTGTGGGAGGAGAAATAGAGTCTGTTTACTTACATTGCATCATGCAGGGCTGCTGAATATTGATGAATATTTCTCAGTACTTTATACAAAACAGTCAAGAAAAAAATTATGAAATGTATGCATTGAAAGGATCTCAAAGAATGTAAGCATGAGAATTTTAATTATATGTTGTATTACAGAATGATGACACAAATTTATTTGTACAGTAGTGTGTCTAAGTGTAGAAGGCTTCCACAAGGAAGTCTGCAGGTCTCAAGGCTAGCTGTATCCAGCAGGATTCTATTCAGGCAGAACAATGTTCGGACGTCACTCTTCTCTTTTTCTGCTCTACTTAGGAGCGATGTGTGATGGAATTTCTGTGTTCCGCAGAGTATTATGAGAAAGTCAAAAGTCAATTCGTGTTAAAGGGTTCATCTGAGAACAGTGCTCTCCATTTAGTTGTCTACGTCTGTCGTGTAAGGTTGTTACCATGGTACGAGGATGACTGTTAACAAATACATTTGGTCCTTTATTGGCCACTTCAGTACATTGAACCTGGCATACTTTGTCCTGGTTTAAAGGCATAATTTACCATTTGCAGATGAAAGCATTAGTGCTATAAAATAGTTCTAAAATGTGAGTTAGGGATAGAAACAACCACTGTCAAAATTTGAATCCGTATAATCGATGTTAAGTGTTGTTAAATACACAAAATGTGAACAATAGTTATAATAAAAATGTTTCCAGACTAAACCGTATACAGTTACGGTTTACTGAGAAAAACCCTGATATCTCCTTATATTTTAGGTTTTATTGCAAATATTTCATATGGTAGGATGTTTTATGATACAACAGACCTACACATATGCATCAAATGTGATATCTTGAACATTTTTGAAATCACTGCTCCCAAAGGTAAACTGGACCTTTAAGATTACAACATTCATGTCAATGAGAATAGGTAAATCTGTTTGCAGAACATAGCAGTATTGCAGTCTTTGTGTAAATTTGAAAGCATGCAGAGATGATGTGCTATGACTTCTTGTGTGCGGTGCCAAAATTTATTCATTTCAGCCGATAGCACTCACTGATGATGCATATAGATGCAGAGACAGTAAACATATTCTTTATCATACTTTTCCTGATGAAGCAATGCATCTCACTTCTCTGATGTAGAATTAATATGACAAATATACAAGCAAAATGGTTTATCTTCTCCCCAGTATATCTAAAATATATCTCTCGGGGTTATCGTCTTCTTGAAGTGGTGTTCATAAAGTAGGATTATCAAAGACAAGCTGTAAAAGTATATTCTCTATTTACAAAGCACATAGGCACTACATTTGTGATATGCACTATAAAAATATGTATTATTATTATTATTATTATTATTATTATTATTATTATTATTATTTTCATTACCATTATTATTCATGTTATTATTGTTGTTATTATTATTATTATCATTGTTATTATTATTATTATTATTATTATTATTATCATTGTTATTATTATTATTATTATTATTATTATTATTATTGTTATTATTATTATTATCATCATCATTTCTGAATGTCCAAAAGATGGAAGTACTCACGCTGTGGTTCTAAGAATGTTGCATGGAGCAGATCTTCATTTGAAATGTTGTATTTCTTTGATTCTGAATTTCTGTTGACGTAACCATTTCCTCTTTCTGTGCATCCTTTCATTTCCTTTCCCCCTGCATGGTCCTGATCCCTCCTCCCACCCATCAATGGTTTGCATGAATGGTCTCGACCTAATCCCCCTCGGCATCGTTTGAATCCCCCTCGCTGGCTTGCCATTGGTCAGATGTACAATCGGCAGCTGCGAGCCAACAAGAGACTCCAGAGGAAACTGAACCAATCAGAGGAGAGGATACTCCTACTGGAGGAAGAAGTCCGCATTCTCACCCAAGTATAGCTTCTTTGCAGAGCTTCCTTTCCTTCTAGTCTGAGCTGCAAATATTTGAAAAAAAAATATATGTATATGCAGAGAGAATCAGAGACATACCCTTCTGTTTCTTTCACTTTCCTTTTATGTTTTATTTTATTCTCTTTTTTTTTTTGGGGGGGGGGGGGGAGGGGAGTGGCAATGGATGATGTTACTAAAGGGGCTTTCATACAGGACCTGCATAGAGTTGCATAGTGTTGCATACTGACTATGCCGAAATAGGCCACGTACGCATGAAAATAATTTTGACAGAAGCAAGCGATCGCACAAATGAGGAAAGAAGTGTTTGGGTAAAAACTTAGATCCAGCCTCAAAAGATTTTTTCATCAGACTGGCATGGGGTAGTGTACTACTGCACTGGCATTGGTGTAGATGAGCTTTTGGTTGCATACTATATTGCATAGACATGGCGTACAGTAGGGCAGTGTTGCGTAGACTTATTTTTTGCATCCTATGCTCTAAACAATTTTAATTCTTTTTTTCTTTTCTTTTTTGCATACCGTACATACTCCTTTGTGTCACTTGGTGTATTGTTACAGTGGTTGGCATAGGCACAGTGTAGGGCAGCATAAGCTTGGTGTAGTCAGTGCGCACTACGTACAGTGCGTAACTCTGTGCAAGCCCAGTGTGAAAGTCCCTTGAAGTAAAATGAGGTTATACAATCTGTCACCAAAGTCTCAGCTGCAAATTGCAAAATGGACAACATGAATGTCTTGTCGTATTTTTTTCAAAGTTATTTTGAATGATGCATAACATTCATATAAAAGTGGGATGAAGCGCAAAGTTTCAAAGAAATGGATTCAATAATGCACAAGGAGCATCTTCTTATGTTCTTCAAACATGGATTTTGATATTTCTTCCTGTTTCGAGAAATCATTATCCTCGTACCCAGGGGATATTGTGAAAATTTGTTTTCATTGTTCTGAATTTGTCCTTCTACGTTCTATGTTTCATATTGACCCTGCTCCCATTCTTTGATTGTGTTTTCTGTGTCAAGCATAGCATTCTAGCAGTGTTCAGTACTGCATGTGTACAATCTAAATGAAACACACTGAGAGTGAAATCACACTTTGCTGTTTGTGAAACTTATTCTACATTGCCTGTGTAGTACAGCATCTTCACAGAAGAATATGCATGGATGATGATCGTATGTGGATAGAAATTATTCTGTGATGTTCCCGTATCCCCCATTTGTGTTTATTCTACGTCCCTGCATATATTCCTTTAAAAAAAAATGTATAATTATAGTGGTATTGATATAGAAGGCATGTGGTTGCATACGCTAGCATGTATTGATATCAGGATATGGTAGAATTGCCTGGTGCCAGTAGATATGATACTAATAATCAAGTCTTTTACCATATTGCCGTGTAAAAATCGATTGATTTTCAAATATATATTCAGCTCAGTCTGCAACTTTTTTTTCTTCTGTGTAATTTTGTATTTATTTGATCTGAGATTCTTCAGATAACAAGCACAAAAGAAAAAAAAATGTGTGCAGTAGGGAAAAAAAAAGAAACTGATCTCTGGGATTTTTATTTCACTCATGATTTCTGATGTACCAGAAGATTGCCTGTGGTCATCAATTCACAAAGCAAGCTGAATGGCTTTATAACTATATCAGACAAATTATATACACTAGCTCAGCCAAGACAAATGATCTGAAATAACTGTGCAGATGAATAGAACATGATTTTAAGAATAATGTAATATAATCATCTGAGCAATTTCTACTGTAAAGATCTACGGTGCAGTCAAGCATATATACTTGACCTTATCTACAACCTGACAAAAAAAACAAAAAAACCCAAAACAGAAATGTTATATGCGTCACTTTCATTGAAACTATAACTTGTAGGCTATATCTGTGTCATACCAGTTTGAGTAAGATTCTTGCTTAGTGAGCACATCCAACCATAGTTTTTATCCCTCACTCATGTGCAAATAAAGCAAATAAAACACACTTCAGATACAACCATATGGTGCTCTTAAGTTAACCTGTTTTTATATCTCTGTTGGGAACAAACTAGGTTGTTTTCAATCAGACAGAGTTAAGGAAGTTGTCCAGATCATCTCTCCTGTGCTGTAAATCTGCTTGGTGGTTGGAGCACTTCAAGACCATTTTCCTCATTAAAAGACACTTGCCCATTTCTGATGTTTTCCTTGTGATTCGTTTTCAGGATTTGGAAGCTGCGGAGGATGACTTGGACCAGGTCAAGGATGAGAACAAGGCATTACTCAAGGCGCTTGCCAAGTTGGGCAGCTAGGCCACAGTCACTGACCCTCAGAAACCCCCTCAGGCCCGGGGAGTAGCCGGAGCTTGGACCAGCCAAGACCACTGTGTATCACTATCACCAGATTCAGGAGCACAACACATTGCTCCTTCTTCCCACCACAAACCCTACCCCTGCCCCCACCCCCCCCCCCCCCCCACCTTAAACAAATGAACCCAGGACACTTGAGACATCTTCATCTGGAGCAGATTTACCAATGCCTGCAGTAAACTGAGGGGGCACAAGGGCACCAGAAGAACAGTTACCCCACCCCCACCCCTCACCCTTGGGGGTAGTTTAGAATAGAGAGCATTGCACTTGATACAATTTCTCTGAGCACTTCATCTTCACACTAATGCTGGGTCATGATCCTTGATGGATTGTTCATAGATGTGCAGTGATTTAAAAGCATGCAAGAAATTTCCTGTGGCGAATTATCTCATGAAAATCAACACGAAGATCAGTGTGATGGGCCCATAAATTGCAGCTACTGTCACATTTAAGAAATAAAATCAAAATGGAATAGCATATGGCAGTCATGTCACAGAACTGCGTATCAGAAACGCATTTTCAATTTATGTAATGAAAGTCAAGATGTAAGCTGTGCACTTCGGAAGAGTTTAAGAGATAGAGAAATATGTTTGAAAGCCCCAATTGAGATAGAACCCACTTTACAAATAAATATATATATTTTGTGCATTTTATTATGTTCAGAATTACTCTTTAAGACTAATTAATATTTTGAAATAGAATGCAGTGTACTGAGCATTAGTGTTTACCTGATATTTGTAGGGGTACAACCATTTCACAGCATATGGAATTGTTTTGGAGAAATGTACACTTGTCTAAAAGAGATTATCATATCATTATCAACTTGCCTTTGGCATGAATGGTTCTGAGGAGAAACAGACAGACAAGTTGTGGCTCTTAATATAAATATGTGTAAATATATATTAGCATCTCTGTACAGATTCCACTTACTGTTTTGTAATTACTCAGATAATGTCTGCAATTTTCAATTTATCATGATTTAGTCACAAGGAGTGTCCCTTGCACAGGACAATTTTAGGTGGATTGGAATCACTCCATTACGGCCCCATTTTATAAAAAGTTGATATGACAGCAACTCCTGCTGAAATGGCAATTGTCATGGTGACAACAAGAATCCAGCTTCCTGATTGGCTGTTGCTATATGGGAAGCTACCATTCCAGCAAGAGTTGTGTATCCTAACATCTTTTATGAAATTGGGCCCAGTTTTCCTTGTACATGTATTTGAAAGCAATAATGCTGTTACATTCTTGCAGTTCAGCAGGATATGTATGAAAAAGAGAGCATAAGCGTCATAGAATATGTATGTAACATATTTTCAGAAAAATTACACATATTGATGGTAAGTCTGTATATATGTTCTAAATAATATTTTGTTCTTTTTCTCTCTCTGAATCTCTTCCTGTGTTAATACATCAGTAAATCAAAATGACTTCAGCAGAAGCTTGTTGAAGGTATTTCTTATGCTTTAAAAAAAAAAATCATGGTGAAATAGTATTGCACTACACACTAAGTATGACCATAGCCCTCCTGCTTATCACGTGTCTGAATGATTGCACTTGTAATGGTATGCATAGTGCTTGACTCCCTATGAGGTCTCATAATCATCGACGAAATTACTTATTGTCTAATGATGTGAAGGGTTTATGTAACAGAGTCTAACTACAAGCATAAAAAAAGAAGCTCCTATCTAAAGAATTATTGTGCAATGAGCCTATGTTATTACTCCACTTTTACCTATATGCAGTGAAACAAACAGAAAAAAAAAAACAATTTCTCACTATTCTTTATCTATTTCCTTGTTACTTTACTGACTAGTAGAACTAATGCAGTAAGAAATGCTTCAGCCCTGTATCATGGCCAGATTACAACTCAGTGGACTGATATTTTATGACTGTGGCCTAGCTGCCTTGAACTGCAGAAAATGGATATTTTATGTTTCTATGAATGGTACACAGAAGATTTTAGCGTGTGACTTGAGATTATCTGTTTGTTTGATATATACTAGTCTATCTATATATTTAGAGTTCTTATTGTCAGTGGAATGAATGTATGTTCAGATTTTTTTTTCTATGCAAAGTAGGAAGGGGAAGAGAAGTCAAGACATTTTCATCAGTGATTTTGATTTCATATTCAACTTATATGAAATGCTGTCATTTATCGTTTCAATACAATTAAGTGCCAGTGTTTGCAGAGTCGAGAAATTAAGTGGGTCCCATTTTATCACTTAGTGATAAATTCTGCTAAAGAAGTGATGGTGTAAGTTCCCTCTTCTCGGGAAAAAATATATATACACTCTTGTAGAAATCACAGCTGTAGAAGATGGTGGCTTGTTTGGTTACTTTTTCAAAGAAGTTTCTGTAGAAGATGTTTCAGGCAAAATGTTCCAGGCAGAAGAGAAAGATTCTCAGATTCACTGACTCAAAAAGTGTTCTGTTTTAAATCAAGTCTGCTGACTCTCGCCCTTTTCCTGTTTTGCGTGGATCAGGTAGCTTTGTTCTATAGTATTTTCAGGAATATTGTATGCAACATTTTTAAAGAAGATAACGTGACTGTATCTACCATCAGCTCCCATTCTCTTGTGAGAAAAAGAGCAAACCAATTTCAGTTATTCATGGCATGCTTGTTGTGTGAATTGTTCAGGAGAGTAAGATGTAGACCATGTGTGTTCTGTATACAAGAGAATTTGGAACTTGTTATTTTTCTGGACTGGTCATTTCAGTGGCAAATGATAACAAGTCTCAGATAAGATAATTCAGCGGAGTAAGTTTTTTGTATTGAATTTGTGATCAAATTCAATCTAAGTTCACTGACCTCCAGATAGGAAGTGGTGTGCATAGGGCAGTGAGAATTCACAAAGACTGTGAGATAGGCCTGTGTGGATTAGAGATGTTTTGCAATTTACTTTGAGACTAGATCATACTTAAAGTTTTTCCTGTTGTATGAAGTATTTTTCTCCTTCCAGATAATTTTCAGTGACTGTCTTTATCTGCTGAATTCTCACAATTGATGACCCTCAGTTTCCTTGTCGGGAGACTCGGGTATGGGTGTCATCTTGGTTTGAGAAGAAGCAAAGAGTTCGACTGAAGTAACTTAGTATATCATGTGCGATAAGACTGTCAATAAGGGACTTGGAATTGTGTAGAAGATGCATCTCATGTGGGGATTTAAACCAAGAAAAAAAAAATGCCTGCATTGGGGTTTACAAAGGACAACCATTCTTAACACAAGCAGTCCATGGCAATTGGACAATTGTGAGCCAATGAAAAGACATCAATACAGCCCTGAAAAGTAGTTAAGCAGTCTCATTTGTTCACAGATTCTGTGGCCTTTCAGCTGATTGAATTTCATGGTCTCTTTTATTGGGAATGGTAATGTTATCACTAAGGTTGTTGAGAATTTACAATGGCGGACAGTCTGTTTCAATATAGTGTCAATTCTGTTAGTAGATGTGTTTGACATTTGTTTCAATTACCTGAAGTCTTAATATCTTCTCTGTGGAATAGCTTATAATCTTTGTATGGCTAGTGGCAATTATTATGTCATAATAATATTAATTTATTATGTGTGTGCTTGTGTGTCATTTATTTTACCAAAAGGGATGTATTGATGGTTATGTAAGTTTTAACACAATTTCACTTACAGTATTAGTATGGATTTGTAGAGCAGAACAGAAGCAAGTACAAGTAGTCCAGTAATTAATGAGCATAATTCAGCAGTATTACGCTGTGAAGCACTTTGAAAGTGTAGAAGTCATAGTGTTGTTTGGGTATGCACAAACAAAGACATTCACCCAGAAATTATCTGCATCGGGTATCATTTCAAGTTTGGTTTATATCTAAGATGGGTGTATGAATAATTGCCCATTTATTCCACAGGAATTTGCACTTTTGTTTCATCAGTACCATGCTAACACTGTCTATAATCGTGGCTTCTTTCTTTCCGAATAACTGGTGCTATGTAACACTGTTCCTTCTATATTATCAAATGTGAAAGAATGTTTTTGTATTGCACCATGAATACATCTCATACTTGATTTTGATCAATTAGCATAAGGAAATATTTCAGTGCTTGTTTATTGCTTCATCTATAATCATCTTTAACTGGTTATTGGGGTCTTTATATTCCAGTTTGATTGCTATTATGTAACGTTTTGGCCCAGAATGCAAATAGTAGAAAATAATACCGGAAGGTAAGGTCATAGCAGGGAAAGGGGGGGGGGGGAGTTGGACCAACTGAAATTAAAGTAAGAACATTAGGACTGTCAGGAGGCCAGAAGTAGCACTCGGTCTATGGCAAAAAAAAAAAAAAAGTGTTTGGTGCTAGCACTTCTGGCCTTCTGACAGTGAAGAAAGTAAAGTCTAAAAGGGAGACCCACACAAGAAGACCTGTGGTTGGTTGAAAACAGATAAGCTGATTGTCTGACAAGGAGAAGGAGCAATAAAACCAGGGAAATGCATATGTGCAAAGTAGAGACCCCCACTCTTTCTTTTTGTTTCCTCACATAAGTTGCATAATGGCATCCTCAAAATACTCCTTAGTGGATCTAGTTCATTGTACAATTGGAAAGAAACATGCACACATTTAAGATAAAATAAGCAGCAAAGTCAGGGAAGATGGATGACATTTTTAAATCTACAGAAATTTATGCAACTACTGTCGTAATGGTATTCTACGTGAGTGAACATTGGAATGAACATCAAAAACTATATCATATGTTACTTTGCACATTTTCTCCTCTTGTGAATGTATTTTTTCAATTTCATCAGTATATTGACTATAGTGGTGCATGAATTGTGGAAACATTATGTGTAGTACAGTGTATTGTCTTAGCCTTTCATGGTTGATACACAGGTGGTGATGTTTATATTGAGTGGAAATTTCATATGCATGTACATACCTGTAACTTAAATTGTGTAGCATTAACTGAGTTGCAGAGATGTTCTGTGTGAATTGCTAAACTTTTGTTTTGATTTCTTCTATCAGCAGTGTAAATATGGCAAGGAATAATGCTTGAATGTGAATGTTTTGATAAACTTATTCTTTTTGACAATCTTCCCAGCCCCACCATAGGCATTGTTTGCATTCTTTATCAGGGAAGAGGGTTTGTGTAGGGACAACAAATTGAAATAATATGTCAAACCGGCTCTCCTGTTTATTTTGTAAAAATGGAAACTTGAGAATAAGTTCAGTTTACACAGTCTGGCACTTATCTTAATTCTATGGACAGTAAGCAAGGGAACTAGCTCTAAATTCATTCTCCGCACATAAGTTTTGCCAACCAATGCTGACCTCAGAAGTGTTGACCCCTTTTCTGCTGACATTTCATATGCCAGCCAGGAATGCAATCAGCCGCAATTCTGTCCAATGTCTACATACCTGCCTGCCCGAGGCAGTATGGTTACCACAATAGTGATTCAAAGAACTTTCAGACATTCTCCTCTCGTTTCAACCCAGGAGGCGAAAAGTTTTTGACACATATCGAGAGGAATGAGTCTCCATGATAGAATACACTTCATCATCATTGTTTTTGAGAGAAATATTATCATGCATGCTCTGCATGTTGTGGGAAGCTGTGTCAAAAACAAAAGGGTGAGTGTGCAGGGCAAAATGTAACCTTTGCCATCCTGATCCTGGGATTGGATTGCATTCTTCCTCTCCTTTTCAATGGGCGAGTAAGGAATTTGCTTCATCATATGCATCCCCCCACACATTAGAGCCATACTGGTAAGCAACATTGCACACAATGTGTCACACAGGTGGAAAAGATAGTGGCAAAGTCTGCCTTCGTGTCTCCTTGTTCCGGCCAGCTGGAATCAGCAGGTTGAAACATGGAGTGCACATGAGAAGGAGCAAAGTCACCTGACCCCTAGCTGAAATGGTTGGTCCAGGATGGGGTGATTCCTAGATGGATGGGAGGATCTAGACACTGCTCAGTCAGCTTACTGCCTCCCCAAGCAGCTAACCTCATGTGGTGTAAGTGCCACTTTACCAACTCAAGTGCAGGTTCCCTGCAACTTAGAGTGGGTCAAGTGAAACAATGGTTAGCTGTGACTAAGGTGTTAGCGTAAATTCTAAGTGATACTTCTCAGTGACGCTTTAGGATCAAAGTCCCTCAAAGTTTATTTTACTCTTTTTTTTTTTACACAGTCTTTTTTCTTTTCTTCAAAAGATGGTAAAATAGCCATATCAGGATGTGTTAAATGTCCCAGCGACCAATGTGTAAGAGTATTATATGCAGCAACTGACTGAACAGTGTCTTGATAAGATTGAGGCATTTAGGCTTCTATGATTGATGCAGACACGTACCTGGTACTGGCAATTTACATTTCTGAATTTGGGGATTCATATTGGACCAGCTGTGTGACAAGAAATACAAACAAGGAAAGAAAACTGACATTATATATTGTACGTGAAAAAAAAGAAAAATCCCAAAGTGAGAGGGGGCAGCTGTTAAAGAAGTGATGAGACAAATTCTTAACTTGGTGAAGATCACATGCTGAGGTCTACTTGAATCAAAGAGTTAAATCTTGGGCTCCCATTCACCAAAAATTGCTCAAGGACTCCCAGCCCCTTTAGTTCCCAAACAATAATCTGGGATTTCTGTCACACTCGTTCTAGAAAAGCTGAAAAGCTGAAAAGCTGTGCAGTACCCCCCAGCCCACCTTCTACAACTCATAAACATAACCAACAGGAGTTCACTTATTGGTCTAAGATTAATTTCTTAGACACAAAAAAGAAAAAACAAACAAACACCTAGAATGGCTATCTTAATATTCTGTTAAATTGCCCCATTTTTTTAGCGTACACACCACACAAAAGCCACTATTTTAATGCCTATATTTTCCCATTTTAATGTGAATTAGCCACTACAACCACCTGATGTTTCTGCCTGCAATGCCCCCATCCCATTTAAAGAAAGCAAGAAATGTGTGCCAACACAGACTATCTGCCTAATTACCCAATCCGTACATCCTATCAATGTATGGGATTATTCTACCATTTTCCATAAAAAAGAAAAAAAATGCACATGTAAGGTCATTGCATCTGACACTATTAAATAGGAGTGGGAAAGTTTTCTCTTGATTAATTGGACAATTCTTGATTCATCTTTGCACCCCTTATATTCCCCAAGTGCAATAATAGACTGAGTGTTGCCTCCCATGTACATTCTAGCAATTCATCTGCCCAAAGGGCAAGGGAGGTATGATTCACTTGTACCAGAAAAAGACAAGACAGTAATTAAAAAAAAACAATAATGTAAAAAAAAAAAACTGTGCATAGCTACTAACAAAATACCAGCTCATTTCAAAGCCTTAGTTGCTTTTTAATTTGAATTGGTATTGTTTTCATTCAAAATTTCCCCATTATTATGCAAAATTTTCATTTGCATTCTTATTTTCCATTACCCTGTCCTCTTTCCTTTAAATTAACAGCTTCTTTGTGTGTGCCGTGCTGAAGTTGACCGCAATATTTCTTGAAGTGATCTAGAAACAGAGATTGCTGTGTATGTGCTAGATATTTACATGACAAAGCCAGAGTTACTGTCTGTGTTGTTTAATGTCCTTCTGTTATGCACCAGTGTCTCAGTTACCTGTGTAAAGCTCTTTTTTTTTTTCTTCTCCTTCTCTGTCTTGGTGAACTAAGTACATCATATGTCTATTTTGCTGTTGGTCATTCTTCTGTGCTAGTGTGTATTTTTCTGTTTGACATTTCATTGTGATGCAGAAAAATTGTTCCCTTCATCCAACAATGTATTTTCCATTCGCTGTCATGTGGTTCATGTCATAGAAGTCATAGAGCACCAACATTTGTTCACAGTGTTCGCCTTTTTCAAAGTGGGTTTGGGGTGGGGGAAATACTACATCATTATATTAGACGGAAAGAAAGAAGTGCGCCCTTATTTAATGATCCAACATGCTTTCATCTCTATAATCTTTACTAATCTTGAGACCTAGGTAACAACTAACCAGTGATTTGAAGTTTAATGAGTATTGCACATTATATACTAGAGTGACTTACTTTATGGTGTGATATGGAAAGTCTGTCACTGAATATTCCAAGTCATATTGGGCTATTCTGCCTTTGTAGTGATGAACACATGGGACTATTGTGAACTACAGGAAATGTTAGATATATTCTGTACAAGCAACACATCCCTATTTCATTTGAAAATCTTTCTTTGGTTTTGTGTGACGTCTTTTTTTCCCCTTGATGGAGAGTAATAAAGGTTTGCCATGAATCCTTTGTCACTGGGCCTTTTTGTTCATGTGTATTTTCCTTTTTTTACAGATTTTTTTTTTTTCAAGTTTTGAGTGAAAGAGATAAGAAATGCGACACTAGAAGATTGTGTGTGCGACTAGATATGAAATCAGCAAAGAGAGAAACAACAAGAAGGAGAGATGAGAACAAGCTGATGAGAGAAACAAGAGAACAAGCTGACGAGAAAACGTGGGTTGAGAATGAGAAGGGTGTTAAGTTGTCTTGAACACTAAATGAAACCATGGTTTAAGCCATGGACAAAAACCATGGAGCGCCAAGTGTCGCATGAAATATTTTGTTACGAAATCAGTCATTTCGTCGATGAAATGATTATTTTGTAATGAAACGACGACATTTTGTCAACGAAATGACCAATTTCGTAACGAAATATTCCCATTCCCATATTCTCATTCTCACCAGACGAAAATGGATGGAGATAGATTGGAAGAGAGATGTAAGATGGTGGGTAACTTTCAATTCACTGTGATCAAAAGGTTTTCCTAATCCCCTCGATCTCTCTGAACATCCAACATGTCTTCTGCTAGTCAGTGAAAAATGTCTCCCCCCGCCCCATCCCCCATTGCAGTGTCAAATGTGGTCTTTGAACTTGAATTACAGGGTTAAGTGATTGAAAACGAGGTCCTTCCCCTGATGTTTATTCGTTGTAGAAATTGTATAAAATTCAGGACACGATATAAAAAAAAAAAATACCATGCCTTGACAGTGTAGAGCAGAAGTGTTAAATAGACAGAAAACCTATTTTGTAGCAGTTATAACCAAGGGTAAAATGAGTGATAGGTTCAATTTAGTTTCTCTAAGTGTTAAATCTTTCATCTATATCCCCAAATTTGCTTCAAGGGCACCGAGACATCTTGATTGTACATCATTATTGGATACTTGATGATTGGATTGACATTGTAAGGTTTGGGATGGCATAGTTTGATTTAACTGATATCTATGCCTGTGAGGTTTACTTGTTCCTCATCTCCTCAAGATTTTGCTTCTCTTCTATATTCACATCACTGTATTGATTTTGACAAAAATTCCAGCATTAAATTATCCTGCAAATGCTGATTTTTCTTTCAATATAAATTTATTTCACATGGATTTTTTCAAAAATTCTGTACATGTTTATATTAGACCTGATGCATATGCGATTAATTTTGAGACATGATAGGGTTACAAAGAAAGCATCCTTTTCACTGGTGCTACCAATCAAGTATCAGAAAGGTCGCAATGAATCTGAAGAATGTATAATGATGATATAATGTAAATATATAATGATATAATTTCATCTTTTTCTCAGACCTACTGTGAAGCATCATAATAATGATGAATAATCCTTGCCTATTGCCCTCATAATATCAACGATAAGATCACATCATCACTCATAATAAACACCAAGATACTATGAGAAGTACAGTCCTAATTCTTTAATTGGAAACCCCATCAGTGAGAATCCAACATATGCACAACAACAAATACATGTTACAGGTCTATTACATGTTCTCATCACAAAACCAAGGCTAAACCCACTTTATGGTAATTTTTTAGCTCAAAACACTACTGTCTGATACAGTGTTGCCCAGTTAAGTCTCAATCAAATGCTAATATCTTTTCAAATGATAGAAATAACATAAATCACAAAAATGGCAATATTTCTTTCTCCCAAGAATTCTTAAAGGGAAGGTAAACCCAAAGAGCAATGTGGATTGAGTGAAAGCAGCAACATTAGTAGAACACATCAGTGAAAGTTTGAGAAAAATCGCACAATCGATGCAAAAGTTATGAATTTTTAAAGTTTTGGTGTTGGAACCGCTGGATGAGGAGACTACTAGAGGATATGACGTATGAGTGGACAACAATACAAAGAAAATATAAAGGATATTCAACAAAAATTCACTTTTCTAGAATTATGAAAGAGCAGTGGACCAACCGCTTTCAGAAAGCAGGGGAAATAATTGCAACCCTTAACATATGTCAATATCAAGTTGATGGAATTTGTAATTTTCATGAAAAATGGATTTTTGTAGTATTTTCTTTATATTTTCTTGATATTGTAGTCCACTCATACGTCATAACCTCTAGTAGTCTCCTCATCCAGTGGTTCCAACACCAAAACTTTAAAAATTCATAACTTTTGCATCGATTGTCCGACTTTCTTCAAACTTTCACTGATGTGTTCTACTAATGTTGCTGCTTTCACTCAATCCACATTGTTCTTGGGGTTTATCTTCCCTTTAAGTGTTCATTATAGCTACCCAGCAGTGGGACTACACAACAGAACTGCAAGATGTGGCAACATCCTGCCATAGATTACCATATGTCCCCCCCCCCCCCCCCAAAAAAAAAAAAAAAAAATACAATGGGACCCTCCATAATGATAACTCTAAAAATAATGAATGAATCGAAATGCAATTTCAGGGTATGAAACTATAACTTGTTACCCACATCTTACAGAAAACCCCATCTGCTTTGCTTCAGTGGTCAAAGAGAAATTAAGATCTTTGTTATAGAGCATGTCAGGAATACCTTCCCTCCAAGTATTGTCCATTGTGTTCACAGTTCCAAGCGCATCCCAGTGCTGAACTTGGAAGAAATGGACCCATGACATGCTTTACAACAATCCATATTTCTCTGTGACCACTCAACCAAATTAAATGGGGTTTTCTGAAAATGTAGGTAAGACATTATAGTTTCATTCCCTGAAATGGCCTTCATATTGTTTAATCATTTTGAAAGTTATCAATGCAAAAATCCGATTTTTTGTTGTTGACATACTGTATTGCACGATTCATGTTAGAGTCTGTGCGCCATATATGAATGTCTTTTTATCTTTCATTCTGCTTACGGACAGCACATGATTTTTAGTTTGTGAACAATTTTGGAAGCACAATCTTGGTACTCGTCTTCACAAATCAGTGAGAGAGAAAGTAATTTGAAAAAGATCAACTTTCAAATATATGCATTAACTTGTGATGTATAATATCACATTATATGTCAATTGTAAACTTTACACAGTATGTTGCTATGACAGGTAGAAAAGGAATACTTCAAAAATACCTGCTTTCAATTTTCAATAATTATTTTTTTTAAAGGGTATTGGTTACCATTTTCAATATGAAAAAGGAAAAACAAAAACAACCACCCAAACTTTCCAGAAATACATGACCTGTTGCCATCATTAATGATACATACTACAGTCAGTGCCATCACTCACAGTCTGTGACATTTTAAATACTCAATTCATTTGACCTGATGTGATAAACTATGATGAATTATGATCAACAGCGAGAAATAGTTTGCCTTGGGTGTTTCAGCTATAACAATGCTTTCTGCACCATTTGTGTGCTATAATTCACATGCAATGCTGTTTTGCTAAAGAAGGCGATGAATGTTGATATTTTCATCCTAAATGCATCACACATCTCGGACAAAAGAATGTCTAATATTTCTTCACGTGTCCGAGTCTGAGCTGCTGACATCACTATCACTGAAATCGTAGCCTCCGAGGAGACTCAGACCGCTTGATTTTTCCCTGGGAGATTTCTTTGACTCTACCTTCTGTTTACTGAGCCCTTCCTGAATGCTCTTTGTGAGAGTATCCTCTTCATCATCAGCTGCAGTTTGCTGGGAAACCTTGTCCTCTGAGACACCCCTCTCTTGGTTGCTGGCTGATTTCCCATCAGTACTCTGTTGGTTATTTTCCTCAGTCCCATCAGCTAACTTTTGTGTTGGTCCATTTGCTTCCACTACAGCTTTCTTGGCCCCAGTGGCCATTTCACTTTGCGAGCCAGATGCTGCAGAAGCAGTAGGTCCATTTTGTTTGCCAGTAGTACCTTTGTTGACCTTTACCAAACTTGAGAGAAATGTCTTCGATGATGCCTTTGAAGTAGATGATGATGGTGAGGCTGATGAGGATGGAGCATCCATGAGCTTCTGCTTCTTTGCACCTAATGAAGGACTGGGCATGTCCTATCAATCAAATGAGGTACGTAAAAAGAAGAAACCAAATGTATATTTCAAGAGAAGAACTCACATTGCATTAATACATGTCTTAGAAACAATCAATCACTGGAAGGAGAGATAACCTGATAGAAACAAAAGAAATTTGACTGGTACACATAGCCAACTGGAACACAACTTCTCATGCAATTACTATATCTGCTACTGAGTATATGGCCCTTCTTCATGAAGCTTCTCAATCTTGACCTATGACCAAAGATTGACCAGTAACCCTGTCAGCACACAGGATTTTTTATTTTCAAATTTATTTTGATCCATTATCCAATCCACTTCTATTGGACTTACACCTTGTGCAATTTACTGCCAGAAAATTACATCTTACCTGAATTTTGGTAATATTACCATTGGATGTTCCCAGCTAAATTTCATGACATCTAGGGACATACATTGTAAAAGCACAGCCATTAATATCATGTGACTGGACAATGATCACATATACATTGTACTTCTTGCTTTGTTTCAGGAATAAACATGGTAAAATATGGTTAAACATGAGATTGTGCAATAAAATTGAAGTATTACATGTCTTCCAGTAAAGTATTTCCCAGTACATATAAATGACCTAACGATGTAAAACTGGCATGGTTTGAAAAGGATGTACACAGGGCATACCTCTGTTAGGATATCTGTGGGTCGTTTGAATGCACCAGAGGCTGGGGGTGGGTCGACGGAAGTGGTTGCTTCTTCTTCTCCTTCCTCATCATCTGAGAGTCTCTTTATGATGATTCCATCTTCATCCCCTTTGCCAAATATCCTCCTGTGAAATGGGATGAAGAGATGGTTTTGTCAAACCTGAACACTGGCTATAGGATTGTATAAGAATATGTGTCATTTTAGGCTATCCAATTCTGGCAGAAAACTTCAGGTCACATGCATTCCACTTAAGCTTGATCTTTGATGACTTGAGTGACAATAAATACTCTGTAAAACAAGGAATGTTTGCATGCATTTTAATTTCGCGAATTTCGTGAGAGCAAAGATTCGTGAAATCAAAATGCATGCAGAAGTTCTTGTCTACACTATATGCACTGAACCTTAGAGGCAACTCGCGAAAATTTCATGTCGCAAAAAAGGCCGCTGGCCCCAATTCGCAAAAATTTCATGCTGAGAAAATAATGTGTTTTACAGTATTGCAATGATTATTGTCACCAAAGGTTTTGACCTTATAGGGCATGAAATAAAACCAAATCACAATCAGCATCTCCTTTACCAACAAACCCAAGAGATGTGAGAGTTGAGCCCCTTACCTGATCTCTGCTTCATCCTCCTCTTCCTGCTCCCTGAGACGCTGTGCCTCCAGCTCCGCCCCCTGTCGAAGGATCTCCTCGTAGTTGATGACCGCTTTCCTCATGTTCATCTCCCTCAGCTCCTCGAGATTCTCCATGACTTCCATCTCCAGTTTGGAGTCCTTGGTGCGGTTCTCAAGCACCTTTAGAGATAGAGGTGGGGACAATCAACCTTATTTTCATTTGCTTTCTGACATAAAGATAGAAGTACTTCATGTAAGTCCTCTGTAATTGCAAGCTTGCAGTTGGGATTCTGACAGCATGCATCTTATCAGGGAGGTGTAAGAAAAGGAGAGACAACTCCTGCTCTCCTTTGAAGGATGCGCGGCACCGCCGAGAAGTTATGCGCTTAACTACAGGTGGAAATCAGGTGCTTTGACAAAAGAGAGCATCAATAATCGGGACTAGCGCTCTCACATCTAGAAATACTTGCCCCTACTGCATTTCGCTCTCTCTCTTTCAATGTGATGGCAACAATGAATTTGTGTACCTTGAATTGGAGCAGCGAATCAAAATGCAGTGTAAAACTGACAATTTTAACAGCAAATAGTTTGAAAGCACGTTGGAGCACGCTTTAGCGGAGTACTTTATTTGAAAGATCAAAATATCCCAGATTAATGGATAGAAAACTAACATCCCGAAATGGGCGCATTATACAAAAATGTTAGGGTTTTAAGAGGGCCTAATTTTCATTTCATTTCGATTTGCG
The DNA here is from genome assembly GCA_033980235.1 of Diadema setosum. Lineage (NCBI taxonomy): Eukaryota > Metazoa > Echinodermata > Echinoidea > Diadematoida > Diadematidae > Diadema > Diadema setosum. The sequence goes on along the minus strand of CM067061.1, from coordinate 5,653,427 downwards.
CATTACGAAGAAACTAGAAATACATGCTTACAATACTGAATTCTTTCCTTCACTACTCTTAATCAATTCGAGTATTTCATTTAAAATTTTACGGGGAAATAAAGCTTGTAATTCAACGAAAGGTGAAATGCATTCTTCATCTCCGAACTTCGCCTTGCAACTAGAGTGGTGCAGAGCATGACTTCAAAGCGTATAGTGGAATGCTAGACATCCCATTGTAATGCTTTGAACCCAAACATGTGTTTGCATGAATTACGAAGAGTTGTCTCTCCTTTTCTTACACCTCCATGATCTTATCAAATCACACACACCCTCACCCACAAAAAGGAAAAAATGAAATTAAGTTCTTGTTCATCAATGTATAATACAATAGCAAAGTCGTCTGTCCTTTTTATCCTCTTTGAGTGATTGCTGTTGCTTACAGCTAAATCTTGGCTCAAAAATACCCTTGATGAGCATATACTCGAAGATGAATGAAGCAATGCATAGGTATCAACAGATTAATGAAAAGCTGAAGTTGAATGTACAATGGATGATGCAAATATTTGAATGTCACATAAAGTATCAAACATGACATTTTGTGGGACCCTGGTAAGAATAGCTCCCTAGGTTACATGATTAAGATGTCAGGCCACCAGCATTCGGGCAACAGGACAGGAGGCCCAAATTCCCTCCTGCAAATAAAAATGAGCAACAAATTATAACATCAAATGGACAAGGGATGAGATGGCAGTAGTAACCTCTAATGTCAAGCGGTGGAGGTTCAGGCAATTTTTGTGCAACGTGAATCAATGCACTGGTCAATTGCAGGCAATTTTCAAGTGTCATATTAATGACATTGTACATAGTTCTGAGTGTAACTCTCAAGCATGATGAATATCCCTGGATGTGAAATGCTGTGTATTAACCTGTTTCATATCAGATTCCAAAATTCCCATAGACTTTGTATATGACTCATCAAGAGTGAGAGGGCAAGAGGTTACTTGACAGGTGTAGTATAATCATTTTTCTGTTTGGCTACTCTCCTGCAGTAAGTGGTGTACTGTGCCCCTGGCAGAGATCCCACTGCTGATAGCCACTCACAGAGAATTCACGGAGGGCGAAGTTGATCTGATAGGCTCTGAATAGAATCATGTGAGTCTTACCTTCATGGGGTTTTGGGCATCCTCTTCAGCCTGTCTCTTCTCCTTCTCTTCAGCCTCTCGGTACAGCTTGGCCGCCTCAAACAGTCTGACCGCTCCCTGCTCCAGTGTGTAGTCCTCATTCTCTGGGTCAGTCTGTGGCAAAGACCAGTAGATATGGTATTCAAAAATGTGTATGTAGGCGAATGACATCCTGGCATAACTCAGTATCATTACAGAGAATTCACATCACAATGTATTAGACATAAGATTCATAGTGAGACACAGAATTTATCATAATTGAGGAATGCACACTTGACAGGCAAACTCATTGTACATAAAATCTCAAAACTTGATATTTGTGAATTTTGACCAGACAACACCTTAGACAATTTGGATCATCTGCATATAGAAATCTGTCAACATTGACAGTATTTTACCTGAAACATATGTACCTATGATCAGACTGAATTTTTTCATGTGAGCATAAAGATTATTGCAACAAGGATAAAAACAAAAAATGACTGCATGTCTATGGCATAGGTACACACCTACAACCTACAGCACCAGCAGAAACAGCTTGCAAGGTTTATGGAATCTGAAACACACGAGAGCCACAGATGATGACATATTACTCTGTCATTGTATGTTTCTAACCTCAGAACAGAATAATACAATCCCAATGGTCGCTCTCTGATAAGAATTATAAGTTTAAGAACTTTATCAACACATACTACGTCTCAACCCACTTATCATTATCATAACTGGCTATATGACCAGGTCTTCTTTGCAATGACTTACCTTGAATACAACTTCACCAATGCACTTGGGACATCTGATGTAGAAGCGATACTTGCGGAGTCCCAAGTAATTCTCATTATGGATGTTCTCAGTCTTTGCATTGAACTTCTTTCCTTTGTAGATGTACTCTCCACAAACTTTACACCTGTCAATCAAATAAAACATTGAACTTGAAGACCAGGATATGACATGCACAGTTGAATTGATATTTATGATAAAAGACTGCCCCAAAATTAAATCTGAAATTGTGTAATCTTTACATCAACAGTCCATGATGATTGCAATGCACATTAATATTTGCACAGAATGAACTGGTGGAACTTAATGGCTCCTTTGGAAATATAACTCACTGATATTACAATCACATAACAAATCTACTGGACTCACATAGAGATTTGTCATATTCTTTACCAACCATGCAAGCCCTTCTAGTATGAGCCTTTTTCTTTTTTTCTTTCTCGACACTCAATGGCAAAATAAATAACAATTGACACTACAGCTTTGATAAATTGACACTCAATGCATTTTTGATTTTAATAGATCTGAAATCTGACTAGAGGATTTGGAAATCAAATTCATGATCGAGTGTAAACTTAGAAGAATGTTATGCATCACACATGATAGAAAGTGTATATCCATGAATGCTTGTGTACACTCAGGATTTTATTGCATTTAAAATAAATTTGTCTGCATGTTTATTTCCCTGGTAGCTTATCTAAACAATGAAGAAGCATTGTATGCCTGGCCATGTATTTTATCAGCTTTGTGGCCTTTCCCACACTGTGAAACTCTGTCTTGGACTTACTGCATGTTGAATGGAGCCATGATGCGTACAGTATACTGCCTCTCCCTAGCGAGACGAAGCTTTGGGATCTTGGATGGATCAAAGTCTGGAGGGTAGTATTTCTACAGAGAAAGGTGATAAGATTTTGATCGTCAGTAAAAAGGTCAGAAATATTCATTGACATATATTATGTCTTGGCTACTTATCTATGCAATGTCAAAATGCAGTTATGATCAGTACATCAAGACTGAACATAATCATTATAATTTCATTTTCCATCTATGATATTTGTAACAGCTACATCTAGTATTTTTCTACTACAGTGGGTGTTTACAAATTTGGTGCTAGTGCTAGTGCTACCTCAAAAACAACTGCCCAATACTGAGATTCAACAATGATGATCAGATCAACGCATGCAATTCCAATCACAATTATCAATCCCTAACAGCTAGTGCTATTTTTACACCACTGCGAAGTCCGCGAGATTTTGCTGGAATCACGCAATGAAAATAATAATGGCACTTGGTTCAAGATAAATTTTAAAAGATGTTATCATGATTACTTTGTAGTTTTAAACACATAATGAGGAAGACAGACTAAAATGTCACAAATTTCATCCCTTTACATAATACAACAACTTTATTCTCCCAGGCTCAGATTTATGTAGCCATGTCTAGACTAGAGTGTTAGTATGTTCTGCAGGCGACATTGCAATAGAATAGACTACTTATGGACGTGAATGTGGGTCTCGCACACACACATTGTAGAAACGCTAAAATCAGCACCGAACTTGAAATGACAAATCATATGACAATCCCCATCTCTAGGGGCTAGTGTAAGCCAATGCAATACCATGAAGAAAAAGCATTTAAAATTCATGGTGAAGCTCGGTTCAACAGACAACACTCATAGTATACACCAGGCCCAACACTGAATTACCAGAAATATGCCATAATTTTGAGGTCAACCTGCAAACACCAATTGATTTTTATAACCAGTGCCAACACTAATGATGCTAACACCAGTTCACAGATCCAGCTAGTGTTGAGATATTGACTACAGGTACTTAAAGTAAACAACCCTGTTTGCGGCATGCTTTGTACAGGGTGCCTATTTGTGGCAGGGCCATTTTATTCATTGACAAAAGCTGAAAAGGCTAAATCAGGTGTCACTTCCCATAACACTAATGAGATAAATTTAAACTCCTGCTAGTGTTCTAAAGTGGGGCTAAGCGCACATGATGTTCATTAACTGTTTTATTGATGAATGAAAGTGCCCCTGCCAGAAATATGCACCCTGCCACATACAGGGTTGTTTACTCTATACACAGCCCTGTCGCACAGCGTCTGGTCGGGAATAGTGTCGAGATAGCACTGACACTAACCCCGGGGCGCTGTTGCTGAGTCCAAGTGTTGGGGTCGCAGTTGCTGGTGCGGTTACACCGACACTAGCACTAGCAGTAGCACAGAACTTGAAAACACCCAGTCATGTCTGGATCTAACCCCAGGGCCTCCTTGTATGGTAGGGGTCCAACCCACCGACCGGGTCCATAACGACCGACCGCGCATTATAATGGCATTGCGCGTAAAGAAAGAAAATGTACGCATGGGACTACGCGCAACGGTGTTCGATTCTTCACTGGGCTACGCTACCGAGTAAAATGTGGCGAAAACAACTAAGTATTCCCTCTAAATTACCGAAATTTAGCAAAATCGAATAAGGTTTATCGTGTAACTACATATAACTAGGCCTACCTTTGCTGACTCGTTGTTAGATGTAGAGTATCCTTCCGTAATAAATTTCACGATTTTGACCGCAAAATTGTCACCGCCGCTTGTACGATCGTGCACACACGTTACACATACATGTACACATGACATAAACATTTTGTCGCCCAATACGACCGTACGAGTTGGTGCAGAAACGAGAAATGAATGTGAAAAAACAAACCGACTCATCTAATTTATTTCAATTACGATGAAAAGTTTCCTAATGAAAATCAAGTCAAATTCATCAAACAGTCCTTCAAAAGTAATATCGAAGGATTCAAAATATATTCAAATATTATTGGGGAAAAAAATTACGACTAGAAAAAAACAGCAGCTTGTCGAAAAAACGCGTTTAAGTACGCTTTATACGTATTGTCAATAGAGGGCGGGGTGGTCGGTCGATATGAGCCCGGCAACTGAGTGCGGAAAAAATGACACCCCACGCGTTCGAAGCCGCCATCTAGAGCGCGTACCTCAGATCGCATTTTCAGTGCGCGCTTGTGAATCCGGAGTATTTTCTCCACACGTGAGTAAAATTTCAGGCAAATTGTGAGATTTTTCATGTTTCTATTGATAGAAAAACGTTAGGTGTCCGATATTATGAACACCCAACCATACATAGCCTTTAAACAAGGCGACTCGCTCTGCGTGCCCCAGTATAGCGCGTTTACCCCACAAACCTGTTGGCCGGCGAGTGGAGCGAGCCGCCTTTATCCACTCGTTCAGGGATGTGTACTTTTGTACGCAAATTTGTCAAAGAATATAAGCAACAACAACGACAAAAGTACACATCCCTGAACGAGTGGATAAAGGCGGCTCGCTCCACTCGCCGGCCAACACTGCAACAGGTTTGTGTGGTAAACGCGCTATACGGGGGCACGCAGAGCGAGTCGCCTTGTTTAAACTAAAGGCTACCTTGTACACAGTTATTGGGGCTGGTTGCAGTTAGATCTAGACTAGAACTCTATATCTATGTATGGGTATGCTGGGTATGCCATCCAAAACAACACATTCTTGCAAATGTTTTATTTTAAGTTTTAGGCCGTCATTGTTCATTCTCTTTTGAAGCGTTCATCATTAGCACTCTCATGCATGGGGCATTCACGCCATAGCGCCACGCATGGTGTGGGGCATCTTCAATAGAGTCTACCAACTTGCTGACTTGTTGTAAGTTGTAACAGTTATACAACTTGTAGTTGTGTGTAGAATTTTAGAGACTAACGTTTATAGGGCCTAAGGCCCTATTACGCTCAAGATCATGAAGATAGACTAGATCCCAGCCCAAAATACTGTCACTATTTTACGGTGAATCTAACGTTCAAGATCGCTTACAAATTATACCACTTACATTTAAAACTTTTCTTTCCGACATCTTGGCAGGTCTTCTTGGTCAAGTGAAAGGAAATTGTCGATTTGACTGCAAAAGAGGATCGTGAATGATCTGTTCAGTGCACAGTTTACAGTTTCCGCTGTTTACACCGTGCCGTCCAGACCTACCAGACAAGCTGCTGTATTACGTTAGTGTACGTGTTACATACAGCGAGCCGCTTCAACAGCGTCGCGGAACGATTGCCTCACGTTGTTTTGTTGATGGATGAAGTGAGCCATCACACGGGCTTTGATCGTGTGGCCTGTCGACCGATTGCGCATGCATGTTGCATCTTGCGCTCACCATCGGCCGTCCACCGCTGCGTGGTGGAGCAGTTGCCTCTCGGGCAAACCGCATGATAATACTTTTACCATCACCAGAGAAAGTGCAGAACTGTGAAGATGGTGAAAGAGCAGTTTAGAGAAACGGATGTGGCTCGAAAAATGTGAGTTAATGCTCTTGTAGCTCGAATAAATCAATGTGTTTCCATGTAACATTGTCATTACAACATATGATTGCACGTGTGGGACTGGGTGTGGAAACCCCTGTACGACTCGACGACTGTCTAATGTCTTGTATTAAAAAAGTTGTATGTATGGGTGGGTGTATTGGGTTGGATCTGTACGCAGAATGATAGACAGAAAAATCCGTCTGTTTGGAGGAATCTTGTAACATTTTTATTTCTTTTTTACTTAGACTGTTCTTCTCCGAGAGGGATTCCGTGAAGCCAAAGTTGACTAGAAACTAGCCCGACCAGACCCCGTGCGCTAAGCTAGCACGGGGTCTGACGGTGTGTGATACACATATCTACGGAACCCCATACACATATCTACTAAACCCCTCGAACACGGCTACACAACAACAAAACTATTGAAAATTTCTACATTCTTTTCACAAATTTTACGAATCACTCACGTGAATTGAGATACTTTGACTATGAGCATGGTATTTCAGTCCATAGTGAGCCCTCACGCAACATACACTGAGCAAAAAGTCCAATCTTAACCCGGAATGCTGTGATCATCGCGGAGCCATTCAAAATAAACCTTTCCCAGCTTTGAACGATGCAAATTGCGCCGCTAGAGTTTGTACGCCCGCGAAGTCGACAGCGCCCTCTTTGCCCAGTGCTGCGCCGACATTTCGAATCATTTCTGCAATTTCTACGATTTCTGCGGCGTACAGGATTAAAAAAGGTGCAATTTTTGGTAAGTTATGAAATGAGTATATCAATATCAATAGCTGAAAACGGTAGCTAAATAGATAAAGTTTTTACCTTATGTAGTCTTAGTAACAAATATGGTGCAGTAAATTCAAAATCGCGTCGGCGCCCCGGAATACAGAGATTACGGAGTGTCCACACCGTACAGCCCTGTCGCGACTTACACTTGTGTACAGCGACAGGGCTGTGTATAGTTAACTAGAAACATAGTCTCCGCGGAACATTATTCTCCCCAACAATAAAATTTACAGACTGATCTTCAGCCGAAAGATTACTGACAGTAACACTGATCAGTTTTGGTCCAGCAGAATGATGAATTGACTTCCGACATAAAAGTAGATGAAAGAAATAATGATGATAGAAATCTAAGAGTAAGATCCTACAACCAGGGGCGGATCCAGGATTTCTGTTAAGGGAGCTGAGGCGCCTTTACAATTAGGCATCTAAAGGGGGCGCATGCCCCCCACCCATTTTTTCTTTTTATTTCTTTTGTTTTAACAAAAAATAAAGAGAGGGTGCACGCCCCGCCGGGGTGGGCCCCCCTCTGGATCCGCCACTGCTACAACTGAGCTTTACAGTACAAGCTTAAAGTAGAATCTAACATTTGACCTAATCACTAGGCTAATGAAAAAGGAAAAAGAAAGATTGAATTTAAACACAAGGTTCAAGGTACAAGAAGGGTACATGTGCAAAAAAAAAAAGGAGAAGATGACTTTTAAATGTTATAATATTTTGAGAACCTGAAAAATGTACAGCTCATGAGGAGATCTCACCTCATTAGAATCGTGGGGGTTGTTTCACAAAGATGCACCTAATTTGTCTTAAATCTAAATCACATTCAAGCTATATTGATGATTGAGAAGAGTTAAATGCTGCAACTAGTTAGTAGTTTGGTAGGAAGATTCAAACAGACATACACCCATGCATGACTCAACTACCTTGTCATGTGGTCTTCAGTTCTGTGTCACTGCTAGTTACTGAGTTGATGTCTTTTTATTTTCAACATCAACAGAAGCCATGTCTGCTTTGGGTTGATGTCTCCAGAGGAGATGCGAAAACAGGCAACAATCCATGTTGTCAGCAACAGGTTGTACCAACAAGACACCCGCAACCCAGTTCAGTTTGGAGTCCTTGACCATCACATGGTGAGTTTGTAACAAATAGGTTGATTTTGTTGAACAATTTTAACTAATTCTGCTAAATTCAACCAGCCACTAATATCCACTTCATATTTCCACATCATATCTTACTTCGGTTATCATTTATATCTTGATTTGTGCTTTGTAATTAGTGAACTCAACAGGGGAAAAAAAGCATTCTTAGACATGTGAGTTAAAGCAAAGGTAAAAAATAAATGTGTATAGCATCTTTTTCAGATGTGAAGCATCTATTTGGGGCCAAGATTATGCAAAGACTGATTTGGTACGAATGGATTGTGTGTTTATGAAGCAAAAAAAAAAGAAAGAAAGAAGAAACCACTGTCATGTCTTCCATTTGTAAAATGAGTAGAAGGTAAAAAGAGAAAGAATCAGTGAATGGAGGAATAGGAAAAGTGACAATGATTGCTGTTTCTGTTTTTTTGCTATTAGGGAACAAGTGAAAAGGAGAATCCCTGCCTGACCTGCAAGAAGAACCTGTCAGACTGTGTTGGTCACTATGGCTTTGTGGATCTGGAGCTTCCTGTCTTCCACATTGGCTTCTTCAAACTCATCATCAACATCCTTCAAGAAGTCTGTAAAGTGAGGACTCTTGCACGCAGAGCAGCCCGTTGGCATAGTTCACTTCTCATACTCATAACATCAGGGGAAGAGCTGTGTTGCGCTGACAAGTGAAGACAAAATTGGACTTTCATTGACTGTGTTGTAATGCAAAGATACTGAAGACAGAAATACAAGAATAACAAAGCAACACATTTATTTAAGTGCAGTTTGCTGAGAGTAGATTTGCCATGCGTGATATATTTGTGAGTACAAGAAAAAATGTGTAATTCAGCAAAGGCAAATGTTAGCAGCGGAGAAATGTAAGAACCTATACGATTTATGCTGTAGTCTACCTGAAAGTATTTGATGCAATGCATTTGCAGAATATTCGTGTGATTACTGTACGAGCTGAAATTTTCACGGTGGTTTTATTTTCACGAATTTCGCGAATCGCCTTTGAACCGCGAAAATACCAACACGCGAAAATAACAACGTGCGAATAGATAAGTACAGTTAGACCTGGCAACCGCGAAATTAACAACACGTGAAAATGTCCTCCTAGTAGCAATTCGCGAAAATATCTGTACGCGAAAATTTCAGCTCGTACAGTATTAGTTTATCTGGTTAGTGATAGATGATACTCTCTTTTACAATATCAAACCACAACTCGGCATGCTCCTTCCCACATTCCCTTCAGGTGTGTGGCCATGTTCTCTTAAGTGAGCAAGACAATCAGAACTTCATGGAGGCCCTGAGGCGCCCCACCCTGACCTACCTCCAGAAACGAGGTCTAAGGAAGAAGATCCATGAGAAATGTCGCAAGAACCAAATATGCTTCCACTGCGGTGCCTACAATGGTAAGACATCATCGAAATCTCACAGAATGTGGATGATATGAGAAATTCTTGCCAAAAAGTGTTGTTTTTTATGTTAGAGCTATTTCACTTTCAGTAGTAACAGGTGTAAATTGAAAAAAAAAAAAAAAACTATAAGGAAAGGGAATGAGTTGAAAAGAGCTCATGTGTATATCTTATCCACTGAACATAATTTGACAATAGGAAACGGATTTATTTCAGGGGATCATGTTTTAAAAAGCTAGTCCAATATCAAATATGTTGTATATTTGCCTCACGGATAGTCATTTTAACCTCGCCATTTCTTGTACTCCTCACTGTAATGTCCACTTCAGTGATACCGTTCCTTGATGGGACTTTGTATTCATGGAAAGGATTGATGGTGTCTGAAGAAGAAATACTGTAAAACTTGAAATTTTCTCGTGATGAATTATTATATGAATACATCCCCCTAATGAACATATTTCTTTCTTGATTTTCTTTATAATAAGGTGTTGTTTTGCAGCCAAGATATATAGTTAATGACATATCTTACATAACTCAATAATGTACACCTTTGTCACTGGGAGTCACCTGATTCCCTGATTTTATTTCTTGAAATGATGCACAGCATTAACATTTGTGACTCTACTTACTACTCCAGGGCCTGTAAAGAAATGTGGTCCACTGAAGATCATCCATGAGAAGTATAAAGTGAACAGGAAGAACCCAGAGAGTGTGATAAAGCAGTTTCAGAGTTCACTGGATGTGGCCATAGAGCACAACAAGGATATAGAGACACTGCTGCCCAAAGCACAGGTACAGACCTAAGGAATAGCATGTTTGTTTGGTCTCTGTGTATAGTAAAATGATTGTGTGTTAAGATATTGGTTTGATTTTGATGCCAGAGCAGTGACCAGCATTTTATGTGAGGCATATTGTTTCTGGGGAATGTTGCCATTATCAGATTTTGTCTAATGAGTTACTTGTTTTGTTATCAGTTTCTTTCAGTTTGATGTAAACCACAATTATTTGTAAAGGGTTTGAACGATAATAGATTGATTGGATTGAATTGGATTGGATTCCTGCTTTACATTTATGGACATACATTTGTGAAGTATACCTCATGTGTCTTATTAAGGTTTCAAATTCTTGTCTTTATGTAGATCCTGTATTGTGAAATGGTTAGATTGAGCCAGTGTTTTCTACTTTCCAGTTTCCAAGTGAGATTCCCATTGACTCCCAAGTATATACATAAGAGCTCCAATAGTCCTGATTAAAGACTGTTAAATGGTAATATCTTTAGGACTTGTTTTAGCAGATATATCTCGGAAAATATGAGCGTTTAGGCTTTTTTACTTATTTCATGCAATTGCATAATCATATATTTGCTCTTATCTTTGATTCCACACAGGAAAATCTCAATCCACTGACAGTCCTTGAGCTCTTCAAAAGGATTCCAAATGAGGTGGGAAATATGACAAATGAACTGCTCTATGCTTCATTGTTTTTTAATATCTGCAATGTAAGGGAAACAGTGTCACTGGAGGCAATGTATTGTTTTTGGTGCCACAGGTATGCCGATGTGTGCTAGATTTATTCTGGTTGCTGTGAAAAGTTCAGAATGACCTAAGAGGTCTTAAAAAACTTGGTTTATCATGTATAAGCAAGCATGCTATCTCAGTCTCCTGTCTACCTGCTATATCATTTCATACTCTGTTGCAAATAAAAACACACTAATGTTGCTAACAAGGACCAATGTTCTTCAGACACAGAGCCAGCCACTTATGCTTCGCTTTGCTGTAGACATGTATTCACAAAATAATGTTTTTGTAGACTGCTTTTATAGCTTGTCATTCTTTTCACTGACGTGAACCACAGGACATCCCCCTGCTTTGTATGGACACTGACAACAGCCGTCCCCAGGACCTCATCTTGACACGCCTCCTTGTTCCCCCTCTCTGCATCAGACCATCCGTGGTGTCTGACCTCAAGGCTGGCACGTAAGTCCTAAGCAATCTCTGGGGTAACATTCACAGAACACAAACACCCAAGGGCCACTTTGAACAGATGGACCCTCTTATCAAGGGATGTGGAGTGCATTGTTAGTAGCAAATTCTTGATTATAGGACTAAAAGCAAGCGTGTAGAGTTTTACCGCATCAATCCTGCATATATCTGCATTTCTACACCCATTTCACAAATATTTCACTTACTTTAAAAAAAAAAGAGTGGAATGAAGAGCAGGCTTAAATAGAGATATCTTTTTTATTCCTTTAGCAAGAAGATTGCTACATATAATACTGTTGATATTGTCCCAGTAATAGGAATGTATGACAGCTGTGTGCTCTTTACACAAGACAAGCTGATAATCAAGGTGACAAGGGACCGTGTAGGTAGTATGGCCGTTGTATGGTTCTTATAATTGTGCTGGTGAAGAGATGAAACCCTATAACACTAACAGTTTAAAGCCCACATTTATTTCAGTGCATTCCAGAGTGATACAAGACATTCCCACATAACCGCTCCAACCACAGACCTAGTCAGATTTAGGAGAATATTGTGCAATGCATCTGTTTTACTGTAGGTGAATATTATTGTTTTGTTTTGTTTTTTTCAACTTTCCAGGAATGAAGATGATGTGACAGTCAAACTGACTGAAATCATCCTCATCAATGATGTCATCCAGAGAAGAAGGAGAGCAGGGGCTAAGATGTCCATGATTATGGTGGGTTCATAGGTCATGTCTAATACTGCAAAACCAGAATCATTTGCGGCATGAAGCTTTCACAAATTACCGACCATTAAAAAAATTATGAGTATCCTACATGCACTAGTGATACATGGATTTGTTGAACACACACAGCTGGCTGATGTAAAATACACAAGAAGACTTGAACACAACCATTCTCATTGGTATAAGTGATGTGTATTTGCTTGTAATATGAAGTGCATTCAGGTATATGATTCTTTTCTGCCTATTTTCACTTGTCATTTTTACTCACTGTGAATAGTTGAAGGAGAATGGTTGTGGTGAGTTCTAGGAGTGAGAAGCTTTGCTTCTTGTTTCCACTAGTCTAATCTATCTGATCATCGTTTGATTGTGTTAGATTTTTATCCTATCATCCGAGACTGGATGCTATCACTTTTTATCATCTTTGTGTTAAATTGCATTTTACAGGAAGACTGGGAGTTACTGCAGCTTGTTTGTGCCTTCTACATCAACAGCGAAACATCAGGGCTGCCCCTGAATATGCAGGTATTACAGCTATTTAAATACAATTATGATACTCGATCACATCCCATTAGCCAACCGATTTCCTCAAAATTTCTCTGGTGAATGTTATTTTCTATGAGAATATTTCATTGTGCCAGAAATTTGAATCATATCCCTTTATAGGATAATCATAAATAAAGCTCAGGAACATCCTCTGCAGGATATGTATTTTGAAGTGAGTTGGGGAGTAAGGTTTGTCATAGCTTGTATTATTAGTGTGTTTGGCTAATATATGAAATGCCTCATACATGATGTTGCTGTCACTCACAACAATGCATATTGGTACAAAACATAGATGATTACTTTATACCAATGCCAACAGGATACTTTTGTTAAAGACCTTTTCATTGGTTCCCCCTTCAGCCTTTAAGGTTTCAAGTAATTTCAGTAATCAACAATGTGATATTCAAATAACATTATCTATTTACCATTGAACATTCGTTCTCACTTGTTAATCGATCTTTCATTTCCTCCCATCATCCCACCCCCTTTAAACCTAGCCAAAGAAACCCACCAGAGGATTTTGTCAGAGACTGAAAGGCAAGCAGGGTCGTTTCCGTGGAAACCTTTCAGGCAAGCGAGTGGACTTCTCCAGCAGGACGGTCATCTCACCAGATCCAAACCTGAGGATTGATGAGGTGGGACAATGAGAGTGTAGAGCCTTTTTGAGAGAAACAATGATGTAATGACAATGAAGCTTTCAGTGAAATACTCTGTCTTACACGAGAGATAATAGAAATGCTGTTATGCTAGTAGATTGATTGATTGATTGATTGATTGATTGATTGATTGATTGATTGATTGATTGATTGATTGATTGATTGATTGATTGATTGATTGATTGATTGATGGATTGATTGATTGACTGACTGATTGATTTTTTTTTTTTATTTGTCATATTTTCACAAGTGGCTCTATTAGTAAAAGCGATAGTTGCTTGATGTGTTCTTTGTAGAATTGCTTGAACTTACGTGACATGATATTCACAAATCTTTCATGTCCGTTGACTGACCTCCGTTTCAACTTGTAGGTCGCTGTTCCAGAGCACGTGGCCAAATCCCTGACGTACCCTGAGAAGGTGACCAAGTCGAACATTGCCCTCATGAGGCGGCTGGTGATGAACGGCTGTGATATCCACCCAGGAGCAAACTTCATTCACCAGAGACACACCCAGAATAAGATGTAAATCAAGTATCGTTGATGAACTTATTAGACTGGAAAGCATGGCTGTGGTTTGACATTCTTGGTTCAGGAAGGGGCAGAAAAGGGAACACTTTAACAATTTGTCATTGCATAAGAGTAAATAATAAGTCTCCACCCCTTATTCACATGAAGCTACAATCAGATTAGTAGTTGAATCACAGTGTAGTTTGAAGTAGTATGAAGGGTAGCTTATTTGTCCAGTTTATCCTTGTTCGGCACACATACAATTGCAACCATATGAAGCTTATGGTGGCATGAATAGTTCCAACTGCAAAAATATGGCTACAAATAATGGAATATTGCAGTTGATATTTTAGAATGATATCCACTGTAACTCAAACTAGATGGCTTGTGAAGTTACACTGTCAACTACAGCATAATTCTCTTTTTTAGATAACCTATGTGTCCTTTATAGCAAGCATTCTATTCACACGTAGCCACATAAATCTGTAAGGGCATATTTCTATGTGAATATGATAATGTGAATATAGTTGCTTTCATCTCTTGAATATACATTTTAGTCAATTGTGCGATTGCCTTTTTATTTCTTCTGTAGGTTCCTGAAGTATGGTAATAAACAGAAAATGGCACAAGAGCTAAAGGTATGCTCACTTCCACCTCTTTGAAAATCTGAATTTATCTTAAAGCCAGATCTTTGATTATATGTGGTTCCTGCTGCAGTATTTTCTTTGTAGATTTCATAGTGTTCAGCACTTTGATTAAATTATATTCTTCTGATTACAATGAACTTTTAATAGGCAGTCATATCATTATTTTTTTTGCATTAACTAAGTAGTATGCAGTCCTCAATGGCTGTTCATCATTTTTTTTCTAGACCTGTCCCTTTTTCAAAGAAAATGTAATCTCTATGAATGGAATATTAAAGCAGTGTCAAAAATGAACCAACTCTGTGAAAATGCAAGTTGAATGAGACAAATACTATGAATGTTACAATTTAGATCTCAATATCTTGAATGAACATCTTAAGAAAATTTGCAGAAGAATGTGTAGTCTCCAAGCCAGGTAAGTGATATTCTTGATTATTCTTAACCTGTCATCCTTGCTTCTCTTCTCAGTATGGGGACACTGTGGAAAGACATCTGATAGATGGAGACGTAGTTCTCTTCAACCGACAGCCATCCCTTCACAAACTCAGCATCATGGCGCACAAGGTGAGGGATAGAAGCCTCAATTGATCTCACCAACTTTCTATGTTACATCATTCTGATTCGTGTGAAGATGAACTACTGTATCATGCTCAACTTATTGCATCAGTTTCTTCTTTTATTTTCTCCTCCTCCTCCTCCTCCTCCTCCTCTTTCTTCTTCTTCTTCTTCTTCTTTATTTCTTCTTCTTCTTCTACACCATATTTCTAATTTTTCAAGCTTTTCCCATCTTGATCAAAATTTGATAGGAAATTATGAAGGGCTTGCCAAAGACAAATTAGATTCAAGAATAAGAGTACATCTTTTGACAAAATTTGCTGTTTGAACATTTCAGCCAGAAAAACGCAGAATCAAATGTAAGAACAATGATGCACATGCTGACTTTGAATATGTGTGTTCGGTTTAACTTGTGCCAAGGGTATATGTGTATGGTTAGCTGGTTTGCAGCCTAGATCCCTTTACATTGCCTTATTCATGGCTTCTGCGCAGGCCAGAGTGAAGCCCTTCCGTACGTTCCGCTTCAATGCATGTGTGTGCACACCGTACAACGCTGACTTTGATGGAGACGAGATGAACCTTCACCTACCCCAGACTGAGGAGGCTAAGGCAGAGGCTCTCACCCTCATGGGGGTAGGTTGATCTGATCCAGGTTTCACACAGAGGCCTGCAATATTTTGAGGAGCTGTTTGTTGTGGCTCCGTGGATAAGACCACAGATTATCAATGACAGAGTCCCCAGGCAGCAACATTTTGTGCTCCTAGGCAAAGTACTTTGTCTTATTGCCTGCCCGTAGTCTTTCTGTAGGGACTTAATGTCATCTGTCCCATGGTGGTTTGCTTATACAGGCAATCGTTGCTACCTTAGCAGCTACATAAAACATTAAAGTTTAAATTTCAATGTAATTCATGTAATAGTTACTGCAGTTACCTAAACAGCAACTAACCCCCCCCCCTCCAAAAAAAAAACAAAAAACAAACAAACAAACAAACAAACAAACAAAACAAAACAACAACAAAACCCTTGTATCAGATTGAACACGATTTCCCTATTACCAGTAAAGTAGATGCAGGTATTGTGATTTAATGCTTTCTTCAAGCCTCAATTTTTATGAAACTTGCACTTGTTCCATATCCTCTACATGTGAATGACTCTGCAACTTTGTGGCCCTGAGTAGTGATGATTCCTTTTTGGCAAGTTGGAGTCAAACACTAAAGAATTGCAAGGGAACAGTGTGTAATGGTGATAGATCAATTTTGAAATATTACATCAAGTCCTTAGTCTAGTTGCCCTTCTTATAAGCCCTCCGAATTTGGCTAAGTTTTACCAGAACATAAGTTTGTTCATTTGTATGTTTTAGAAAAGACAGTTTCAAAGTTTTATTATCTGATATTGTTGCTGATTTATTCATTTAACATATAAAATGTTCCATGAGTGTCTTATTTCTTTTTTTTTAATGTGTACAATTTCTGTTAAAGTTAGCTGCTGCTCACCTCAAGATGAATTCAATAACTCATGAGGCAAACAACATATTGCTGCTCTAAATAAATCATTCATTAATATATACCTTATATTTACCTTGCTTATCCAGATCTGTGCAATTTTTTTTTAGCCTGTTTGCCAGTTTTGAATGTCTTGGATTCAATCATGTCACTTTAACAACAGGTGAAGTCTAACCTGGTGACTCCAAGGAATGGAGAACCTCTCATCGCTGCCATCCAGGACTTCATTACAGGTATCACTCCTGTCTTCTCTAGACTACTATCCTCTAAGGGATACCCTAAATGTTTACTCTTATGTTCTGGATTTTTTTTGATAGGAATCTAAAGTTCTACACAAATTGTCCCGCTGTTCTGGAATCGTGTAACAATGGCGTTGATTCCTCCAAGTGTGATAATCCAGAAATGACAGTTATTGATAATTGCTTTTCACTCCATAGCTTGACCAGTTAATCACAGTGAAGCATGATGCTAGCAGCAAGCACATAGAGAAATTGAAAAAAAAAGGAGAAAAATCTATGCATGTATTGTAGGATGAAGTCCTCAATGGAAACCCAGCTATGTGACTTTTGATTAACTTAGTGTCGTAAGAAGTGTGGGTGAATAATAATAATTTATGACCATTCATGGAACAGTTTAGAAGTCTGTGACTAAAATTTATTGGCCCAATGACACAATGGTTTGCCTTACCCTTGTTATGACAGTGATGATGAGAAAAATGAATACGGTATTACCATTATTTGCATTCCCATTGACATTTGCAATGAAATTGGATGGCATGGCTTTACTTCTCATTTTGTCAGTAATCAAAATAGCACTAGTAGTAGCAAATGTTGAGAATTAGAAGTAACAACAGCAACAACAGAAATGTTGTCTTCACTTTTAGTAGTAGTGATGGTGGTGGTTTTGGCAGTATGGTCTCAGGCTATAAAAACCATGAGAACTTATTGAAGTGTTGTTGACTGTGAATCACTGATATTGCATCATATCCTCTAGTCTCTGAAGCTATGGTTGTAGTAATGCACTCTCATTCATGGCTGTGTGTTTGTAGGAGCATATTTGCTGACGTCCAAGGAGGTGTTCTTTGACCGGGCCAGGGCTTGTCAGCTGGTGGCTGCAATGCTGTCCAGTCGGGAAGAGAATGTCAGGGTCACTCTCCCTCCTCCCGCCATTCAGAAGGTAACCCCTGTGACATCGTCATGTGAGACATGTCGTCGGGAAGTGGGCAGTATTGTCAGAATAGCTCACTCTTGGAAAATCTTGGTTTTGTTATGCCATATATTTACTGACAGTTGATTATTCTTCAAAGCTAACTTGTGAAGTACTGGTCAGTCAAGTTTGTAATATCAATTCCTTGACATCTTGCTGTAAGAGGAACAATAGGGTTAGAAAGGAATGCTGTCTTGCAAAATAGCAGTAAGAGAAAATATGTTCAAAGTAATAAGGGAAAGCTTAGTTATACGTCTTGCAGACTCAATGAAATTAAAACTATATGGATTACCTATCACATAATCTATCGAAAGTTGGAAATGACACATATATCTTTTGATTGATCTTATAGAGATAGTTTGTTTCATCATATTTTCGAATAAGTTGGGTGTGTTGATCTGTACAAAATATTGACAGCAGCTTTTTCGAACTTAACATGACAGAGTTCCTTCTGTTATGTAGATAAGCATAAAAATATTGTAATGAATTTCTTCCAATCCAGAGATAGTCCATTGCCAAATATAGCATAATCACCCTGGATTGTTATCAGGGTGAATATCTTATGTGCATGTGCATTTATCAAGCTTATGTGACAGTGGGTTAGTTGAATGTACATACCAGGTTGTTTACACAAATAAGTGGTATGTCTTAATTGTGACGCGCTACTTGATGGTAGGGTAGGAGTGCTTGTACATGTTTCATGCTGAACACGCAGTGCAAATGAGGATTCCCGATGTCATGACTTTTGTCTTTGTTCAGCCGGTGCGACTATGGACTGGAAAGCAGGTCTTTAGTCTCGTCTTGAGACCCAGTGTGCATAGCAGTATCGACGCCAATCTCCGCACCAAGGGTAAAAACTACTCGTCTGGAGAAGATCTTTGCATCAATGACTCCTGTAAGTCCATTGTTCCATCTTTCTTCACTTGCAATGAATTTAGCTTTATTTGTACAGAATTTGTAAGAAAGTATTTGTTCTTTTTGCACCAATCCCATGGTAAAAGGTGTAACCATCAAGACCATGTAAGATATTACGTCGCAGGTATGTCTGATATTGGGATTCATATGAAGGAAAACATTTCTTACACTTGCTGGGACCAGTCAAATGTCTGACATGTATATTTTTCTTCATGTCTGACATGTGTGCCATAAGCTTTCAGATTTGTGTAGCAGCATTAAACAACAGTACTGATCCTACCTTTTCCTTATGTTGATATGAAAAGCATTGGGGATAAAATGTGAGGATTTTGAAGTGGCATCCAACTGCCAGAAGATGAAAACATATTTGAACATATTATAGCAATAAATCAAATGTCCTGATAAGAGTGCTGGTCAGTGAAGTTATGACCTTTACCCATTTTTCCAAGATAATATGATCCCTGTAGTCTTACTGCATATCATACCTCTGGTTCCTGTAACCAATGGATTTAAACATACTAAGAGTGTAAAGACCCATGATGATGCTCTTTGGAAATTACAGCTAACTTGTTATGATTGAGTCATTGCAGTTTCCTGACAGTGATTCTTTTGTTTGCCCCTGTATCTAGACATTGTGGTCCATAATAGCAAGCTGATGTGCGGTGCCATGGACAAGAGCACCCTGGGCTCAGGATCCAAGAACAACATCTTCTACATCCTGCTGAGGGATTACGGAGAGGATGTGGCCGCCGATGCCATGAGTCGCATGGCTAAACTCTGCCCTGCCTTCCTCAGTCAGTATTCACTACCCCATAGTCTCATCATTTAGATTGTTAATGTGTGTACTTTTTACCCTCATACAGATAGATGGATATATCTTTAATGATGTACATATCATACAGACTAATATTTGTATGCTTACAGCAGATAGAGATGTAATATAGGCCCTGTAGATGTCATTTTGCTTCCTGCTTACATTGAATGTATCAGTACGCTACTTTTTAATGATGTAGACAGTGATTTTGAATAAATGTCAATTAGGTTCATATGGGATGTGCATGTTTCATTTGTAGAGCAAATTTATGCAAAGTAGATTGATTTGGGAAGGAAGTTCATTACAAGCACTCCCAGACATTTCATATTAGGAGATATTGCCACCATGTTATACAGTTGAATTTTAGAAGCCTCAGGTTCTCTCAACTGTAATTTTACCTGAGTTTTTGGTGTGAAACAAAATTATACTTTTCAATAGTGATTAGCAAAGTATTGAATAAAGAATATACAGAGAGAATCTAGTTAAAGTTTGTTCTGTATCGTTAGTTCCATGAATTTTGTTATGCACTAACTCAAGTAGACTGACAAACTTGAAAGTACCAAAAATCATATGTACTAAAAAGTACCAACATGAATATCGATATGGAAGATCTTTATTTTGTGTTTGTATGAAAAAAAAATATAATGGACATTCGCGTATAAAAATGTGGACATTGACATGATCATGAAAGACATAAAAGGCTCAGCATTTTTCCCATTTGTGGTATCCCTAAACTGTAAATAGTCTGTAACATGTCCGTACTCGGTTTTCTTCAATCTGTTCAGACTGCAAGCATTGCCTGTAATTCCTTGAAAGCTGTCACTGCAGTCGAGACAATGTGTGATTCCCTTTTTGCATGAAATGATCAGGTAACCGAGGATTTTCCATCGGGATTGGAGACGTCACGCCAGGAGTCGGTCTAATCAAGGCCCAGAAACAGCTACTCCATGCAGGGTGAGTTATTGCATCATCAGTCTTTCTTACATATCTATGTGTGAAGTTGTTCTTACGGGCATTTTATACATATAAGAACCATTGCTAGAGGCACGTCTTTTCCATGGTTTAGAATGTATTCAAGCAAGTTCAGTTGAGGCTGCCTGTTCATTGAATCATGCTGAAAAAAGTTCCAAAAAATGATTGATATATAATTGAGAGTATGATATTATATGAGGTCAACTCTAGAAAGTGTTAACTGCATGAATGCATGGATTTGCACTTTCATTATGATCCTTTTCAAGATATGTTTACAACAGACATCACATACTTAGATATCCTTTATGGCAGAAGAGGGCCATTCATTTCTTCAGGACAAAGCCTATTTTTGGTCTTTTGCAATGCATATGAGGGTGCTGGGAACTGCTAGTAATTTTATATTGTCAGAGAAAGTCAGCAGCTCCATCCATTTCTACAGACCTCTTGCCCTCTTGCTTTTGTGAACTTGTAAAACAAAGGAAGAGATAGTTTGTAACTTTCCTGAACGTTGTCCTTTTTGTTTTGTATGTACAGGTACACCAAGTGTGATGAGTACATCATGGAGCTGGAGAAGGGAAAGCTACAGACCCAGCCAGGATGCACTGCTGAGGAAACATTGGAGGTGAGGAGCACTAGAGATTGCAAGAAAAAAACAACAACAAACAAACAAACAAACAAACAAACAAAAACAAAAACACAGAGACCACAGACCTTTCATGCAAAAAGCTGCAATGATTCCATGTTCCTTTGATAGAATATGTGCTTCTGTATGATGATACGTTTCTGACTTACAGTCAAGTACAGTTGAGGACAAATCAGTTGGGATTAATCGTGATTATCACTTTATCTGAAAAGGTGCCCACTTTTCTTTCTTTTTTGATTTACTGACTTTTTTTCAGCAAGACTTTTTTTCAGCAAATGCAAAGAGAGCAGTAGTGTGACTTTCAAATGAAATACATTTAGGAGACATTGACAGTGTCCACTGTGTCACATATATGTCTTGAAAATTATTGGAGACTGTTGATGAGGACATGGCATTTATACCTAGAACGAGATTATGATTTTTGTGGTTATAGATAAGCAGTGTGTAGCAATGTGAAGCAGTGTTTAGCCAAAACATCATGAAAGCATTATTTGAGCATGATTTCTTTGTTATTGTTATTGTGAGATCAGGCCATATGATACTCCTTTCCTTCATGAAGTACAACAGATATTCAAATCCATGACTTCAAGAAAGTTCTCCTCTGAGTAAGGTGCTAGAATACAAATAGTTGTCTGAGGAAATTTTTAAGGCTTGTCTGTCAACCTGTCCCTTTGTTTTATTCCAGTCGATGATCCTAAAGGAACTGTCGGTGATCAGAGACCACGCCGGCAAGGCCTGTCTACGAGAGCTGCACAAGAGCAACAGTCCCCTCACCATGGCTGTGTGTGGTTCAAAAGGTATTATAGCTTCACTTTGAGTATTCTACGCTCACACTGAGCCCTTTTCAATCAGAGTTTATGACTGGCATTTTCATGATTCTTTGAGAGATTAAAAATGGTTGTAGCTGTGTAATTTAAGAGTTTTGTAGTCCCTCTAAAGTATTAAAGTATCAGTTTCCAATCAATATCTTGCTTAGAAAATAGAAATAAAATAAAATGTATGAAAAAAAAAAACTCACAAAGAATGTTTGAAGGTGAAAAGCCCTGACAAACTTGTAGGTTCTGAGAGAGCTTTTAATAAGATTTAGGAGGGATAGAGATACACTGTACATGGAACCTGTATTCCTTTACTCAGTATGCCTTTGTGTTCCCTTGTGGACCCTCTTCATGTTTAGTCATTATATGTGATGTTCATAGAGCAATACACAGGCTGCTTTTTCCCCTAGCGTTGTTGTTGTTTCAAACTGGACACAGGAGCTGAGAGCTGTTCTTAAAGCATCTGGGTATCTCTTAAAGAGCTTTGCCACTGTCATCTTTCCCAAAGAATATACAAATGTTTTCTCACAGATCATTTTGTGGGCTTGCAACCATTCACCTGGGCCCACGACATGATGAAGGAGGCCATTCAAAATGGCAGAGGATATATCTGATATTGAACTCAAACGTCTGCTCTTTGCTCTTCTGTGCACTGACTGAGTGATCTATTTGCTTCCTGCAGGTTCCTTCATCAACATCTCTCAGATGATAGCATGTGTCGGACAGCAGGCCATCAGTGGGAAGCGTATCCCAAATGGATTTGAGGACAGAGCCCTCCCACACTTCAAGAGACACTGTAAGCACTTTGCATCATAACTCTTGGCTTTCATAACAAACATGATACTCTCTGTAGCAAATACCTTGTGAATCTTACACATCAGACCATCATTACATCAACTATTAGACTGATGGTTGTTGAAAATTAGTGGTAAAGCTGCCGGTGCTTGGTAGTAACTGGTTGACATCCAGGCTTCCTTGTGTTTGTTTGTTTTTTGCTTTTTTACCTGTTGTCAGTATGAGCTTAATTGCCGCAAGAGACAGATAATTTTTACATATGAAAAGGCCATGGCAATGATTTCTTCAGCTTTCATGCTTGACTCCCAGTAAAAAGGTTCTCTTTTCTGATTAGTTGATCCACAATCTATGTTTGGATGCAAAGTCCAGCTTCATGAGTACAATTCAAAAGAAAATAACAGGTGGAATGAATAAATTGTCACTAGACATTTTTGGCCAGATACATCCATGACCCGTGATGTGTGTTTTAGCTAGTTAATCTGGGATTAAAAAACAATGACCCTGTCAAAAACATGAACAGACACTTTCACAAAATTTTCAAAATTGCCCCAGAGATGTAACTTTTTTTTCTAAAGTTGATGTCAAGTGTTAGCACTTAACCATCCATTAAACAGGTTTCTCTTCATTTTCACCTGCATTGTGGTCCACCCTGATGTTCTATAACTTGTCAGAGATTGGGCATTATTTACTCGTTATTTCAAAACTCAAATTTTTGATCTATTTTTTATATATCTCATATATTTATTCTAATATGTAATCATGTATGATTCCATGTCTTGGCTCCGCTTGACTGTCCTGATAAGACCCTTCACCCCACTTTTTTTTTTTTTTTTCAATTGCAAAATATTACTTTTGTCATTCTTGAATTGTCTCATGTTTCCTTGCTGATGTTTCCAGATTTTGATAGTGTTTAGTGTCAGAGTAGTCACTTCTGTTGAATCATCCTCTTTGTAAATTGATTGTAGTGGATTGAGAAAATGTGAATTTCAATTGCTTGCAGCAAGAATTCCGGCAGCGAAGGGCTTTGTCAAGAACAGCTTCTACTCTGGTCTGACACCCTCAGAGTTCTTTTTTCACACCATGGCTGGAAGAGAAGGTGAGATTTTACACATGTAATGACTTTTCCACCACTTTTCAATGATTACAGTAGAGTTTTGCTTGTGTATGTATCAATTCCTATGTGAATGGTTGAATATCCCCTGTATAAGTGGTGTTGTTTATATCATGTGTTGAATGTTGTATTATACAGACATACGCTTTATGTTTGTTGTTGACGCACTGTTTTCTGACGCTTCATTTTAGGATTGGTTGATACTGCTGTCAAGACTGCAGAGACAGGATACATGCAGAGGAGACTTGTCAAGGTGAGTTTCTTGGATGGCTGGGACAGTGATGTCGTAGGAGTACACAGGCCAGACTAGCCCTGCATGTATCAATCTTGGCGCATGTAGAAAAAAAGCAAATCCAGCTCAGTACTACAAGGAATCAAATTTGAGTGTCTGCTGAGTTTTGATGAGGATGAAATGCTGGATCTAGTGTCATTATCGACTGCTTTAAATGAATGTTCCCTATGCGCTTGACAATCTCATCACAAAATATACTGTAACAATTTACTTTCAGTACACACACACATATAAAAAAAAAATATATATATATATAAATTCACAAATAAATAAGTCTTTAAAGATAATATAAAGTTTTGGTACCTCAAAAGTTTCCCTGAATTTCCTTGTCTTAGTTTGTGTTTCAGGTTAAAGTACCTTTCATATAACTAACACTGTTAGACTTACTCGCCCCAAAGTGCTCTCATGTCTTAGTAATCATGCAATTCACTGCGACCAGCAGCCCCATACGCATAGCGTAATGGGGCTTCGCATTGTAGCATTCAGGATCATGATAGATTTAGTATCGCGGGTAAATATCAACTTAAAATCCAAAAATTTCTTCAATTTGAAGACTTACCAGTTAAGTTGAAGTATTGAAAACAGGCTTCGGGCAACGTTTGGTTCTGCCAATAGTCCCTTTCTGTTCGAATTGATGACTGAATGTGACTCGGTCGAGAGGACCTTGGGAGAGCTACATACACTGAATACTACGGCCAGCGCATACGCACACAAACATCTTATCCGTTCATGGATTTGAAATTTGTGCGCATGTGATGTGCATGCGCTGGCTGTATTAACTTTAGGAATGCGGAGAAGGGATTGATGTTGTGATCTACGACTACGTGTGGGGACAGGTGAGGTAATCAATTCCTTCAGATATTGTGGACTGATATCATTTGGAGCTTTATAAACTAACAGGAGAATCTTAAATATAAGACGCTTTTCAATAGGGAGCCAGTGAAGTTGAGTAAAAGTATGTGAGATTTCACTATACTTGGGGAGCTTTTCACTGATGCGGGCAGCAGTGTTCTGAATCCTTTGAAGATGATAACAATCTGATTGGTTAAGATTAATCAACAAACTGTTACAATTATCTAACCTACTGATAACAAAAGAGTGAACTAAAGTGTGAGTGATCTTCTTCGTGAGGTAGGGTCTTAGTTTGCCAAGACATCAAAGAGCAGCTGTAGCAGACTTGCAGACCTGCTTGATGTGTTCCTTCATGGTGAGATGTCTGTCAAGAAGGACGCCAAGACTTCGAACACAGGACGATGGTATAATGTTGACATCACTGATACTGACTGCCACAGGACTAGTTACTACCTGGTAGACCATCCTATGAAAGTGAGGTAGTGTTGAGAAATCAGATGGAATTATAGATGTCAAGGAATAATGTGAATGAAGAAACAAGTGACTAGCTGTGCCCAGTTGACTGCAGGTAACCATCATTTAGAAGAAAACAAAAGCTTTTCAGCAGGGAATCAAAACTCAGCACAGTTTCATAGAGTACAGTTTTACAAGTATCTGGTGCCTGTATGAGATGATACACATGTTTAGAAATATTTATTCTATCATCATGATTTAATAAGAAGGTTTTGTTCTGAATTCCTTCTCTGTAGTCACTGGAGGACCTCTGCTCCCATTATGACCAAACGGTGCGTAACTCCATGGGGGACATCGTGCAGTTCAGGTACGGAGGAGACGGGCTTGACCCAGCCGCGATGGAAGGCAAGGACACCCAGGTGGATTTCGGAAGGGTCCTGCAGCATGTCCAGGTAATGATGATAGACAGATCCTGGATTTTAGCCCTGATCCAGGATTTTAGCCCTAGTCCCTATGCTTGTACCTTTGTGGAAGATATCTGCTTTGTCTTTGGAATGTCTATATGTGATAGATATGATGTACAATTTCATGTGTGGTTGTAGAAGCACTGGTGAAAAAGTGTTGATGAGCCTTACATTTGTAGTCAAGGCACAATTCCGTGATGGGGCAATATCTTCCTGTTACTTTTTGTTTGTTTCTACCCATGGCTATTGTTTTAAAAAAACCAAACAAACAAACAAACAAACACACACATGTCACAACAATGTAAAGACCATGGATCCTTGTAAATGCCAATATTTTATCAAGTTATACATGTAATGAAACATTGGCACAGAATCAAAGCAGCTCAAAATGCCAGATATTATAGAATAGTCAGATGTGAGATACGTGTTTAATCAAATATAACTCCAAAGCCATTACCAGTATTATTTCTTGCATTCATGATTTCCTATCTGTATTCTTTCTTAGAATCCAAAAGATCCAAGACACAAAGAACATTGCATGAAGACACCAATTCCATTCCATCGACAACATAATGCATGTAAATGATACCACTGATGATGTTGATATCTTGTCAGAACAAGCACCCTTGTAAGGAGGAGTATTCTCTAGGAAGTGTCCAGATCCAGGAGCAAGCTAACAAGATGATGGGAGGCTCAGAGCTGGCTGTCTGCAGCGGTGAATTCAGGCAAGCTCTGAGGTGAGTGACACAAGAATGGTGTGTCAGTTAGACATAAGAAAAGGAGTTTGAGAGTATGGACAAGCTAAAAGAGTATGACGTGACATGAGTTGTTGGAAGAGCTAGCTGACCTTCTTGATAACACTGTGAAAAATGAGTGTACAGGAACTCTCCTCTGGATCTCAATTATTTTATCTAGGGAATTCATCAACGACTGCTGCACCCGTCTCCAGACGAGCCGAGCTGCTTACAAGATCAGAGAGGATCAGACAGAGCCAGATGGTAAGACTTTGCATTTACTGCCTTTTCTTTATAGGCCTATCTATTTCTCTAATGCTACCATAATTGTGTGTTTGAGTCTGTCTGTTTGTCTGTCTGCCTGTCTGTCTGGGTGTGTGTATCAATGTGTTTATGAGGGTGTATGTGTGTGTGTGTGTGTGTGTGTGTGTGTGTGTGTGTGCGTGCTTGTGAGGGTGTGTGTGTGTGTGTGACAAGTGTGTAAGAATTTGACTGTGTTATGCTATATGTCAAAATCATTTCTCTTTGTATATGGAAGATTCTGCACATACTACATGAATTATAACACGCTGTACACGTATGCAAAACATGTGACAACATATGCTTTGAGGAAGTGAGATCAAAGTTTGTATATTGATTGATGGCAGAGTTCATGTAAAATAATTTGTGACATAATTTCTCCAAAATTCAGCTCAAAATGAATCTGAATTATTGATGTCCTCGTCAGGTTTGAAATGTTTTAACATTGTGATATTCACGCACCCTTCACCACCCTCTCACGTCCAGTCTTGTACCAGCTTCACCGCATCACCACCACACAGCTGAGGGAATTCCTCATTCTGTGCCGCAACAAGCACCAGAAAGCCCGCATCGAGCCTGGTACCGCAGTGGGTGCCCTGGGCGCCCAGAGCATTGGGGAGCCTGGCACGCAGATGACCCTGAAAACATTTCACTTTGCTGGGGTTGCCTCCATGAATATCCTTTCAATTATTAGCTCACCTGAGCCAAAGGCTCAAGTGAGCTATTGCGATCGCCCTTCGTGCGTCGTGCGTCGTCCGTCGTGCGTCGTGCGTCGTCCGTCGTCCGTCGTGCGTAAACTTTTACATTTTTATCTTCTTCTTGAAAACCCCAAGACCGATTTCCATCAAACTTGGCAAGTAGCATCCCTAGGGGGTTAGGAACTCAATTTGTTAAAATGGGCACCATGCCCCACCCAGGGGGCCCCCAGGGGGGCCCAAACCCCCCAAAATTAAGGAATCTGTAAAAATCTTCTCCTCTAGAACCAGAAGTGATAGAGCTAAGTTAATACTATGAGTTAGTACATTGATGACTGTAGTTTCAAGTTTGTTCATGACAGAATCAGGGGTGCCCCCCTTGGGACCCAGGGGAGGGGGGTGGGGAGGGGTACTAATGGGGCCTAAATTATACATTTTCATCTTCTTCTTGAGAACCCCATGACCAATTTTCACCAAACTTGGCAGGTAGCATCCCTAGGGGGTTAGGATCTCAATTTGTTAAAATGGGCACCATGCCCCACCCAGGGGCCCCAGGGGGGGGGGGCCAAACCCCCCAAAATGAAGGAATCTTTAAATATCTTCTCTAGAATCAGAAGTTATAGAGCTAAGATAATACTATGAGTGAGTACATTAATGACTGTAGTTTCAAGTTCGTTCATAGCAAATCCAGGGGTGCCCCTCTTGGGGGCAGGGGGGGGGGGGGGTTGGGAAGGTCCAAATGGGGGCCTGAATTGTACATTTTCATCTTCTTCCTGAAAACCTCATGATGGATTTTTTGTCAAACTTGGCAGGTAGCATCCCTAGGGGGTCAGGATCTCAATTTATCAAAATGGGCACCATGCCCCACCCAGAGGGCCCCAGGGGGCCCCCAATCCCCCTAAATTAAGGAATCTTTAAAAATTTCGGCCCTTATTGTGCATTGTCATCTTCTACTTGAGAAGCCTGGTCAAATTTTAGTAGAGCTGTGAATAATTTAGATTAATAGTGACTGCGTGAAAGGTGAACTTGCGATACTCAGGTGAGCGCTAGACCCGCGGGTCTCTTGTTTCTTTTCATTTTTAACCATTTGTCAAGCATTCCACCAAATACGAGTGCTTTAAGCCTTGCTGTAATAGAGCAAAGTTCTTGAGATCAGTGATTTTGCAAGTATTTACTTTTAAACTCTTCCCTGTGTGATGTGTAAAGATAACCCTCCCAGGTTTTACAGACTTTTAGATTTTATCCCTCCAATACTGAATTCTGAAATGCCCATAGACTTAATACGCAGGCCACCAGGTTACCGTACGGAACGGGTTTCAGAAGGGAGTAGCAGTAAACAAAACAAAATTCAGATTCAACAATTAGGGCCTATAGCAGCGGGTCTGATATGATTGCACACATGTGTTACAGAATTGTCAATTCATTTTCGCGTTTATAGTTCAAATGTATTCCTCAATGCAGGAGAGAGAGAGTGAGTCTGTACTCGTGCATCGTAGACATTGCGTTGGGTCTCAAAATCCTGCTGAAGACTGCAGACCTTGGACAAGTACCACATTAGTTGATCTTGATAGATGGATGGAATAAGCTCCCCATAGATGACCCAGATGATCACAGTGCTTCAGCTTCTTCCTTCTAAGGCATGTAAATTCAAGTCAACTGATAGTTATAGATTGTTAATTGAATTCAACTACTGTATACGCCAGATATTTAGCGAGGTTTTTATTTTCGCAAATTTCATGAGTTGGGTGCTATTCGCAAATTCAAAAACACGCGAAAATATTAACTGTGGTCCCGAAATGAATTTGACGTGCACGCATACATATTTGTCTGTTCAGTACTCTTCTCCACAATGGCGAATTTAACCACTCACAAAAGTGTTGGGAAGTCCCAATTCATGAAAAATTAGACTCTTTAAATATATGGCTTATACTGTATGTACCAAAAGAAAAAGAAGAGCACAGTGAACAAGACCACTGTCAATATAATAGAAAAAAAGTTTGTATCAATTGGTGAATAATCAATATAACTGCACAGCAAAATGAGCATTGCGCTTGAGCCATTGGCAGTTTGTAACCTTTCCTTGACCTCTGACCTTCACATATCACCCTGGGAGTGCCTCGTATCAAAGAGATCATCAATGCCAGTAAGACCATCAGCACGCCGATCATCACAGCCCAGCTGGACATCGACCATGATGCGGACTTTGCTCGGCTGGTCAAGGGTCGCATTGAGAAGACCCTGCTGGGAGAGGTCAGTGAGTACCTGGAGGAGGTCTTCCTGCCTGACCGCTGCTTTGTCCTCATCAAGCTGGACCTTGACAGGATCAGGCTATTGAAGGTTAGACTTGGCCAAAACTCTGGTACCACTTTTCACTGGTGGGGCTTCACTTTGTACGGGTGTCTGTGTGGTGTCATGACTACAAAGCACTTTTCAAATGGTGTATCATTGTTAGTTAGATTTCACTGTACATCAATTGCACTCTGTCGGTCAGCCGTCTTCTGGGTACCTTTGTTGCTTCTAGGCAGTGAATATTTTAAAATATGGGCATCCTTGATCCTTTTCTGTTTTAAAACATACCAAAGCTCTTGACTGTGTGATTTAATTAGAAGTATGATGTATCAGTATCAGTCACAAGGGTGAAAACTTGTCCAGATTTTTTTTTTTTTTTTAATCTGTGTCCATCTACTTGACAAATTGTTGAAACAGCCTTGCATATTCATGTACTGTTTTTAATAAGTGCATTTCTTGTTCACTTTTCCAGCTGGAAGTGTCAGCAGAAAGTATCTGCATGTCTGTCTGTGCCTCCAAGCTGAAGGTCAAACCTGGGGTAAGTGTACAGAATAAAGCATGACTGACCAATGCAAGCATAGACACTGACCATCAGTATGACCTCTAGCTGTCATTTCCAGAGCACCACTTGAGTTTTAAACCATTGCTTATCTTTTAGGAATTGACACTATGACTTGCACAAATCTCACCAGATTTTGATATGTGCTTGAAATTTTGCAGTTTTCATGGTGGATATTTTAGAGATGTTTCGATACCTCTACTGGTGCCTGGAGTTTGCAGGTATGAGGGTATGCTTCAAACAGCGTTGGGTGGTGAGGGAGAAAGGTATACAGATATTGTAATGTGGACATCACTGTCTCTTACAAACATGTAAAACTTCAAAGTCCCTTTACTTTCCTATGTTATGTATGATTTTTATGGAACTCCTATCATTTGATAGGAATGTTCATAGGAATGTATATATTAAAGTCAACTTCAACTTTGAGTGGAGTTTTACTGTGAGGGAAAGGACAATCACAGTCACTGATGACAAAAAGACAAGAAGTCTTGTTGCAGCAAGGGGATTTCATCTACCCAAAGCTGACGAGATCTTGATAAACTGATCCCAAGGAGATGATTATAGTCAAATGCATCACCTTATGAATACTTGATGGATTGAGGTAGTGAGTGAGAATGTTAAGAGTGGTGTCACACACAGATTAGAATTTGATGAGAGATGTGGTAAGACTAGTGTGTCTCTTCATCTCTCAAACTCCCCATCTCCTCTGGCAGCAACTTCAAGTCATTGCTGAGAATCTGATCACGGTGGAGCCAATGGAATCCAGCAAGAGTTCCATGTACTACAACCTCCAGCTCCTTAAGCAGAGTCTACCGGATGTTGTCATCCAGGTACAACATGGAGAACATTCTCTATAATGATAAAAATAATGATAATTAACAGCACTCGTGTAACTCATGATACATAGTGTTTATGTCCCTGTACACTCTCTGTTCATGGTGTGTTTTTGATTTGGGGGTGGGGTTGCTTTAGTCCGGTGTCCATCTCTGTCCAATCTGAACATTCCCGTTCACAGAAGAAAATATGGTACCTTTGTCTTCATGACATGTCATCACTGATAGAAGGCTGAAGCTAATCATATGTTAGTGAATGTAAAATCGAGATACAGCTTGTCAGAACATGTTGACATCCCTAGTTAACATTTGTTTCATTTGAACAGTCACTGTGTGGAGGAAAATTGAGGTGATGCTTCTTTTGTTCCCATTCACTCTTCTTGTTTCTAGCATTGTCTGAACTACGAGTTTGAAAATTCTTTTGTTGCCAACAATTTTGTAAATTGTTTGTGAATTAAAGGAGGAGATGAATTTTAGAGGACAGTGCAGTAGAAAGAAAATGACAGGTAGATAGTAGAAGGAGGCTATTAAAGAGATTCTCATCTTTAAACATAGAAAATTACAGCACTTCTGTAAACTGAGAGCACAATAGATATAGAATTGAAAGCCATAAAGATATCAACAGCAAATTGGTTAGAAGTGAACAATATCTAAGAAAAGTAGTTTTTGCAAATTTATTCATGAATGGAATCCCTTCACCTTTCAAATAAATCATTTATTTTTGCCAGGGATCTCCAAATGTCTCGAGAGCTGTCATCCATATTGATGAGAAGGGAGGCAAGGAGAAATTCAAGCTTCTTGTGGAAGGAGACAACCTTCAGGGTGTCATAGCAACAAGAGGTGGGTGTTGTTGGTTGCCATGGTACCTTGATGTGATGATGTGTCAGATTGCATCATTAGTTTGATCGTGGTAGCACCGTATGCCCAGGATTTCTAAAAATATGTTCAAAAATCCATGTAAAGGGTGATTTCTGTTGATGCTGTCAGCACAAAGCAAGTTTGGTGCTGACCATTTGCCACAGCATGTAACTCATCATGCTTTTTCATGCATACACTGTATGTTTGCAGAGAGGATTCTCAACTAAATTGAAGATTGTATAGTGAAAGAAAAGAAAGAAAGATTAAAAAGTAAAGATAACAAAATATTTGTATACCTCTGTATTTATGCCTTGCTCAAAAGGGATGATTTCTGTAGTTAGAGTTTCTGCATAGAAATGCAGTTTTGTTCATGGAAAGGAAATAATTTTCATCCAGTTTTGCTTTGTCCTTGACCTTGGGGAGATGTTTTAGTCGGCACAAATTTCCTTGCAAGCTTTCAGCCAATTCATTGGGATGATTTGTTTGTTTTATTATAGGAGTAACGATTAGAGACTACAGAATGTTCCAAATGAGTCTTTTCAGCAGTATTCTTTTCACAGAGTTAAGAAAATTTTCAAGAAAATGTACATGTGTCTCATAGTTACTGCCCATTTCATTGTTTTTGTACAGTCCCATATTTACATATTGGTTTTTGTTATTCTTTGTCATACAAGGCGTGAAGGGGACGCACACAACTTCCAACAACACCTATGAAATGGAGCGGACACTGGGGATAGAGGCAGCCCGGTGAGTGGGGGTTGGCCAGTTGGTGTTTTAAGATTGCAATCCTTAACCCATTGAGGACAGTTTGATTTTGGTACAGAATGCATTTCCTATACACCCTTGCCCGAGTATACTTGGGACTCGTCCTCAATAGGTTAACTACAGATAATCATGTGGGTGGGATTTTTCAAATTTAAGTGGACTTAGGGCATATATGCAATTCATTACTTATTTCAACTTTTGATTGACTTACATGTGTTTGTTTCTCTTGTTGATTATCAATGTTAATTCAGTATTAAATCTTAATATATCTTGAACTGTGAAGTGTATTCACCCTTTTGTAACATGTGCTATGTAAAAATTTCATATTGTTATATTATTATCATCTCAGATTCAAAACTGTTGTTGTTGTTGTTTTATAGAAAGAAAGAAGAAAGAGGAAAATGGGGCCCTATACAAAATAATTTGCCCCAGACAGCACTTAACATAAAACAGACAATATTAATAATCTTAGAAAAATATGAACATTATTAAATATATATGTGTATGTACCAAGTCTCCACGAGGGAGCTCATATCGTCTCCACGAGGGAGCTCATAATTATCGTCTCCACAAAGGAGCTCATTAAGTCTCCATGGGGGAGCTCATATTGACTCCACAAAGGAGCTAATTAGGTCTCCACGAGGGAGCTCAAATGATATTTATGAATACCTCAAATTCTTTGGTTAAGCAAACTCAAATTACTATACATACACGCGCGCGTGTACCACACAGTAACTGGGCACCCATGTGCACATACACTTACACACATATCCATCTCCAACCACGCACACACTTACTAATATCAGAGGTCAACCCAAAATAATATACAGTATCTAAATAAAACGCACACACAATGATGTAAATTACAGAATAGGGAACATTACTATAACTGTATCATTGTTTCAAGAAAAAAAATATATATATATTCAGTGTTTATATGAATATCATAATTTCGAGAGAAAGGAAAAAACAAAGACAAAAAATATATATACAGTGTTTATCTCATAGAGCTCTGAGCGTCACATCAATGATTCGTGAAAAATCCAGAGGCGTTGATACAGCAAAGTCGTTTGCAACAAACAACGGAGAAATGATGTACAAATATAATCGTGGTTTCTGTATGACGTACGAGTACACCTGCGGGCTTCAAGCCCCCCAAAAGTAGAAATTTAGAGCCAGAAAGTGGGAGTCATAAATTCTTCAAATCAATTTTTTAAACCACAAAATCATAAGTATTAAATAAGTGCAGGCGACTCATACGAGAGGGGATTTACAGAAATTAGAGTTGTTCTCACTATACAAAAAAAGTATATCATTTATAAATAACTATATTATAATATGGACGAAGAAATCCCCTGTTCTTGCGAGGGAAACGCAAGCAAGGAACGCAAGACAACAAAATAAGTACATGTATAATGTTGTGAACTGGTGTGAGGGTTTCAATTACAGTACTCAAAATGTTCCTGTTAAAATGCAGCATATATTACACACCTCACTGGATTAGACCACTCTATCTAAAAGGCATGTGACAGATAACCGCCAAGAAATGAATTGATCTTCTCACTTGTATCGTATTCCCTTTCCAGCCGATGCATCATGAGTGAGATAGAGTACACTATGGTCAGCCACGGGATGAGCATTGACCGTAGACATGTCATGCTGCTAGCTGACCTCATGACCTACAAGGTAAAGTAGGATAATCTCACTTCCGTTTTAATAGTCAAGTGTGCTCATGTTTATTGACTGGGTATAATTTTTTTTTTGGATGAATTATTAGTGTAGAGACTTATTTTGTTCATGTTATGATGATATTTTTTCATTCATTCACTCACTCACTCGTTCATTTGTTCGTTCGTTCGTTCATTCATTCATTCCATTTGATATTTTGATTGAATAATTATACCTACAGGTTTCATATGATAATCCAAGTGCAGTCAACACCAAGCAGTCATGTTCTAAAAATGTGTTCTGTCCTGCCAGCATCATGAATCCTGCATACTATGTTTCAACTTTCAATAGAGAGTCACCCTACATCTTGTTCCAGTGAGGGAGGAAACCACATTCAGAATAATCTGAATTCATTGACTGACCAAACATAAATTCTGAAATGGAAAAGCAAGCAAAAAACATGATCTCAATCTTGAAATTGAGCCATGACGATGATAATAGAGATTCGTTACACTGTCAATTCACTTGCTTCCATTGTAGGGGGAGGTCCTTGGGATCACAAGGTTTGGTCTGGCCAAGATGAAGGAGAGTGTTCTCATGCTGGCCTCGGTGAGTCCATTCTTGCCTCTTGCTCTCAGCTTGTGTTTATGGGTGGCTACCTAGTGATCAATTGTACAAACTTAACACATCTTTACATTGATTTTGTTTCTTTTCAAAATCATCCAAAGTTTGCCGGAAAAAACATGATTTTTTATGCCTCCGCCACGAAGTGGTGCCGGAGGCATTATGTTTTCAGGTTATCCGTCCGTCCGTCCGTCCGTACGTACGTCTGTACGTCCGTACGTACGTCCGTTCGCATTCGTTTACGCGATAACTTGAGTAATATTGACTGGAATTTTACCAAACTTGGTCCAAGTATAAAGTATGATGGGGCAATTAATTGATTAGATTTTGGGTGAAATCGGCCAAAGGTCAAAGGTCAAGGTCAAATCATTAAATTGTATCTGTTTACGCGATAACTCAAGACTGGATTCAGCAAATTTCACCAAAATTTGTCTGAGGATGATGTATGATGGGACAATTACTTGATTAGGTTTTGAGTGAAATTGGACAGAGTTCAAAGGTCAAAGATCAAGGTCAAATCCTAAAATTTATCTGTTTACGTGATAACTCTAAACTGGATGAAGCAGCTTTCACCAAACTTGGTCCAAGGATGATGTATGATGGGGCAATTAGTTGAGTAGATTTTAGTGATATTGGCAAGAGGTCAAAGGTCATAAGGTCAAGGTCAAATGCTAAAAACGTTGCTATTTCCCCCATATCCATGCAATGCCCGAAGGTATTATCTTGAAACTTATTGTAGACATGTACTACTGCATAAAGATTCTCCAGAGAGAGTTTCATGTCATAAGGTCAAAGGTCAAAAGGTCAAAGGTTAGGTGAATATGTTACAATTTCACTTTTCTTGCAAATGGTTCAATGTATCTTCATGGAACTTGGTACAGACACATGTACTGACTGGCAGGGATTTTCTAGGGAATGGGTCACCAGTCAGGGGGTCAAAGGTCAAGGTCAACTCCTCAAAATTTTACTATTTCCCTCATATACTAGTATATGCAATGCTTACATTATTATTTTAAAAACTAAAACTTGATATATACATGTATTCCCTAATAGAGATTCTCTGAGAAATTTCCAGCCAGAAGGTCAAAGGTTAAGGGTCAAAGGTCAGGTTTAAAGGCAAATATATATTTTATACTGTAATTACACTCTTTCTTCATACCTTGAAAATTACTCAATGCATAAACTTATGAAAGGGTAAGTCAGAAGTCGAGTAAAAGTTCTCAATTCCCCAAATACAGGTACCTGCACTCTTAGACAATTATAGCAAACCTAGTTAAAGGAAAGTGAACATTCAAGATATTTCTGACAGACCTGTCATTTCAATATTTTGTCAGTTTTGTGAAACTGTCATAACACATTGTGAAGACATTGTACCATACACCTATTGGGAGAATCATGCATTATGGCGGAGGCATCAGTCGCCATAGCGACATTTCTAGTTTTTTATTTATTTATTTGTAACTGCTGCCAGGATTATCAAGCAGAATATACAAAAACTGTAATGAAAGAATCAACTTGAGAGAAAAAAAAATAACTGTTTAATAAACAAGAACAAAGTTGGCAGCAGAATATAGATAAAAACCAAAATCCTGAATGCAATAAATGTTCCTGAAACCTAGTCCATTTGCTCTTCATTTCTTCCTGCAGAAATAAGACACAAAGAACATAAAGTAATGGGCATGTAAGCAGCTGCACAGGCGATACACAGCTTTGTGGTGATAACAACTTTAATAATGAGCATTTTCTTCATTTTTTTTTTCCATGACTGCCCTTCTTTGACCACTCATTTTTCAAAGCCTGCTTCTAGTCTAAAGCTCATTGTGCAGATCTTGGAAATCTGTAAGGGTTTATCCTAACAAATCATGAGGACCTTATTGTACAGTCTGACTAGTCAGTGGGTAATTTCCAGTTATGGCCCATGTTCGTGATCTTTTAAAAAATCACTTGATGGCTCCTTCATTTTGAGTAATAAATCAAAGCATTTGTTTAACGGGGGGGGGGGGGGGGGGGGGGGGGGGGCCGTAATTACAACAGTAAAAGCCGGTGATAAAAATGGTCGCAGTAAGGTCATATCTTCGAGCGGAGTGCAATCAATCATTTGTTACAGACATGTGACAATGTGTGTGCACATAAAATCTTTAATGACTGGTCACAATGTGATGGATGCATGCATGCAGGGCAGGCTTCAATTTCTCCTCAGTCAGGAGCAGTCAATATTTGCCCACCTTGTGGGGATGTGGATGACATTGGCTAGAACCGTGAGTTTCAGAGAAATCATCTGCATTATCATTACTTGACTTGGCAAATATATGAACATATGTAATTCATTGTGTTGTGTTTGTCTTTTAATTTTATTTTTTTCTGTAACAAAATGATGAAAATCTCCCGTGAATGAACTATATGATATCATGTGATTGTACATTGTGTTTGTAATCATCTTCGTGGCCATAATTTTCATAATGTTTGAGCACAGTTTGAACGCACCTCGGATCACTTGTTTGATGCTGCTTACTACGGACAGAAGGATGCCATCTGTGGTGAGATATTCAATATATGCTACTATTGTAGGAACACCACTAACCAACATTAAAAACATTCTTCTCTTTGTCATCTTTTTTTTTTTCATCCAAATTGAAACTTCATCCCTGTTGAACAGAAAATGCCATAGAGCCAGCCTATCATAGAAATATGGCTGAAGTTCATGTTAACTTCCATGATTATGCCAGAGAAAGCTTCATTTTCACATCCATAAATGGAATAATGATACAAAGAAACAAAAAAAAAAAAACA
Source organism: Diadema setosum (assembly GCA_033980235.1). Taxonomy (NCBI): domain Eukaryota; kingdom Metazoa; phylum Echinodermata; class Echinoidea; order Diadematoida; family Diadematidae; genus Diadema; species Diadema setosum. Next base: position 5,615,240 of record CM067061.1, on the reverse strand, counting down.
TTTTTTCTTGATTGTTTAATCTTTGTGGACATAAAGTTTTTGGCATTTTTTGCAGATAATCTTTTTTTTTTTTTTTTTTTTAATAAATCAACTGTGTTTTGTGAATGAAAACTGATTGTACTAGCCCCCAAAATATATAGGTATTTTTGGCTCTGTTGGATGGGAGCAAATTCTTATCTTATCATCATTTTGCTATATCATGTGATTATAAATTCATGGCAATTGCCATTACCAACCATTCTGATGACTGTATACTGAAGCTGTTTCTCAGCTTTTAGTTGTCTCATGAACCAGAAAGAAATCAAAGGGAATTCTTAGTGCACATTGCCAAAACGTCTTGCTGTAGAAGAAATCACCATTCAGGATACTAATGCAATGTGTCTGCGAGAAGAAGTCATATTAAAAAAATAACAATAATAATAAGTGTCTTTAAGAAGATGCTTGGTAACTAAAATTTTGTTTGTTTGTCTTTTAAATGAGATAAAATGTAGTGGCAGTAATTTGTGAGTTGTTTGATTTTGCAACGGCCTTAGGCCATGTCAAAATTTTGATGATTTATGCAAGTTTGCCGGAGTAAAACTGATTTTGTTTTGTCTATTATCATACAGGACAGTCCGTGCAATCTAACTTGGCAAGACCTGTAGCAAAAAACAATAACAACAACAACGAAAATTACCTGTTTATTAGTGTGTGCTCTCTCCAAAGAAAAATGGGGAGAAAAAGAATTCTTCCTTTGTTCACATGATGCCATGTTGTGTCTCCTTAGGTGTGAGTGAGTGTATCATCATGGGAATACCAATGAACGTTGGAACAGGAATCTTCAAGCTGCTACACAAATATCCTTTTAAATTACTCGGCTCACTGGGGAAGACAGAGTCACAATGTGACTCAACTTGCCCAATGTACCTCTTAGAAATGCACATATTTTTGCACCTGCCGAGATATCGATATGAAAATTCAGTTGATCAAGTCTTATCGCCATCATATTGAATTGAAAAGGTCTTTATCAAAAATCTGACTGGCAACCATTTTCTCAATAGTTTTTAGTCAGTTGGTCGCTCTTCATAATATGGCGTACACCATCATCATCATGAAGGATTGAAAAGACAGATACTCTGAAATTGCTCACATTTTTATGCCTCCTGAAAAGAAGAATGTCAGTAAGTCTTTGAAAAAAAATTTTACAATCCTTTTGGAGTATTACTATCTACCCTAAAACTTGACCAAGGTTTGTCCATGTCACTGCAGTTATTTAGTTCTTATAGGGCCTATGGTGCTACCAAGTCCATCATGCTGCATTTTCACACAAAGTGCTTTAAACATACAGTTGCTCTCAGAAAACACAGATTTGTTACGAATGTCAGAATTATTTTTTGTCCACATAGTGGAATTTGATGCCATACCATATGCAATGTATCAGGTCCGTAGTGTTAGCAAGGAGGGTTTAAGAGCCAGAGTTCCAGCTGGCTGTAATAATTCAAACTGCTGTCAATTTTCGTACTGTGCACAGATGACAAAACAGGGTAATATTGATATCGATTACACATGTTGTGGATATCACATTGATATCGCTTGAAGTCAGTGAGAAATAATGACATGGCAATTGACCAATCAGATTGCCGGAACTCCTTAACTCATTTTATAATATGGCTTGGCATGTGTATTTACGGGGGAAGAGGGAAATTGCTTGTGAGTAAATGGGGCTTCACTCGGTTGACTCAATCAAAACCTGAAAATAATACACCAGACACTTTACCACCATTAACCCGTTGAGGACGGTTTGATTTTGCTACAACACGCATTTCCCATAGACGCTTGCCCGAGTATACTCGGGACTCGTCCTCAACGGGTTAAGAAATGCTAGGCATTTATAACTAATTCATACTAGCACCCTGCTCTGGGCTCATATTTGCAGCACTTGTACTCAAAGAGCTAACAGTGTGAATATGCTTCTTCACACATTCTCATTTTAGTAATGTACATTTAACTTTCCTGAAATAAATTAATTGTGACATCTACACTGTAAGGTTGGAAATGAGTGGAAACTTTGCCACAAGGATTGATAAGACTGACACTACCGTGTATTCATGTCCGTGTGTGTGTGTTTTTGTGCCGCTTTTACAACGTATCGTGTATAGGAAGGAAAGTTTGCTGAGTGCAAACTTCCTTGTTATATCAGGTTTCCTAACTAGGAATCATGTAACGCGTCAGTATGTATCCCTTGACTGCCATGTTTACATCAGACAAGCCCTCCAAGCCTCCAAGCCGAACACTGCTCTTCGACACTCCAGAGTTCCACCTTCCGGAGGCTGAATTATGACGCTGCATCTGGGAATGACCACGAGCCAAGAACGACATTCAGGTCCCTGTTGATAAGGAGGACCTCAGTGTATGCAGAGATACTGCAACAACACTAGTCACACTTGTTATATAAGTGGTACACAATGTGTGTACTAGTCAAGTGTAGTGCTCTAATAGTGTAATGACAGTCTGTGTAGAAAACTTACCTACCCAACAAGAGATGCCCCCCTTAAAGTCAGCTGCACAGTATGGGTGCACCCTGTGTTAAACACTAGAGGTACACTTATGACACCAAACATTGTTCTACTCCCGTGTCAACCAGCAGTGTTAAATCAGTGCAATATTTCTGTGCCTGTAACATCTACCATCCACCATACAGTGTTTACTGTTCAATCGAATTAACCTGTTCCTTACCAGGTTGATTAACTTCTACAGACTTTCTACAGGATCTACACAGTTCCCGTACGCAAAGGGTAAAGCTGCATGGACCAGACATATTCTATTTTCAGAGAAATTCTTATCATTATTAGCATATGGGCTCATGAGTGGTGTGTTCAATGAAGTTGTGTTGTGTGATAAAGAGGTGTATCTCTTACACTGAGCATTTTACGTCTTCACCAAAGTTCCATTGCAGTGACAGTGACAGTTACAGTAATCCAAAGTAGTAGCATATAGGGCCTACTGTTCACAGCATGTTCTCCTCTCAGGCATTGATTTCAGTAGCTTATATCAAACATGTTGTCAGTGTCATTACATTACAAGAGCCCACTGTATGGATAATTACTGGGAACACAAAGATGTTCAATTGAAATACTTTGAAATGCTCTTGAGGGAGGCTGTAAATCCCAAGACAAAGATGAGACACTACCAACCTTAACAAATGTTACCCCATCACCTCATCATATGTATCCAATCACTGTCAGGCATTTTGACTTATTCGTATAATTTTTGTTTATAAAGCTTTACAGTCAACCAGTCACTGATTCTGTTGCTTCTGTCAGTAAGAGATTGATAATGTCCATGACTGTATATTAAAGAGTTTTGTTCAGTGCGCACAAGGTGCAATGCCCACAACAACAACAAAAAAAAATTATAATAATAATGCTCAAAAATATCAAGAACTTTTCTACATATCATGTTGAATCAAATTCATCTTTTAAGGTCACATAGTGCAAATTTCAAGGAAATTTGTTTGCATGGCATGCAGGATTATTGTGTTGTGGTTGTGTTATGGTTATGGTCACTGCAGAATTGATGTATCACGTGTTGATGAGATGGAGCGATGAACTCAGCCAGGGTGTAAGGCAGTCTTCAGTTGACAGAAAGGAGTGATGTCAGCCAGCCGATGAGCCTGGCAAAGAAGTGTGTTGTCAAGTGGTCATGGTGAAGCCAGAATTAAACCACAATTAATGAAAGCAAATGTATGCTTTGATTGTGTATTTTATTTGTCCCCGCCGAACGAGTTCGAGCAGGGGACTATGAAACGGGCTCCGTACGTGTGTGTGTCCGTGTGTCCGTGTGTCCGTCCGTCCGTGTGTCCGTCCGTGTGTGCGTCCGTGTGTGATCAAAATGTTCAAAATGCTACTCCTTCGCCATTTCTAACCCGATTTTGATTCTGTTTGCTTTATATGATAGCACTACATGGGAGCTTTGAAACTTCTATACAGAATTTCAATTGTGACCTTTGACCTTGACCTTTGACCTATATTGTACATTTTGCTTCAAAATGCTACTCCTTCGCCATTTCTAACCCGATTTTGATTCTGTTTGCTTTATATGATGGCACTAGGTGAGGGCTTCAAAACTTCTACACAGAATTTTGACCTTTGACTTCTTTGACCTTTGACCTTGATTTTTTACCTATATTGTACATTTTGCTACAAAATGCTACTCCTTCGCCATTTGTAACCCGATTTCAATTCCGTTTGCTTTAAATGATGGCACTAGGTGAGGGCTTCAAAACTTCTACACAGAATTTTGACCTTTGACTTCTTTGACCTTTGACCTTGATTTTTGACCTATATTGTACATTTTGCTACAAAATGCTACTCCTTCGCCATTTGTAACCCGATTTCAATTCCGTTTGCTTTAAATGATGGCACTAGGTGAGGGCTTCAAAACTTCTACACAGAATTTTGACCTTTGACTTCTTTGACCTTTGACCTTGATTTTTGACCTATATTGTACATTGCCTACAAAATGCTACTCCTTCACCATTTCTAACCCGATTTTGATTCCGTTTGCTTTATGTGATGGCACTAGGTGAGGGCTTCAAAACTTCTACACAGAATTTTGACTTTTGACTTCTTTGACCTTTGACCTTGATTTTTGACCTATATTGTACATTTTGCTACAAAATGCTACTCCTTTGCCATTTGTAACCCGATTTCAATTCCGTTTGCTTTAAATGATGGCACTAGGTGAGGGCTTCAAAACTTCTACATAGAATTTTGACCTTTGACTTCTTTGACCTTTGACCTTCATCTTTTTACCTATATTGTACATTTTGCTACTAAATGCTACTTCCGGCGGGGACATATATTACGCACCGCGTAATTTCTACTTTTCCTTGTTTTCTTTGTAGTTATGTGGACAAGCTTACATTGGACTTTCCTGAGTGTTCCTGATGTGTGTGTGTGTATGTGAGTTCTTGTTAACGGCAAATTGAGAAAGAAAACAAAGAGACCAGTGTGATTTTTTGCATCATGATGCTGAATTCTCCTCATTTCCCTATAAAACTTTAAATAGAAAGTAGAGTAAGGAAAATGTGAAAAGATGTCAAGACATGGAAATAGTGAGAGAGGCGAGTTAGTGATGGGGGGGGGGGGTAAGTAGGAAGGAGAGGGGGTCTAGATTCTTTTGTTAAGAAAGTTGAATTGTTCTTATGATGATGATCTCACATAGAGAATTGAACAGCAACATTCACTGAAGTCCATGAAATACAGCCCATCAATTGAATTCCTATTAAACAAAGAAACCTATTTCTAACATTTCTTTATGTGGACACATACCATGTGTGTGTGTATGTGTGTGTGTGTGTGTTTGGAATGAATAGTACACTTATGTTTGATCAGACTCACCTGGGCACTGGCATTACTCAAGCATGATGTTACTGTCGAATTCTAGTGGATTTCAATATGGATATGCAAAAGAAAAGAATGAGTATGTAAAGGCTATAATAAAAATGTCTTCTTCTGATGAGAATGTGCAATTTAACATTAGCACACAATAGTTTTCCACTATTCTATTCCAGTGAGGAGTGAATCACTTCTGTTATTCATTTATATATATCTAGGTCTCATTTCACAAAAAGTTGATATGATAGTAACTCTTGCTGGAATGGCAATTGTCATCTTAACAACAAGAATCCAACTTCCTGATTGGCAGTTGCTATGGAAAGTTGCAATTCCATCCAGAGTTGCTATCCTAACATCTTTTATGAAATGGGACCCTGGTCATAAATGTTGATGTGGCTCCCTGTCTACTATGCAATGGACTCCCAACCAGATTAACTGTCAGAAATACTCATAACATTCAGCATCAAATGATATTAACATACTGAAAAGGTACAGAATGGAAACAGTTGTGACAAGGAGTAACACTAAAGGCATTATGTATATATGATGTGATGTATCATGAGAATGTTAGGATGGCATACAAATGTTTAACTTATCACATTGCCTTTTGTTTGTTTCTTGTTTATCTATTTCACAAAAGCGGGAAACAAAAAAAATCAATTACAAACATATTGGGTATCTCCCCCCCCCAAAAAAAAAAAAAAACAACAACAACAACAACAACAGTAAAATAGAATGGCACATATGTATAGAGAGATTAGCATGTATACTATGGTAGCCAGCAGCCAAAATGCAAGTGACCCTCATCAAAAGCTGACCTACAAAATGTTCATTAAATTATGAATATTTCATGGCTTTTAAGGGCATGTAACAGGGCCGGCACAGCCGTGGGGGCCGTGGGGGCTCGGGCCCCCACACTTTTTGTGCACCATACAAAGGAATACATAAGGTGTCATCACTTTGGGCCCCCCACACTTTTTTCAACCCAGAAGTATGTGAGTGGCACTAAAATAGAAATAGATAGACATGGCAGTATGGCCGCTGTAAGGTTATGTGTTTTCTCTGAAGACCCTTTTTTTTTTTTTTATAACATCCGGAAATGGGAGGGGAGAGAAATGAGCTGAGGCCCTTTTTTTTTTTTTTTTTTTTTAGTTGTTAGCTCATGAAACCCGGAAGTGGGCCCCCACACTTTTGAAAATTTGAAAACACTGCGCCGGCCCTGTGTGAATAGTAAGAACAGGGCATGACAAATAAAGATAAAAACACACAATGACAAGCAAACATAATATAGGGTGTCTCATAACCTAATAAAGATAAAGGAATGGTTTCTTGATATCAATGCAGTTACAGAGTTTGGGTGCAATTATTTAGGGGATTCTTTGCGTGTGTGTGTGTGTGTTTGTGTGTTTGTGAGCAGATTTAGATATATTCAAAGATTCAAAATTACACATTGTACAGGGTAAAAAACTGAACGCCAGGAACTCTGAAAGTCGGGAATGAAAAATGGGGTATGGTATGGGCAAAAGGAGGCATATGAAACAATTCATATAGCACGTTTTTATTTTGTTGTTGTTTTGCTTTGTTTTGTTGTTGTTGTTGTCTAAGTCTTTGAATTTTATATCCATGAGTATTGCCCCGATGGTAATTCAACATAATACAAATGGGGTAAAATCACTGCATCATAGATCAGTTTCAAAACAGACCAGAGGAAAATTCAGTTTATACATTATGCCAAAAAAAAAAAAAAATCTTTTGCTGATTTATTTCAAAGTAAATCAATATGATTTTTACCAATTTATTTTATGTTTTGTTTGTTTATTCGTTCATTTTTTGCCTTTCTTACATAGTTTCACCCATATCATGCGATAATGCGTGATGTTTGATGTTGCAGTACATGCATCAAGGATTGTGCTCGTTATCATGTGACGAATATGAAAAAAATACAGAGAGATCCCTGCGTTGCCGGATTATAATATTCAAACCCGGGAGAGAAGTCTGTATATAGAGCGTAAGAAACGAGAAATTCAAGAAAGGTATCGAAAAAAAAAAATGTCTGCGTGGGGAGAGAGAAGAGTGTCTGTCATGTATTACGACAATTACAAGTCTCCTGTATATCAAAAGATGTGAACAGCGCGGCACATACGTAGAAGAAGATATACCTTTCATCTGGACACTATTCATCTTCTCTTCTGATCCAAATTTGCTAAGAATGAGTAAACGGGAGAGGTAGGGGGAGGGGAAATACCATTGGTGGTAACATGAATAGAGTAGAAAATATTCCTTTGGTTGCATAGTTTTAAATCATTCCCTGATCGGTACGGCGTAACTCTGGGTGGTCGTACGACTATATTATGCAGATGGAAGAAATGATTTGACGTCGTTTTCCTCGATCTTTCATTTTCTCGAACTTTCGGTCGGCTTAGCCTTTGTTATGAGACCTATATTATGTAGCGTGAATGGACGTAACATTGCGCTCTAAGTATAATTCTACACACATACATCTATGTTCAATGTGAAATTAATTTACATATCAAAACAAGATATCATTTCATATTCACTTCAGACGTCTTTGCTCCTTTAACATGAACTCAAGTTGAGTGATTTGTCAAGTGGGATGTGGATTTGACTGGAGTCTATGGAGAACTTAGTCTTTGATACAGGAAGGTCGTAAGCTGACAGCTAGAACATGTAGACACGGCAAAGGTGATGATGATACACGCATCTTGATCTTTTGAGGTACGCATCTTATTTATAAAAAAAGCAAAACAAAACGAGCAATAAAAAAAAGCTCCGCGACTACGTATAGGTCCTACAGATCCCATATTACGAATTCTCTGAACAGCGATATAGAAGACGATCCCCAAACGAAATCGTTTGAGATGAAGCCAAAAGCGATATAATCAAAGTTCCCAAGTACCCAGGCAAAACTATTCCTTTACATTATTGATAAACCCTGCATGTTACCGCTAACTTTGTCACCTTTTTTTTTTCCTTGTATCTTATCGTTCCCTTTTCTTGTAACCTCCTGTTAAATAGCAACATAATGTTTCATCTGTGTGTATTGCTGCTCTCTGTTTCGTCTTAGTAATATTTTTCCTCTCTATTATGTATACCATTGCAACATCGGTTGAACTTTGAACACAGTTATCTCTGAAAGCAGATGACAGAAAAAAAGTACATTTTTCTGAAGGTTCGTTAGTCCGAAAACGAACTAGTGTTCGTAATTCCGATGGTTCGTTGGTACCCACTTTTGTTTGTTTATTTAATTAACGAACTTTTGGAATACCGAACTTATTCCATAATTTTCGGAGTAACGAATGTTCTGGAATAAGGCCTCAGATGTTCGGATTGACGAACATATATACGGAATTTGTGTATTTCGGAATAAAGAACTTTCTAAATAACGAACCCTTTTCATTTTCAGATGATTGAAGCTACGGAGTAAAAAGAATGTAAGAGACCACAAAATCCTCAGCTAACATCTTTCAAAAACAAGCCGTTATTCAACTCGTATCTGTCTCTATGTGCAACTTCTTTCCACGTTGGAATTCTCAAAAGACCAACTTCCCCAATGGTAATCCCTGTACAATGTCTCTGTTGCGCTACCGAATCTCATTCCACCTGAGTCGGCGGTTTACCCCCGTTTATACGAAGGAATTCTTTGAAAATTGCAAGTAATCTTGTATACTTTATGACTTTAAATGCCCTATTAGCCCGATCTGAATCAAAGATCCCGCTACACGGAAACCAAACCTTTTGTCATCCCTATAAGCCGATCAAACGATTGGTATTATTAACCTTCCATGCGTGAATCCTAACTTCTCCAACAAAGGCTCTCATTTTTGTTTGTGTTGCCAGTAGTAATTTACCAAAATTGTTGATACAAACATTATCACTGCTTGGTTGGGTCTTAGTCACCTGAATACTACTTTTGCGTACAGTTGTAAAATTAAATACGACGGTCCAACTCACTACACTTTACAAAACGTAGGTTTGAATTTGTATTGTCCAGCAAGCACGCACGCACACACTTACGCACACACATACACACACACACACACACACACACACACACACATATATATATATATATATATATATATATATATATATATATGTGTGTGTGTGTGTGTGTGTGTGTGTGTGTGTAGGCCTATATTATATATACACACACTTTAGATAAAATTGAAACTCGGAGTAGCAATAAAGCACCGATGAACCTTTATTCGTCTTCTTATGTAAACGTTATTATGATAATATATATAATCATACATAATGCATAATACATATAATATACATAATCAAGTATATATATATATATATATATATATATATATATATATACATATACATATATACATACATATATACATATATACATATATATATATATATATATATATATATATATAATCATATGATATAAATATACATATCGAAAATCGGAGAAAGCAATATCAGGCATGAGCGGACGGCGATGAAGAAGCATATTTTATTCATTATCTTCATCGTCTGCTTTTGCAGAAACTCTTTACTTTACAAACCAATGACCATAAAAAAAAAAATACATCAGAGTCATTTTCCCAGACGCATATGGAATGAATGATTAGTATTTGCGTTAAACTGATTGATGTATACGAAGGACATATTTCAGGAAGAGCTACCATGAATGATATTGATATATGCCTATGCGCTAAGCAAATTAACCCACTACCTCCAAGATATGGTAATCATCTGAAACCTAATTCACAGTACAACCTGTTCATATAGGCAATTAATGACTTGATCTTTCCCTATTGATCCTTTCCTACAACCACTCCACTTTGCCTACTTCAAATGCCCATCGTAACGCTTTGATAATACAACTTGCTAAAACGACATTAACTTTCACAGTTTACTAGTTCACATACTGTTTTGATAAATCATTCTCCTGCTCTGTATGATTCCCACACTATTCCATGGTGCATGATGTTCTCTGTATAATACTTTTAACTTGGACAAATTAGTATTATGTTACTTATCATAATTTTGATACAGTCTATTACTTAACAAGTAATCAACATCTATAATAAAATGTATTTTTCCGAGTCATATTTAGTAATCTAGACTACAAGGATTCAACCAATAGATGGCGCCAGAAGGCCAGAAGGCAGTGCCGGACGAGACTGCCTGAGGGTAGAGTACCAGTAGGTGATCTGAGTCGTATTATACGCAAAATGTTAATGTAAAATAAAAAAAAAACTCTATAGCACCATGTCTGTGGACTCACTTTCCTTCCTGTCTTTACCGACTTAAGTAATAGTTACCATAATATTTTACTAACTCTGATTTCCCCCCTCAAATAGCGATCTAAGTACAAAATAATGATTGTTTATCAAGGTGAAACGTTTTCGATACTGGCAGGCAGGCAGACAGGCAAATCATTTTCAATCGAACAATCACACACAAGCAAGCAAGCAAGCAAGCAAGTAAGCAGTCCCCCCCCCCCAAAAAAAAGCAATAAGAAAAGCCCAATCAACAACAACACCACCAACAATATAAAACAACAACAACAATCCAAAATGCAGTTTCTTTATACTTTTGAAAGCGCTATGGGTGTGCATGGTTTGCTTAAATTCTTTTAGTAAAATTTAGACTTTAATTTTGTCTCCTCTTCATGATCATGGCCAAAGGCAGAAACATCTCACGATGTCAGATCATTGTTACATTCAATTGATATGGGTTTAACAGGGCTCCACACTAACTTTTGTTTTTGGTGGCCCAAAGGCAAACATCCGACCTTTTTTGGTGGCCCGATCAGGCCACCAAATTCTTCATTTCTGAAATTTTGGTGGCCCGACGTGCGTTTTTGGTGGCCCTGGGCCACCGGACCATCGGGCCACTGTTAGTGTCGAGCCCTGGTTTTATTTTCTTCTTTCATGAAAGTGATAGAGGGGAAAATGAAACAAAAATAGATTTTAAACTTTGCTTTAAAAAAAAATGAAACTATGAAGACTCTAGCCAATTATGCAATATTGATGAATGTATAACGAAATACGATAGGGATTCATTATATTATTCAAAGGGAATTTCTGTCAACACAATATTATATTACAGTGTCTATGAAACCAGCAAAATGTTATGTCAATGTCTCCCTCCATTCAATAAATCCATATGAATGTTTTAAGAAAGGTCCTCTGGGGGAACGAACTTTTGCTTACGCCGGGTCTTCTCTGTGAAACTCACTCCCTCAATAAGTTATTGATTAAGAAGAGTAATTCAGTTGAAGTTATCTGAAAAGAATCTCAAGAAACATTTTTGTTTGAATGAGCTTATTTTTTATTGTTATTCATATTTTCATACTAATTACTATTATGTTCTTCTGTATTTTACTTTATTGTTTTCTTTCTTACGTTGGTATGTTATTCGTATTTTGTGCATGCAATTTGCGCCGTCTAGAGCATTTATTATTAGATGGATTTAGCGCCTAATAAATCTCATACATTATTATTATTATTATTATTATTATTATTATTATTATTATTATTATTATTATTATTATTATTATTTTTATTATTATTATTATTATTATTATTATTATTATTATTATTATTATTATTATTATTATTATTATTATTATTATTATTATTATTATTATCATTATTTCATCATCATCATTAAAACAATGCAAACGCGCACACCGGCTGCTTTAGACATGTGTTGTCTTCATGTTGATGATAATATTCTTGAATGGCTCAGGGAATTAAATGTTTCAAGTTAATCCCATCTCCCAACTCTTTTCTCTTGTAGAAGAAAGTGTCATTATGTGTTTCAAAGATAAAGCACTAAGTAAGCACATCATATTGCGGATGTCTGGCCGGCAAAGATCATACATTATCTACCGCTTAAAGTATGCAAGACACTTTGAAAGTCTCGCGATATTCGTAGGCCTATACTGCACACAAGTCAACCATAAAAGTTCAATTAAATCGTGCTTTTTAAACGTTGTCTGACAGTAAAGACCACCTTGTATTCCAATTATTACTTCTTTGATTCTTCTGTAGACTCATTGCCTAAAGTCACAAAGGTAGGCGGAAAAGAAAACGAGGTGACAAATCGCTTTTACTTGCATTGAACCAAAGACGTTCTCATTGAACCATGCACGATCGTTCATCAAGGAGATAATCTCTTCGGCGCTCATACTATTAACACAATTTGATTTAGCATCGACTTATCTGCGTGTACACTCTCTACTATCGGAGTGCGTTCGTTGTGTCGGTATACAGTACATGTACTAGTATACGGATAAAGCTTGTCTGCGCATATATAAAGCAAATACTTTAATATCGCACTTCCCCACCGCAATACATTGCAAGAATTGCCGTAGAAACAGAGACGGCGGCTGCAGAGATAGTAGTTCGACAATCGACTAAAATCGAGGTCTTTGGAACATCATCCGTACGGAATTATACCTGTGGTGGAAGCTAGAGTGTTCTAACTATGGCTGCCACCGAAGGAAAGCAGCTTTCAACGACTGACAGGGTGATGAAAAGTAAGTATTGAAACAGTGAGTGAGTCTAGTCGAGCAGCCGCCATGTTTACTATGCCTGACTACGGAGTAAAATACAAATTTTATTGGTTAGGTCGGCCCGGCCCATTTCCATTACCTGGCAGGGAGAGTGTACCCGCTTGACAGTGTAGCAAACACAGTCTACTGTTCGCAATGCAGATGCTAGTGATACCATTCATTGACCTAGCTGTTAAGTCATGCTATTTTGGTAGTGTGCCCATCTATTAGTCTTTTCGCTAGGGGAAGATGTCTTAGGCATGTAGAAAAGCTGTGATTTAATCTGAATTTATTAAAAGGCACAATGTTATCTCTTTATTGTACACTAGGTCTAGACAGTACGCAGACGACTGCACTATCCTCATCATGAATGAATGCCATCACCATAGCATAGACATAGTATTGCACTGAGGACGCTGTTTGTGCAGCGGGGCAGAGAAACATTTAACAGTTAACCAAAGTTACAGTGTAGATCTAACTGTTACATTAGGTTAATGTTATGGTCACATACATGTAGCTCTAACGTTAGGTAAATTCCATAAAATTGGCAAGTGCATGGGTATAGAACAGGGCAATTCATGCAACTGTGTGTGTGAAGAATAGCCTGTGATATGGTGAGTGTGAATGAAGTGTCATTGCATTCTCTACGACAGTACGTGGGGTAAAACCTCCAGTATTCGGTCATTTAAGCTTTTCTGCAATATTTCTTTAAACTGAAATAATACATACAAAATCATATCTACGACAATGTATGCTAAATATATCAGATTTCTTTTATCTCAATTCTTATATTGTTGAATAAAGCAAAAATGCCAAGGTTCGACCTCCCGTGCCAAAATTTGACTAGAATAAGTGTTGCAGTAAGCGGCCGTCAGGCGGTTTGTGGCCACTACAGCATATTTGGTTATATAACGCTGAACACAGCCACACACTTTATACATGTATACCACACATTCACTAACACACTATCATTCTACAAAAACCAACCGATAACATGGAAAAAATCTCCCAACAAAAGTGAAATTTTCTCACTTAAATGATGACGTCTCGCATCAAAAACTTCATTTTCGGTACTTCTTAACATCACAGTTAAGGGTTAAGGGTCTAAGAAACTGGATATTTTGTCGTTTTCCCGATGTTTGCGGATTTTGAATACATGTCCTCACGTAGAAATAGAACTTTCGCGAGCCGATGTGGGCCGCCATTTTTTTCCGGAAGTGGATGTTACGACCGAAAAAATAGGAATAACATGAGAAAGACAACAATAACACCGCCATGCCTGTTTGCGGTCAGTGCAAGCGCGCGAGCCCTTTTCACGTGCTTTCGCAATGGGACTTGGCGCTTACGCAACGTTCGCGAGCCAAAATGAGGCGTTTAGCAGAAGATCGCGGAGCACGCGCGTATTGCATAGGAATTGCAAACCAGACGACCAGGGTCGCAAACCAGCGGACGCTCTGCCGGGTCGCGGCGGTGGTCTTTTTTTACTATCGCGATGGACATTGGTCTTGCGATTTTCACAATATTGTAAACTGGTAAGTGGTCAACCGCTATGATATAACCTGGGTTAAAGCAATTAGCAAGTTTGCGTTTCAGAGTGGAAAAACCCTTATGCGGCCGCAAACCGCCACTTTTACTCTACACGCAATCGCATTTCTAGGTTTTACGTGTAGGGCCTACGTGTCGAATTTTGGACGGAGTTTAATCATGGGCAGCTTGCTTTACATCATAGGATTTCATTAAATCCCAATCACCTTCATAATCCCCCAGAATATGGTCAACGCGATCAGAATTCAGTCAGGCGATATGCGTGTTCATTGTTAATGCGCATTCAAGGCCGCTGAAAAATGTGCAGCGCCATACCATGTTGCCGCAAAATTGCATCAGGGACATTGCGGCCCCCATTGGTGACCGAATTCTGGCAAGTCAGCACTTGCATTCTATCCCTGTACATTTAGTAACTGCATCGGCACGTACGGAGATTGTTTTTCGTTTGTGTTTTCCGGATGCCATCACACTATGAGCTTGCGATCATGCAAGAGAACGGCGTACATGTGTAGGTCTATTTCTATTTATTGATTTTTAGCACTTTTTCCGTGACCCTGGCTCTTGTAACTGGGCTTTAAATTCGCTCGCGCTTTGGAAAAGTTGCGCTAATTCTGAATTTTTGACAGCGAAATTTGGGATTTTAGATGGATTTTTGGAGGGGACTAAGGGACTTTCCTGTTGTGAATGACCGGTATGTGAAATGATGTGATTTGTGTGTGTTGTGACCGTAGAACTTGCTGTCTTGTTATTAGTGATAAGTGACCAAATTCTGGTAGGTGAGTGAGTACTGACTGGTAGGCTTACCCTACTCCTAAAATGTTTGTGAAAAGAAACCCTAAAATAGATTTGTGGGATTGTGGTATTTAAGGAGCTGTCCTGAGACATGTTGTCATTTGTGGTGATGGGGTGAAATAATGGGACATTTGACAATTCCAGTGACTAGAGACCTTCAGTGTTGTTGACAGCTGCAGATGCAAGCAAGAGAGTGGTGAGACAGGGGGAGGGGTTACCTCCATAGATCCTCTAGAAGTTTTAGGCCTAGAATCTAGTAATGAGTAACACTGCATTGATTAAAAATTTGTGGTTTGGATGATAAATTCTTGTTCTGTCTGTTCAATAAAGTTTTGCTGAATCATGGGTAGGATTTAATACCAACACATGATTCTCATTGTGAAGGGAGAATTGAACTTTGCTGGGTTATTTTTGAAAAATGTAATAAAATGTGCATTTACTATCCTCAGGAGACCTCCACCTTTTAACTGCAAATATAGTGCACACAAATAGTAGTAGAACTCTACTCAAGTCGGGGCCAGCTGTTGCATAACACGCAAATGCAACAATTTCATTTTTTTTTTTTTTTTTGTAACAGAAAACGTAATAAGCTGTTTGATAAACAAGGTATTGTAAGTAGATTATTGAGTGAGTTGATGATACAGTATGTTCCTTTTCCCTCGAGATTTTACAGTATTAATTGTGTCACAATGGTTAGGATCATTGTTTTTTAGAAAAGTTTTACGAAGTTGTGATCATAACAGGTTGATATAATATGTTGTGTCAAATTACATTCAAATGTTACCATGTTTGGGATAGGCAATAATGTTTCCCAATATATTCTTTGCAACAAAACACTATTAGTAACTTGATTTTGTTGTAAGAAGATGAAGGTTTCCTTTTGTCCTCTCCTGTCCTGTCTACCATGTGTTAATACTGCCTGAAGTCACTGTGTAGAAGTGTTCCATGCAGTGTAGTGTGTTTTGGTATGTGTAGCTTGATAAAAATGTTTGCTTTAAGTAGCAAGGTGTTATTAAGTTTTGAAATCATAGTAACTCCAAACCAAATGGACAGTGACTTATTTTCTCATAGAAAATATAATTCAGGCATGGCTATTAAATAGTCTGACAGACATTGTATATATTGTGAGAATGCCCAGTAGTGTCAAGCTAAAATAAGTACAGGTACATAATGCACTGTATGGTCTAGCTGCGATCAGTCCTGTATGCCCAGATTCACAGGTTGCTGGATGCTTCATGCTTGTTTATTTAACAATTTTTCAATTTTTCCATATGTTCTAAAAGTGATTAACAAACTACGAAGTATAACCATTACATGTAGGTTCCAGTGGTGCAGAAGTCATTCTAGTGTTGTTTTTATAACAGACTGTGTTTGGCATTGCCGAATGTAAAAAGGAATACAGCAAAAAACAAACCTGTAAACAAACAACAAACAAACAAACAAACAAACAAAGGATATGTTGCAGAGTGGTTACCAGTCAGCTGGCATTCCTGTGAAACAAATTCAACTCCATCTACACTGTACTATTCCCCAAAAGGACCCTCCTAAGTTCAAACATGCTCTTTTTGAGGACCTTTCCTTCTCATACTTTTTCTGAAAGTCTGCTCTCTACGCAACCTCCAGTTACATGTAAAACTCCACGGGAGATGTTTGGGAGGTCTACTCATCAAAGATCCAAGAAATGTACACTTCTATTTAATAAAAGACATCATGACAGTGTCTACACCCTCATGACCTCTTATCCTTTGAAAAAAAGAAACCAAAACAACCCACAAAATCTACCATAAACACTGCTCAGGCCCCAGTAGAAATAAAGTTTGTTGCACCAGTGATCAATTTTACAATGCAACATTACGGTACTGTACATTGTGTTTCATGTTGTATTTTTCTTATGTTTTTCTCATACTGTTCAGATTCTGTTTCTTGTGTAACATGTGCCTTCCACTCTGCTAAATAATAATAGTAATAATAATAGTAATAATAATAATGATAATAAATCTTATAATGATAATAATGATAACAATAATAACTAGAGAAGCACTCTGAGAGCGCAGAACTCCGCCAAGCATGCAAATCATTTTCACCACTGATCTTGTTCTTCCATAGAGATATTTGATTTCCACCCATGCGTACTTATAGCATTGTGTGCTGATAGTCGCCCGATTTCCCAATATAGAAGCCTTTGTTACGTCATAAACCCTCAGCTGCACCGGCGCGCATCGCCCTAGCAGAAACTAGAGCACGCATTTTAGTGCGCGCATGCAAACCTCAAATATGCACAGCCTGAACTCCCAAGTTCATTGACCCTACCTGCCAAAATATAAAAAATCCTTCATAAATTCCCCCAAAATTCTCGGATCACCACCAAAAGTTAATCGTTTGTTACTTGTGTCATTCTCAACCTTTCCTGCAAGTTTTAGCCCAATCCGTTAACTATTTTTTGAGTTATTTTGCACACGGACAAACAAACAAACGAATGAACGAACACACAAACCAACAGTAACGAAAACATAACCTCCTCCCTCGGCGGAGGTAATAAAAATGATGATAATGGCTACTTGTTAGCGCACAGGTCACCTTCAAATCAGTGCTCATGCCACTTTAATATGTGATTTGCTTTTGAAATGTTCTGTGAGAAATCAGTGGGCAGTTCTGCTGTCAGGGCTTAAATTATAATTTCTTGAAGAGAAAGAATTTTAGGTTTATGGCATTTTCTAGCGTGTGGTAATTGACTCCTTCCATCTTTTACAGTGCAGAGAATAAAAAAGAGCAGTGCAATTTCTATAGACTTTGCAGGGACAATATTATACACATAATTATAATGGTACAATACACATGGATATATGCTTTTGTCACAAATGTGATTGTGCATTGCACTTGATGACAACAAATAGTCTTGTATTAGAGCTGATTGACTGATAGCTGAGCCCTGCGTGCCGAGTAGTCAGGAAATGCTCAGCCTTCCTCATGCCAATTAAGAGAACGTAATTGTCTACTGTGCTCATGAATATTATTATCAAGTAGCTTTTGTTGCATGGTATGCTACACAAAGAACATACGTGTAAAGTCCATGATCGCTTTGTGTGTGTGTGTGTGTGTGTGTGCTCGTTTTCTTGTGAAGGAACAGCCTTGTTACATTATAAAATTCTGTAAACTCTATGGGATGTACATCAATACATACATTTGTACGTTGTTTGTGCTTCAGAAGGAGGACTTTTGTTCAGAATACATTTACATGTGATGTTGAATTTCTCCCACTGGACTGAATGGGCATTCAGGCAAGGGCACATACTGTTGTGCTTCAGGCAAGGGCCCACTCATGTTGTTTGCCCAACAGTGGATTTTAGTTGCCCTGGCAATGGCACAAGTGAATTTGTAGCACACTGCATAAAGTTAAAAAAAAGTTATGAAATATTTAAAGTGTCTTGTGTTTGTACGAAACTGATTTTGGGACGACAACATTCTTTGTGAATAAGAACAGCCAATGATATCATTACATCACAAATTTCCTGTTGGTTGGTTCATGAAAAATATTGTTAAAATATTTTGATATTGTTGATAATTTAAGCTATGATAATCCATTGCGTCCTCAAAGTCATCATTTGCAATGCTTCCATAATCTTGTGTAAAGATAACTTGTAATTCATACATTGTATGTAATCTTGAATTTTTAGTCAACTCCAGAAATTTTGTGTGTACAAGTCCAAGGGATACTATGCACAGTGTACATTTAACTTAATAGAGGATGGAATTACTGTACAATGACAACAATGTGGGCATGTTGAAGGAAATTCCAAAGATTTGTTTTTATTTAGTAAATTAGATTAGTACATAAATACCTATGTAACATAAGGGCCGATAGTAATACACTATATTATTAGATTTCTCGCAATTGTAAGTTTTGTTAAGATTTTTTCAAAGTTCATACAGTCAATTGTACCAAATACAATACCGGTAAGTAATATGGTGTGAAAACTCATTATGTTACACACAGTGTATCTTGAGAGGTATTTCTTGAGTTTGGTATCCTTGTAAGTCTTTAAGAACAATATGGAATTTTGTACCCATGGCGTGATCCTACACATCGGTTATTCTATAACGCCTGAAGAGATCCTTGTCATTTGATTGGTTGTTTGACATTGATCATTCGGCCCATTTCACTATGACGTCATCATCCGTGCAATTGTGGCTCCATTTACCGTGCAATTTTGGATCCATACGATTTGCTCCATTGCACGCTCGCTGAGAGCCCGGCACACTACGCGTGTAAAACGCTTGCATTTGCAGTGTGTGTACAGTATGCGACAGCGCGCTAGCTTAAAGAGCTCAGTGAGCACTCTCGCGATCACAGATTCTCTCTTGTTTCTAAATTAATAAAACATAAAATGACAAGGATATAGGCCTATTTTAGGCATTATATAAAACAAATAATAAATGTTTTTCATTCGTGCAATGGACAGAATATTCCATTCGGTGAAAGATGAAATGTTTCATCCATTCAACTCGGCTGAGCCTCGTTGAATGGATCATTTCATCTTTCACCTCATGAAATATTCTGTCCATTGCACTCATAAACATTCATTATTTGTATACTATAAAACCAGAAATGTACACAGCATGAAACTAATATGTGAATTGGAGCCGATGGCCCCCCTTTATTTTTGTGGTATTAAACTTATGTGAATTGCAACTGGCATTCATACAAAGTACATGTAGCATTGTGTAGAAAATACTATCTACACTGTACTTTTGCATGCATTTTACTTCCACACATCTTGGCTCCTCACAAAATTTGTAGAAGTTTCATTAAATGTGAAAATTTTTGGTTTTACAGTAGACTTGAAATTGACGAGATGTACATTGTAAGCTACTACAATGTAGAAATTGACGAGATGTAAGCTACTACAATGTAATTTATATACAAATGTACAATGTGTACTGTACATACAATGTACACTTTGGATCCTGCTTGAGAGTTTTCACAGGCTGAAATACATGTATGCATGGGGTATCTGGGAATTTGGCAGAGTTGTCATTTTGTAAGCACAGTAAATGCCCAAAGGCTGTGAGACTATCATGCAAGCATCATATACTATCATAGTATGATGAAATATTAACAGAAAGAAAGTTAAATTATAGCAAGTTAGTTTGTTCATGCCTGTTCTCTTTGCAAGTGATTATGGCTTTATGATGATTAGTAATGAAGTACACTGATCATGTGTTTTTCTCACCAATTATTTTCAGGAGAGGCTTACCTGTGTATTTTATCATGCAAATGAAGTCTTTTGCAATTGACTGCTTGTTCAAATCAGTATTTGCTAGCAGGCTATGTGTAGCTTCCTATATGTACAAGATGTAATGCATCTTTAAGTTATCTTGTTCTTATGTTTTCCACATACATGTAAAAGGTGTAATACATTGTATTCTGTAGGAATTACAAGTTAAATTCTATCACCGATCAGTAAATACAATAGGTTTACTTTAAGTGAGATAGACTTGCACCCAAAGCATTCATTAGATCACACCAAAATGTATTTGAAACATTAAGCTTTACAAAACAAATTCTCTTGGTGTTCAGAGGTAATTGGATGAGTGTCGGCTAAAGCAAGTTAATATGAGTGTCTCAGTATGCTTGTCCACAAGTTTGGATTAGGCTGATTTTTTTTTTTTTTTTTTTTCTGGACTAGCAGGCATTGTGGGTATACAGTACTCCATACACTACCAGGGGTTGCACTAAACTTTTTTTTTTTTTTTCAACTAGCCAGGCAGACTACTTAGAATCAATTTTGATACTGAAGCGATTTTTTGGCTAGCCAGACGGATTAGTAACTTCAGAATTTTATGATTTTTAGCTAGTCCGACGTGATTTTGGGTGGCCAATGGCCAGCAGACCATCGCCAATTTTGAACCCTGTAACCCCCCCCCAAAAAAAAAAAAAATTAAATCAATAAATTAAATAAATAAATAAAAAATCAGAACTTTTGTCATCACATATATGGAATCCCAATATTGTGTTACAAGTTGTATGGTAACATTTTACATGAGCTTTGTACAGTATGCTGTGTAGTATCAACCTACAAAATTTGTTAACTGTACTGTATCTCAGGAGATTGTACACTATAAAAAAAAGTATAATTTACATAATTACATTATGTATTCAGTTTTAGCGACCAGATGACGGGCATTACAGCAAGTCGAAACAGAAAGAGTCAGTATATATGATTATCAATTTGACAACTGGGACACATTTTACCATCTTGTTACTATAATGCTGCCTTTGAAATTTGCATGAAGCATACTTTTGCAACAACATTAATATCCAATATCATCCTTTGTTTGTTCAAATTATGTGTACTAGTCAGTGATAGTGACTTTCACATACAGGGATACATTGTGTACACTTACGTCTGTGTGAAGCTTATGCTGGACACTTAAATGTACATAATATGAAAAAATTGCATTTATGTACTAGAAACTCCAGTGTGAGCCAGTACTTGTAGTGTGTCTCAAGTCATTTGAGCACTTCATTTATACACATTTGGTTTCTCAGCACTGGTGCATGCTCATATCAAACATGTCTGTAGAACTTGAGTTTATGCTAATCTTTCCCTGTACATGTACAGGTTGTATAAGATTACAGTTACATTATCTTGTGTAGATGCTCATTACTGGATGTTGACTCTCATTTGATTTGACAGAGGATCTCTTTTCTTCCCTAATGTTGTAGATTATGCCATGGAAAGGGTCCCGTTTCCCTGAGCAAACATGCATTACGATTCTTCCCATACAAATTATTTTGACATTTACCTGTCTTGTGTGTGCATCTGGTAGTGCAATTTGCTGACACACAGCGTGCATGTACCCTGCCAAATTTGTCGCTTATTGCTTTCACTATGCTCTGTGTGCCTATGGCCATTTTGGACTAGCCTTTTCCCTTCAATAATATAGTGCCTTACATGTCTGCAATTAAGGCGTGATAACACAGTACCCCTGGGAATGTATTTTAAATATACCCTGTGATGCTTATGTTTACTGTACGTCTTATTGCATAGTCTTGTGTGATTCCCACAAAGGTGGTTAGTAGTGTAATTATCTTTTTTTTGGGTGGTGGTGGTGGGGGGGGGGGGGAGCATTTCTATTACTGCATTGTACAATGTATAAAGTAAGGCTGTGTTTTGCATATTGTAAGTTACTTTCCCCTCCTTTCTTTTTGCTGAAATCTGGATGTGGTAATCAGCTATTCCAAGCTAGTCCAGTTTGTGAATTACTTGCACTTTAAGTTTAAACCACTTATTTGGGTTGCAAATTGGAACCATTTCACACTACTTGTGTAAATGGTTTTGGATTATCGTAAACACTGTACCAGTAATGCCCAAACATGCAAAATTGTTGACCTGATCAAAACACTTGTATTGACCACTGCAATTGTCTCATTTTCAGAAGAGTAAATGTAGTTTTTAAGAAAAGGATTTATATTTGTGCTTGCTCAAACTCTTTTTCAATGAAAGGAAATCTTGATTGATGGTACAAGTGTTACCAAATGCTAACAACAATCCCTGGATGACATATTACACATGATAGAAATGTGGATAAAAGTATGTGATAGCATAGTCACTTTGAAGTGAAATTTGTGTGCTGTCAATCTGAAAACAGAAAGAAAGAAAAGAGATTGAAGTGGAAAGCTGTGGATTCAATTCAAGTCACCAGTTCATTTCTTTGTGCCTCTCCCAGTCTATGTGCATAATAGTTTATCGGCATCGAGACCTACAATATACAATGTACTGAAAGTGATTTCTTGTAGATCATTGTATCGGATGCACTGAAAGGCAAACTGTACTACAGTTACTGAGTACATGTACAGTTGTAGTTCACTTCTTAATGGCCGTTATGACCTATTGTATGTGAGTGGAAGTGGGCTTTCATTTCTGTAAGGCCAAGTAAAAAACGAAAGTAGTTTCTCATCCTTATGCGCATCCGATTTGGGTGGCACATCAATTTTTTTTTACTATTTACTGATTTTCAAAAGAGTAATGAAAATATTTTGAAATTGTGTTTCTCGTCCTTTTCCGCATCCTTTTTGAGTTGCCACATCAACTATTTGATATTTACTACTTTGGAGCAGCCAAAAACAAATTGGAAATTTACCTACCGATAATGATGACATGCATACACTGTGCATTGCATTAGAATCTCCTCTAGTATTGTATGTAGTAATGATACGGTCTGTGCAGGGTATCGTACAGCTAGGTGGCGAGAGTGATCTTGTACAAACCAGCTGCTGTACCTTGGACCTGCACGCGAGGTATTGAGAAAGCATCACAACATGTCATACAATTGTACATGTGTACATCGTTAATGCACAAACATATCTTCATATGTCGTATATGCATGCATATTACACCTATTTTCAATGGTTTTGTACTCATGCCAGCTGATACCGTGCTTGCCAAAACATGAGTGAAGTTTTGTACTGCTTCGTAAATGATTTTCAAACATGTACAAACTCACTGTAGCTGTATATACTTTCTATAGGGCTTTCATAGCTCAGTCGGTAGAGCACCGGGCTAGCTCTGGAGGTCTCGGGTTTGAATCCCGATGGAATCCCATTTACTTTGCTCATTTTTTAAAACTAATAGATTACTGTACAGCTGTATATTCATTTCTGGTCAGTTTCCCTCTGTTTGTGTTTGTTACATACCGGTACTCAAAAAGCTGCATCACTTTGGTGATCCCTTGCATTTATTCCCAAGTTGAATTATCCTTCGGGTTTATGCAGGTTCAAGTATGTGTGTACAGTAGCTAGGCAAATGAGGTTTTCTATTTATTTATTTTTTTTTTATTTTTAGCACCTTGCTATGCTCAAAATTGTCAGAATTTCACCTTTTTTTGTAAGTGAACAGTTCTTTCAATCCTTTCTTTTCGTGTAAGATAAGTAGTTTATCATTTTTTTTCATTGTCTTAAGTTGAGTGTGGAGTAGACCCAATGATAAACAAATGTGTCTGATTTGAAAGGGAGCATGTAATAGCTTTTTAGAAACTGTACAAAATGCTGTACATGTATACTTTCCTTTAAAAAAAAAAACTTGCAGAAAATGTGCTTTTAAAAGCATTCACAGAATATTGCCATCATAGGCAGGGTTCCCACTGTATTGCAATCCGCTACACATGCTACAATTGACCATTTTTTGTTTTGTTTTTGTATTCATAAAAATGTCTATCACAAATTGCGCCTCATTTAAAATTGTGATATTAATCATGGAGTAGTCATGGTGATCTTGTCAGATTTTATCAGATCTTTAGGTCAGTCCTGGCAATCACATTGTTTTGGAACCATCCAAAATTTGTCTGCCAATAGTGCCATCAACATGATGCCACGACTGACCTCAAGATCTGATGAGATCACCACGACTTCTCCATGATTATAGACCATGATTCCAACTGTGGCACAAATTTTGATAGACATTTCAACCAAAAATTCTATGATCAGCTACAAATGTACTATTGGCCAATCATGGTATGTGTAGCGGATCACACAAAAATAGGAACCCAGCATAAGCATGACAGGCAAAACATCATCATTACTAAGTGTAGCAATTATTTGACAATTTATTACAAGTGTTTTAATTATTGGATGTAGGGCATACATGTATGTTTTAGAAATTTGTTCCACATGGACGTGAGTTTTGAAACTATGATGCAGTATGGACTTTTAATTATTTATGTGTTTTCATTTTTTTTTTTTTACATGTCTCCTTGGAGATATCGTTTAATGATTAAAATGCCTGAAAGTGTACTTAAGTGATTTGGAGCCTGACACACAAAATCAAGCCTACCCTTTATGCTAAGACCAAGTATTGGTCCTTGAGCGCAAAAAAAAAAAAAAAAAAGAAAAAGAAAAAGAAAAAGAAAAGTTTGAAATTGTCAAATGGAACTTCTTCGCACATCATAGACATCAGCATCATCAGATAAACCAAGAACCTCTTGATTGATGCAGTTATGAAGTAGTTTTCAAAGGAGTGATGTTTCCATTTGCTGTATGGTACAAAGAAGATATATTTCTTGTGTTAATTCAATGATTTTCGACATCATGTGGGATTATAGTACTGCAGGAAAAATGTTTCATATGAAGATTTAGATTTATGAATGTTCACTAAATTGGAAGTTGAGGGAATGATACATACTGTGTGCACATGGAAACTCACTGCACATTTCCAGGGAGAAGTTTCCTCCTGAGGCCAAATCTGATTAGATGCTGCCCCGAGGTCATAAATTAAGTGGGTAGGTCGTGGCTGCAGGTGTACTTGAACAGTGCAGTTCGTCTTCATCTCAAATCATGAGCTAATTTTGCAGTTAACCATTCTGAAGGATGGTGATTGGTTAGCTTGCTGCCCCAGAACTGGTTAGAAGTTTTGTGCATAGTGTACATGTACATGTATATGACTCTCAAGAGAAAAATAAGCAGCATGTGCTTAAAATTTAAAGATGGTGTTATTTCATATGAAAACAATATGTGTTTTATGGTGTCAAGTGCATTTGTAATTTATATAAAGATACATACCAGTACACAGACAGACACGTACAGTTGTACCACATGTCATGCACAGATACACATGAAATGCACTCATAGGCACATTCACACCAAATATACACACCCTCCCGTAGCATCGAAAGCAGATCTAGAAGAGGCAATGTATGTCATGCCACATATCAGACATGATATTTTACCGATCCAGTTTCTAATCCTGGCAGAGGACTTGTAACATACACCGTGTGGCTACACAGGCAAATCACATATAGTCATAATTGATTGAAAGCGCAGATTAATCAGCCAGTATATAACAAACAATTTCTGCGTAGGAGAGAGAGAGTGAATGCCGAGCTGGTGTGTGGGCCTCACCGGGACTGCCTAAATGCCGGCTAACATGAACAAACGTCGTCGAGCTAATAATTTAGCTGGCGTTGGCCTGCTCGCTGTGTAGTGTAGAGGGGGAAAAAAACAACAACAACTTTTGACTGTTGACATGGCCAGCCAAGCCAAGTCACTGCTGACATTTGCATGCTATCAATTTCCCCATGCAAATGAAATTGCAGGTAACAAATGCAGGCCGTCCATGTCTGGCAGCTTACATTGATTGCCATGGATGAGAGGAGGGCAGAGCCATGGTGATGAATGAACACTTGCTTTGTGGGGATGTTTATTCTGGAAGCCATTCTGTGATTTATGCTATTCATTTTGTGAAATAAGCCCTCCCACATGTCCCTTTTTAAATCTAACTCCGCCAGTTCGATTCACTGAGCTTGAAATATCGCTTCGAGTAACACTTGGCATGTGTTTTTGATGTTCTAGACCCCCATCCCCCGTCCCCCACAACTGAAAGATAATTTTATGAATACAGGAACAAACATTTTGAAGATTCAGAGAAGGAAAATATTAGTTTTATTATATTCCATTCCATTCCATTCCGTTTGTTTATACACTCTAACACTTTGTGATAATGAATGAGTCAAGACTCTATATGCAGGGAACTGCATCTCACATCTTGGAAATTTTACTTGTTTGCCTAGTGAATGAATATTCGATAGTTTAAAGTGGATCTTTTGAATCATGGGAACATCTTCATCAAACTTGAATGCTGTGAATTACCTTTGCTGTGTAAAGATGTGCATACATGGTTATCTGATCAATTTGTGGTTATGTGATTGCAGTGTAACTCTCTGGGTTACACAAATCTTCCTGCTACGTAAAATCACTATCACAATCTCAAAAGATTGTTATATACATTAATACCTCAGTTAACCTGTGGTACATTTCATGACCTACAGCTGTCAAGGCATCGGTACTAAAAAAAAAAAGAAAAAAAGAAGAAGAAGAAGAAGAAGAAAAAAAAAAGATGGTCATAGTAGGAAGAGATGGCAGCAAGTCTGTAATTTTATACTACTGTTTTTAAGACATTAATTTGTTTCAGTGAAGATCCTATAGATGTTTCTTTGAAAGAGGTATCTATTGTATGAAAAATCTGTAATGGAATTGAGTGACAGCCGACCTTGCTCAAAGCCCTGCTCTTGTCTGGGTAAGACTGGTTGCACGATTATAAAAGAATAAAAAAAATGGAGGAAATGTAGGTTACCTAGTGTTGCTAATGCGCAGTCATTATGATGTTTCTTGTGCATGTAAATAAATCAATATCTGGCAACATTTGAGGTTGGCCATTGCTATTTCTATTCCAGTGCATCAGAGTAGGGCTTATTCCATCGTTGACTTGAATGCCAAAAGTGGACGGTTGCCGCCGGCTGGCTGCGCTGACCTTTCTTTCCACTCACATAATATTCCACAGACTTGAGTGCTTTGCCAGTTTTTAAGTCAGGCATCAGACCCACTCAAGAAATGCATTTCAGACTTGGCTTGGCGCAGCCTGCTGCGGCGTACGCCTGCCGTATGCCTGCTTGGCCCACTGCACAGGGTTATGTATTCATGCAAGATTGCACTGCGTTGTGTGAATGCATTATATACTGTACATCTACGGGTTGTGTCTGCCTGGGTCCATAATATTCATAAATAATCATGAATGGCTTTCAAGCGTAATTGTCTCTGCATGGATAGGATGTGTAGGAGGAGTTGTTGGGGACATAGTTGGAGAAAGGGGAGGGGTGGATGGAGGGGGCAGGTCAGAACTGACATCTTGGTTATGAAGTTATCCTGAACAACTTGTAATGGTAGTTTTTGTGTCGTTGAATATTGTACAAAGATATTGCCATCTGTGGATTTCAGGATGTAGCAAGCTTCAGAAGATAAAAACAGTTTGCTGCAAAGATGTCACAATTATCTCTGTGTATTATGTTTATGTCTGAATCTCTAGAAACTGTAAAAGTGTACATCTTTTATAAACCATTTCTCTAAAATCACTACCTACATTGTACCCTTATATTGGCACCAAAATTCTTCACACTATCAGAGATCATGTTCTCTTTCTGAGTACATTTGTTTTATACAATATAATTTTCATCAGATTAACAATTTTATTTTCGTTTCATGTAAGTTATTACTGCCAAAGTCTGATAAAAAGAAAGAGGAATCAGTATGATATCCAGTGTCCTATTTCTTTTTTAAAACCCAATTTGCTGCAAGGCAACCCCTCATTATAAGTCATGTTAGATGCAGCAGATACATGTACAGAATGTGATGTGAACAGATGCATCGTGTCCTGCAGCTGCTGCTTTGGTGTGAAGTAGTCAGTATGACAATGAAGTACAAGTGTGTTTTTTCTGTTTCTTTTGTTTCAGTTTTTTTTTTATTGTTTAATCTGCACCATAGTTCTTCCTTGATAGTCCAAGCAGATTTGTTCATTAACACTGTGACCCAAATAATGCATTGAAGATTACTAAGTATTACCAAACTGTTATTTATCATTGCTGATGTGGAACTGTGCTTTTCTTCTTAGGAAGCAGCATGATATTACTGGATGGGAGTGCAAACAGGAGTGGCAATGTTGCTGTAATGTGTGATATAAAGAGAGTAAACATTTTTTGATGAATGTAGCATCAGGGTTTTATATTCATTGATCCACTGGTTGCGTAGTTCTATCCCTGGAATAATTTCCTGCTGTGCCTGGAAAACAAGAACAAAATTCATGGGCACCCAATTTGATATGACAATCAATGATGACTGCTGTTGGAGGAAGGAAATAGCCTTGAACTGTTTTGTTACTGCTGGTTGTCATAGCAACTAACATACATTGGTTAAATCAATACGCAGTAAGTGCTGATAATAGGCTCGCTCCCAAGATCCACCGTTTCCCCTCTCCCTGTGTTATGGTTTGTTTACTGCTTATGAACACTTCTGCAATATTCATTTGCCTGTTGAGTGGATGTCTGCAAGTACCCATGTGTGGCAAGATGCAATAGTGCTACCTGTGATGAGCTATGGACTGCCACTGTGTATGTACAGTGGCTAGAAGGTTTAGAAATAAAGGTGGTAGTGTCCTGACGTATGTAGCCTCCAGTGTGTTTCTGGGGGTGCAAGGAAGTGAAATATCATCCATAGTATTATGCCAAATGAATTGCTGGTTTCGTCACACTCTTTGTGCTGGTACCATTGAGTACAATGTATCAGAGTAGGAACTAACTAATTTGTGACATTGAATAGTAACAAGAATATTTGAGTACATTGATCCCTGATGTACTTCAAACATAAATGACTTATTATAAGACACATCTACTTGTGTAGCTCTTCGTCCAGCAAGCCTCCAGTATACAGTGTAAGTATATTGGTCAGAGATTCAAATGAATACCATTTGCTGTGCCCAAATCAGTTATTTTCTGAGACTTTGCAATGTGCAGGAAAAAAAGCAACAACAATCATATTGTTAACCCAACCTACTTGCTACTGAATACAAGCAAACTTTTAAATGAATAAAAAGTTGTGCCCTGAAATTATGAATAGTGAAATTGTTGACACAGACCTTGTGACAGATAGTAAAACTTCAGAAAATTCACTCAGTGACGGGGTGGGAATGGGGGAGGGGTTTACTTACTGAACTCAACAGTTTTTATATCTTTATGTACATGTGTATTGGTATAAGTTTTTAGTTTCTAACTCCTAGCAAAAGGAATATGTTTTTAACTGCTCATTGAATGTCGGGAGTTATTCTTTTACAGGCCTGTATATTCAGTGAAGTGTTTCTTTCTTTCATAATGATAAAGAAGGATATCTTATCGGTGGAAGAAGAGATCCAGAGAGGTTTGTTGGTATAAGCAGTCCATTTAATCTCACAAACCTCCATAAGAAGATGATAATAGTCTTAAGCGATTACTGATTACCCTCCGATTTGTATAAATCCATACAGGCCTCATTGCACCCTCAATGAGCTGGGATATTTTGCTTTATTATTCCCATTTATCTGATGATGCATGTTTACGATGTGTTTCCCCCCCCCCCCCCCTTTTTTCTAGATAAGTGCAGAGTTTCTAAATACATGCTTAGAGTTAGATCTTAATTTAGTGTACAATGTAGAATGACAGCAGTTTAAATTCAATGATGCAGTGATGCATGTTCTATTGCATAATTGATGATCTAATCATGAACAGTGGTTTGAATAAAGTTCTGCAAACCTAGCTTAATTATTAATGTTTGGAAAGTAGAAGTCTGCTTTTGAAGGTTCTGTCAGTTGATATTTTGGCAGAAATAAGCATTGGAGGTTAACAGTTTGTTCAGTTAGTTGGCCTTTACATTTACAAGAAACGGATGCATTTGTTCAATAGGCAAGTGTGATTGATTATTTTTTTCCAGTCTGTGAGGTATAATGCCATCATGACATTGAAACAAAAAATGTCATTAAGGATATGCAGGGATTCTTTTGAAGCTAGCAGACTTCCCCTGCCACATTGTACACCGCAAAGTAGTGCTAAAATGCCTATGGTGGCTTGCTGCTCCCCCATTCATCATGAGCAGGCCATTTGCCCATGTAATTACATCAGCCTTTCCGAAATATTTTTGCCTTGACTGTTTCAAGTCAGGATCAATACTAAAGTCATTAAGCAATTTTGGTCCATATGCCTCTCCTGGCCAACTCGGTTGTTAGTGAGGGCCGATGCATTGTGTGAACTCTTGCCCTTATATCCTGTGGGAAAAATCAAGCAAGAGAATGAGTTTGAGCAAGATATATCAAGCCACAGTTCAACTATTTATATCACTATTTCATATAGAGTTTGCACAGTGTACAGGTAAGTAACAATGACACAGGTCACTGCTTTTATTCACCACTGACAGCTGTATTTGAAGTCAGTGCCTCAATAATGTCATCTGAATTAGCCCAGTTTCCCTTAACTAGTTATAATTATGAACAAGACAATGAAAGCAAGATGAAGGTACCACCCATGTCCTAATCGTGGTAGGGGGCATCGCCCTTACCTTGGATGCATGCAGATCCAGTAATAGCACAAATAAAGGAGGGCTCAATATCTTCTTTGTTATTGAAATCATTGTGCTGCTTCAGCGCACCATGGGTCCAGGGGGAGGTAGCAACTATGCTCTGAAACCATTGTCCTAATCCATGGCTTTTACAGGCAGATAAACACTCCTGGAGTTTAGCATGAGTCTTTTGTTGTAGTTACAATCAATGAGATTGTCACCCCATTATAGAAGGGGGGTGGGGGGGGGGGGGGGGGAGCTGTACAAGCAAGAGGTTGAGAATAGAGCGGGAAACAGAAGTTTTCATCACACCATGGTTGTGATTTTGAATGTCTGTCTTTTTTTAGACCTCTCAATGTTTAAAAGTTTTTTTTTTTTTTTTTTTTTTTTTTTTTTTAAGATTCAAAAGAGAAGTTATTAACCTCACATCATGCTCTATAAACTTTAATGATGGCAGTCTTAAAGGTCTTGTTTACCTTGGGAACAGTGATTAAAAGTTTTTCAAGATATGACATTTAATGCATATGTGTAGGTCTTTTGTGCCAAAAAAAAAAAAAATCCTATCATATACAATTTTCGCAATAAAGCCTAAAATATAAGGAGATATATGTATTTTTCTCAAACTGTAACTGTAGATGGTTTAGTCTTGAAACATTTTTATTATAACTAATTTTCACATTTTTGTTTATTTCACAATACTTTGCATCGATTTTACTGATTCAGATTTTTACAGCGGTTGTTTCTATCCCTAACTCACTTTTTAGAAATATTTGAGGCACTAATGCTGGGTTTTTGTTTCATCTGCAAATAGTAAATTATGCCTTTAACACACATCTTCAAAAACAAACTCATAACACAGTCAAGATCTAGCATGATTGTTACATTGTATTGCATGATACAGTGTATCAAGTGCCCCAGGGAAGATTTCTCTGAGCTCAAAATGTTTTCAGCATTCAGGTTTATCCATGAAAAATATTTAAGATGCCAAACTTTGATGTACATTCATTCGGAAAACACTAACAATTGATTTTCTTCCCCTGAACATACATGCATTCTTTGGTTGTGTATTTTAGTAAGAACTGTTTTTATTTTGTTTTGCTTGGGATGTGAATTTCTCACTGATTGAATGAAATGAACATTGTTCTTTTTTCAAGGTAACCATTCCAAACTCTATTGTTCAATGCTTTTATTATTTTTTTTTCAATGCTGCTATGGTGCACAACCAATGGTGGAACCACTGAAAGGTCTTTGAACTTGATGTAGACATGCACATCAGCCACAATCATATTTGTGTTTGCTGTAGCATGGATATTTTGAATGAAAATGTGCCTACCGGAAGATTAATTGATGGTGAAAGAAATCTGTCTTGCTTGGTCCTGGTTCAGTTCTTAAAAATCTAAGTAATTTGCAGCCAACGCAGGTATTAAGTAAAAAAAAAAAAAACTGTATGAAATGAGTTAAATTTAGTAGGTAGGATAGAGCATCATTGCTTTTTTGGCTCTGTACATATAAAGTTACTATTTAACAGACTGGAAAGTATTCATTAGGTTCATATGGATGTGACCAACTGACTGCAATTACTCGTTGCTCTCTGAAAGTAAATCCTTGTGAAAAGTTGATGGTGAATTCCAAATACTGGGTACTGAAAACGAAAGAGAAGCTTAAGGCTATGTTGTCATGGGTGTGCCAGATTTGAACAGCCTTTTGTCACCAATTTTGATACCAAATCAACAGAGATGATCAAAGTTCACACATTTTTCTCGCCCAGACAAGTACAACATGGTCAGCCAGTTACCAGAAGTAGACAATATGGATGCATTTCTAAAAGAGGTTTGTTGCAGATGATTGTCACTTGTGGTAGGCCAGAGAGGGCCATTGAGAAACTCATCAGGGATAATGATCAGCTCCTTCCTTCTCAAATCAGATAGGGTGGAACAAGAAATGTCAGTAGGAAAGGGGTACAGGTGGGATGCAGAAGTTGGATTGCTTGAAAGCTTGTCTTCATCAACAATGACTGGACACTGCCACCTGCCCACATCAAATGTGAAGAGTCACTTGTGACCACAAGAGTGGAGAGGGAAGGGGGGGGGGGGTAGGTGGATCAGGGCCCATGAGTACAACTGGATTAGGTTAATCTTGGCCTTTTTGTTGAGAGCTGTGTCAATGGGGAGCCGCTGAGGCTCTGCCCTCTACCTGAAGTTGTCACGTAAGCTTCCTCTTGTTCGCTGTGTGATTGGAGCTGGAGCGTGACTGAGCATTGTTTGTCTAATTCTTCCTTCAAAGCCAGCAATTTGCAGTCTGTTGTCTCCTTCATAGTTGTATGGATAAGCCTATTACTTCTTGAGACCAGGATGCGAGGCTATTGCTGGCACTAAGCATTTGTCCTTGTATGAACATTTCTTTTTCCAGTTTATTCCTCCTTTTTTTTTTCTTTTCATTTCTAACCTACAAAGCCAGTAAGTTAATGATGAGACTTACTGACTTCCAAAAATCTGTTTTGAGTACTGTTGACTCAAGCATGACAACAGTTAATTTCATAAGTTGCATAAAACTGGATCATGCACCTCTTCATATAAGGCCAAAAGGGCTTGACTTCTTTTCTGAAAAAGTATGTGTAATGTCTGCACTGCAGTACTATTTATATGGAAGACAGTTCAGGAGAGGTTCTCTCCACATGTAGTCATCCAAAGAATTACAACAAGGTTACATGATGCCTGGTATTTTTAGTTGGGTGAAAATACTATGTTCCTATTCCATCATGTTTATCAAACACGAATCAATATTCAACCAATCAGAATGCAGCATCATAGGCTTGTTATGAGTAACTGCTGTAGATTGGAGAAAACATCTTTGAATATAATAATTTTCAGAGAGCATTTATCAACCTCAAAGTTATAATGAATGACAGCGCCATATTTGTGAGTATAGATACTACAGTTAGCCTATCAGGCCCTGCTTCATTAAGAGATTTGCAGGTATTGTAATTTAGAATGATTGTTGCTGTCGTAGCAAGTTTTTAGCCCTCATTGCTCTGTCATGGTTGTTGTGTGGTTGTTGGTGTGGTAGCTGTATTTATATTACACTCATCAAAAAAATGAGGTACAGGCCTGTAGAGTTTCCCCAGTTGAAGTAATGATGGGCAGAAAGCTCCTTCCCATATCATCATGCTTATTTATTTATTTATTTATCTATTTATTTTTTGTGAGATGCACTTATGTCATTCCTTCTTTTCTCACTTTGCTCTTCCCTGCAGCGGTCCCTCATCCGCCCAAGCACAGACTGACGATGAAGGAGGTGTATGACTGCAATGGCAAGCCGCGACCAGAGGTCCTGAAGCAGCACTTTCTCCAGGAGGGACGGTTAGAAGAAGAGGTGGCCCTGAGGATAATCAACGAAGGCACAGAAATATTACGGAACGAAAGTACTATGTTAACAATAGAAGCGCCTGTCACAGGTAAGAGTCCCCCCCCCCCCCCCCCCCCCTTTCCTGTCGTGAGAGTTTGGGAGAGTTGGTGAGGGACAACTTCAGGGGAGAAAGCCTCTCTCCCCCCCTCTCCATATCTCTCCTGTCCCTTGAAATGATCAGTCAGTAGTCTCGAGGCAGGAGATGATATTGCAAAATGAGCATGATTTGTTGTTGAACAGACACCCACCAAGAATCAGAATGCCCCTCCCTTTCTCTAAGGGTAGGCATTCAAATGAAATGGGTATCCTCTGAAGGGCACTTCCCATCCTCAAGGTTCTATTCTTCTGCACTCAGGAAGGGCAGTTGCTGTTGTTGTTTTTTGTTTGTTTGTTTGTTTGTTTGCTCGTTATGAGGAATATTCCCACACTGATAGAAGAGAAACATGGCACCATGTCCCTTCCCAATTCAGCCTCCACCCCTGATATCTTACTCTTCTTTTCATGCTCTCTCCTGAGCCATCAGTGAGTCATGCTTTTAAATCTCAGCAATCTTTCATCCAGTCCAGTGTGGAAAATCAACTTCATTCCCTCAGAAAAAGAGAGAGACATTTAGCTGACCTGCTTGTTGTCAGGTCATAAAAACCAAAATTAATCAGTATTTGTCAGTATAAAGTGGACTGTTATATCACATGATTTTATGGTCTAGAGAAAATTGTCAGATTCCTCATATAGGGTAATGAAGGATATTGACACTGTATCTCGTTGAAAAAGAGCAATATGAAAGTCCAGAATGCAAGTTATCACTTTTTATTTCTCTCTTTAGGATTCTGTATATGTGCACATAATGAAGTGATTGAAAACATTTTTTGTCAGTATCAAGTAATGCATTGCTACAGTAATGGCAGACTTTCATGAAAGTCACACCAAATGTTATGGATCAAGCTACTCTGTAAAGCAATTTACTTGAATTGTGGCACATCTGTATTATGTGTAGTTGTGCAAGACACCTGTTTTGTGAGTATCGAAAAATGCTGCCATGGCAACAGGGTTT
Source organism: Diadema setosum (assembly GCA_033980235.1). Classification (NCBI taxonomy): domain Eukaryota; kingdom Metazoa; phylum Echinodermata; class Echinoidea; order Diadematoida; family Diadematidae; genus Diadema; species Diadema setosum. Next base: position 5,579,616 of record CM067061.1, on the reverse strand, counting down.
TTTTTTATACAAATGGTGCAAAATATTGAACTACTCTCAGCGTGTGAGCTTTCAAGTTGGAATTTTGGACATATGATTGCTTTTATATATAGTCGTCCAAGACACCTTTTTGACAGTGTAAGAAATATGTTGCTATGGCAACAAGATTTTTTTAATACAAATCATACTAAGATTTGTGGGCCAGACAACTCTTTAACTACTTTTTCACTTTTCAGGCAGTTCAGTGAAATTTGGCATACATGGTGAGCTCAAAGTAGTTGTGCAAGACACATTTTCAAGAGTGATACATGTGTTGAAAGTGTGTTGCTATGGTAACAGCACATTATGGCCCTCAAAAATCAGGCAAAAGGATTGTGGATTAAATAACTTTTCCAGTTTTCAAGTTATTTAAACAAAATTTGGCGCATTGAGTTCAATGTAAATTATGCAAGACACACTTTTTTGAAGAGTAGCAGAGAAGTGCGTTGCCAAAGTAACGACACATTTTGGCCCTCAAAATCATGTGAAAGACTTGAGAACCATACCTCTACTCCAGTTTATCAGTGATTTACAAGAAAATTGGCACACATAAAAAGCTTGATGTATTGATGTAGAGTTGTGCAAGACTCATTTTCAATAGTATGTTGCCATGGTAACAGCACATTCTGGCCCTCAAAGTCAGGTAAAATGCCTGCGGATCAAACTACTTCTCTAGTTCTCTAGCAATTCAAACAGAATTTGGCACACATATTGAGCTCAATGTAAAATTATGTGTGACACATTTTCAGAAGTACTGAAAAATGCATTGCCGTGGTAATAGTGCATTATGGCCCCCAAACCAGATAAAGGGCTTGTGGATTGAACTTCTCCAGTTTTCAGGCGTTTCAAATCAACTTTGATACACTTGTTGAACTTGATGTTAAATTGTGCAAGACAATTTTGTAAGAGTAGCTGGAAGTGCATTGTTATGGTAACAGTGTATTATGGCCTCCAAATCAGGAAAAAAGCCCTGCAGATTGTATGCTTCTGTAGTTGGTGAGCGATTCAGAAGAAATGCTACATATTATGGTAATTGTGATTTAAAGTTGTGCTCAAGACCTATTTTTCAAGAGTAGCTGTTAGTAAGGGTAGGCCTACTAGTCACCTTCAGTGATGTATACGGTATGGGGGGGGGGGGGAGGGAGAGAGAGACACCTGCCAAAACAGTTTTATACTGCTTTTGACAGTTTCTAATCGGGTTCTCATTCTCACTTTGGGTCGTACTTATTGCTGGAGAAATTGTGCTACTTTTGTACTAAAATAAGTTAAAAACTTTGACATTTGATGTGAAAGCAGTGAAAGATATCAAATTTTCAATATTGTAACAAATTCCCATGTTCACAAAAATTTCACCAAGACACCCTGTGTTACATTTTGAGGGTTCAGACTTTGTAGGATTCTGTAATATAGCTTAAGTAATGGAAATGAGCTTCTGAAATTATATGATGACGCCTACTTTGAATGCATTTTTTTTCTTGCAGTATGTGGTGATATCCATGGTCAATTCTACGATCTAATGAAGCTGTTTGATGTGGGAGGCAATCCACGTGAAACTCGCTACCTTTTTTTAGGGGACTACGTGGACAGAGGGTACTTTAGCATAGAGGTGAGTATTTAATGTAATGCTTTGTGGTGCACCTTCAAAGCATACATGCAAATTGGAGTGTGCTGTGAAGTGGTTTCCTCTTGCTTGTCAGCAAGCTGAGACTTGTGTTATATCAAGAATTGTCCCAGTTTTTACAGCCATTGTTGTTGTTTTTTTTTAGTAGTTTTTTTTTTTCTCTTGTGCTTTTTTTTTTTCTTTATCTGGCTAAGGTGACCAAAGAAATAGCTGAGATAATTACTAATACTTCATCCACTTGAGGCTTCAATGGCTCAAGAAAGGTGATAGGATATGGGGACGCTCACTATATTTAGATCCAAAGTTACTATGAAAAACAGACGATGTCACAGGTTTTTTAGGTGCAGCAAGTCTGTGGTTTGCAGCAGTCCGAGCAATACAGACGAAGAGGACATCCAGTGTATCGCTCTCTGCTACCTGAAAAATTGACTTGCTACGTGGCAGAGAAAGGGTTAAATGTGGTTTGTTCCCCTTACCATGTGCCTCATGTTACCTTCCTGACCCACTTTCATCTTTGGCTAGCCATCTGATCAAGAGCCCTTACCTTGCACCAAGTTAAATCTCAAGTGGATATAGATCCCTGGATCTGCCAAGATAATATCTGGATGGAGGATAAATCTTTCGACTTTGTGATAACCACAAAATAAAATTATGATTTTATTTTAAAAAAAGATGAGGAGCCAAATGCAGCTATTATAAAGAGGTTCTCTCTGTCTATTGTTTCTTGTGAAGCTCATTGAAGTCAAGTCTGCATTATCTGCTCTCAGAGGGTTGGAAAGAAAATATTGTGGCATTATAAAGATAGGCATACATTTTCACCAGCTTAACATTGATGGGTTAGTGATATGTATAATTGTAAAGGATATACTTGTTAGCATCTTTGCCTTTCTTCTTTTATTATTCTCTGCATGGTGAAATAATCCAAATACAAAGAATACCTGAAAACCTGAAAAGAAACAAATAATGGAACATATTTCATGGACTGACTGCCTAGGTTCTAAAGACATTTTCTTATTTTGCATAATATCCATATTAATGTTACAAAAATGAAAAGATTAAAAAGTTTGTGATATTATTCCTTTTAATAAAAAACAAAACCAAAAATCCATATCCACTGACAGAGCTGTCATCGTTCAATGTCTTGCATGAGGTGCTGTATGTAGGGTGACACAGAAGCTCCGAGAGTTGATGTCCTCCTTTAAGGCCATCTCCAGGGACCATAAATACATCATTCCCATCTGGCCAATATTGCTCTCAGGCTGTTGACCCTCAACAAGACCTCACAGTGGCAAGAGACAGGAGATCAATCAGCAATATGTCTGCCATCTCTATCCATAGCCCCCCCCCCCCCCCCCCAACCTGAGGAATAGATTACTATGATCTCGTATTGATCACTATTAAAATCCATCAATGTCCGAGTGCTGGCAGTTTGAGAGTAGGTATAAATTGATGACTTACCAAAAGAAGTCAGTGAATTGTACCAAAAGCTTTTGTATAAACAACAAGGTAGGGGCCTATACTAACACTGTAATGAGTTATTTGTGTGTGTGTGTGTGTGTAAAAATATGAATATATGAGAGATGAAATTGCTGCTATGGTTTATTGGTTACTTTAGTATACAGCTGTATCTTGTAATCAGGGCTTGCAGAAGTTTGTGCCGTTGAATGTTTCTGTTGTGTTTTACACTATGAGAGGAAAGCATGTGATAAAGAGTGGTAGCATGACAAGCATCCATAACCTACGATTCTGCAATATATCCTGCTACATCTTATATATTCATGACAATTACAAGGGTAATTTTTTGGGTAGTTGCTATCTCATGTCAACTGCAGAAGATGGAAGGCAAAGTTTTGCTATTTTATTGATGAGAAATCATTAGTTCATCTTTATCACACTGTATCTTCTTTTTCTCCATTTCCTAGTGAAACTGTAGTATATATGAAATGTTTTAAGTTTGGAAGACTGCCTTTGATACTCATCTTCTTGATGCTAGAATGAAAGTATAGTTCCGCTTTGTGTGATGTGAAACTTGAAGCATCATTTGGTCTGTTTTTTTTTTTCTCCCAAGCTTTTGTATCCTGATATCATGCTTGCTTCAAATATTTCATTTGGTTAATGTCCTGCCAAAGACATTCTGTATTTGAGGTTTTTCTACTTCCGTATTTCATGATATAACAGGATATTAACATCCTGTGTGGAATAATGCAGAGGTATACATCAAGCATTATCTGCCCTGTGCCATGGCATGAATAGTTTGTGTTCACTGGTTACAGTGTAAAGGGGATAGCAGGCTAAGGAGTACTTTTGTTCATCAGTTTTTTCCCTTTAAAAATACATCCCAATAAATGAAGCATAAACCATTGCTTTACCATAGAATGCTTACATGGTGTAAAACAAAATGTGTATCTGTGCAAAGTCATTTTGACAAATTCTAAGCAATGAATGATCTGAATAACTACGGGCTCCTTGCTGTGATGAAGGCTGTATTTTTGGTCATCCTGTCATCAGTTCCTTTATAGTCAAAGTTTTAGTCTTTTATCATCCGTTAAAGCATCACATTCATAGTTTAAAGTTTATTTGTATGAAGCTTACCATTCAGTTTCAGATCATGATTAGAATATGCTACATGTATTACCATAGTATGATTCAGCTGTGCCCTTCATGTGTATTTTGTACAGCTTCATTCCTTTTGTTTGCTGGTATTGGTATGGTGTTATATCAAAAACATCAAAAACATTATTTGTAATTAGTAGGCTGCAAATCTAATAATTGCTTTCATTTTCTTTTGTATCCTAATGAATAGCGGGACGGGTAGTAGTGAGTATCGCAGTATTAAAAATGGTAAGGGATCTATTTTGGAAAGAAGGGAAACTTGTATCATGCTTTGCCAAGAATGGTAATACTATTGATTTAGATAATCTCTTCTGTGTGATAAAAGTGTCAACTTAATCTCTCCCCCCCCCCAATGTTTGTTTTAAGAGCTGAAGGCTAGCTCATTGTGCAAGTACATATATTCAGCAAGTTCTGGGCTGTTGCATCAGTGATCCTTCCTGTGGATTTATTCTGCAATATTATGGTATAATACAGACTCTCCTCAAATATTGTGCTGCTCTTCATCCACATGAGAAAAAGGGTTGAGCCAGGTGGAGAAAGATCACACTCCCTATCCACTTGCCAACATCACTCTTCCTGTGAGAATAGACTCATCTCTGACCTCATCTATTATTGAAGTGATCTATTGCCATGGAAAAAAGAAATTAGCAGTATGGAGAAGGAGGGGGGGGGGGGGGCAAATGCATGGGAAATTGGAGTGAGATATCCCCCATCCCTCACCTCCACCCAACCTCGACATGTACAGCTAAGTTTGCTACACCATTTTTAGGGCTAAATACTCACATTTTGTGGGATTTTATAATTTGTACATATATTCCTTTTGCATACACAAATGTAACACAAAATCAGTTAAAAAAATTAGCGAATTATATTTGATTGTAACTGTGGAAATACTTTGAAACAGGTGATTAACAAAAATGTATGATATTTTTTCATGATAAAACAAAATGAAGGTGTTATACCTGTACAACATATTAAATTGTTAACTTATATGTTGCATCCATTCAAACATCAAAAAGTAGCAGTATTGCCTTCATTTAAAGGGAAGATAAACCCCAAGAGCAATGTGGATTGAGTGAAAGCAGCAACATTAGTAGAACACATCAGTGAAAGTTTGAAGAAAATCGGACAATCGATGCTAAAGTTACGAATTTTTAAAGTTTTGATGTTGGAACCGCTGGGTGAGGAGACTACTAGAGGTTATGACGTATGAGTGGACAACAATACCAAGAAAATATAAAGAAAATTCTGCAAAAATCCATTTTTCATGAAAATTACAAATTCCATCAACTTGATATTGACATATGTTAAGGGTAGCAATTATTCCCCCTTCTTTCTGAAAGCGGTTGGTCCATTGCTCTTTCATGATTCTAGAAAAGTGAATTTTTGTTGAATTTCCTTTATATTTTCTTTGTATTGTTGTCCACTCATACGTCATATCCTCTAGTAGTCTCCTCACCCAGCGGATCCAACACCAAAACTTTAAAAATTCATAACTTCTTCATCGATTGTCCGATTTTCCTCAAACTTTCACTGATGTTTTCTACTAATGTTGCTGCTTTCACTCAATCCACATTGTTCTTTGGGTTTACCTTCCCTTTAACTATCTAGTCTCAGTACATTGTGTCCATTCAAATCATGAGACATTTGCAAGGCATTCTTCCCTAGCATGTTGTCCAGTGCAGTACAGCATTACTAGACACTTAAAAGAAAAGTAGTATCATGAGAAAAAAAAGGAACAATACCAGACATCAATCATTGAAGATCAGTTTTGGAATGGAGGTTTGTGTCCCACATGTAGAGTGGGAGGAAAGTCACCCCCGATTTTGCGCTCTATTTTGTGCACCATGTATACACTAATTTTTGGTTCCCACACTTTGTTTTAAAAAAAAAAAATGATTGCAGGATTATGGAAAAAAGTATAATACACTTCACATACAAAGAAAGGTTGCAACAAATGCAATCACGGAGAATGTTTATTATGTATAAAAGTAATTGAAACATCTTCTGAATATACTTTGTAGAACACCAGTCAGAGGCTCTATAATGCATGGTTTTCTTGGAATTATTGTCCCATATAAGAATGACTAGAAACCTTTTGGGAATCTTATAAAGAAAGGGGAAATTGTATTACTGCCAGGTCAGGAAGATGCTAATAATGCGTTGCTGAAACACCAATAGCATGCTACATCCAGTACCCACACGCCCACTAGTATGTGGCAACAAACACTTCATTTTGGGTAAGATTCCCTGTCATCCATTAAATGGTGACTTCTACTCCTATGTGAAAAGGTCAGCAAATCACAAATTCTAGTGTATCTTTTATGAAAATTTGTTGCATGGATTTTTATATTCACTTTATTTATCTTAACCGTTCACTGACAAGGGTCTGCTGTGAAGTAACAATGCACTTGTCTTTCGTAAATGTTATTAGCAGTAGCATCAGGTGAAAAAAGCAGAACAATGCCGAATGCACCTTACCTTGACGATACACAAACTCACAATAGCAAGACAGGTTTCATAGAATAACACTTTACTGCTTTTCAATTGTAATGGCCATTGGTATGTGGAAAATGTTTCCAGATTGAGAGTGTTGCAAAAAAGGTGTGGGAGTAGCTTGTATGAAACTTGCCCATTGATTTATGATAATGGTTGATGTACAATGTACATGTATGTAAACTTTTGACCCCCTGAGTTTTTTCAAATATCATGAACCATACATGCCTCTGAATGTTTTGATAGATTATGTACTATTATGTACATTATGCAGGTTTTTCTCATGAAAACATAAGCTGACAGGAATAAGAGAAGTTGTTAGAATTTGAGAAAAATTGTTCTCCTTCCAGGTGTATGTACACTTTTAGCCCCAGCTGTGTATAAAGAAAAAACAAACAAACAAACCTTCATGTGTGTGTGTGTGTGTGTGTGTGTGTGTGTGCGCGCGCGCAATTTGCATGTGTTCTAAAATCAATGTTTTGTAGTACATTGTATCATTTCACCACAAACCTCATTATCTGCAGACATGCTCAAAATGAGTGCAATGGTCCTACACAGTCAGGTAACCATGATTGGATACTTACAACTGGCATATGGACTTGAAACCATCATCATATGACTCCTTAGGTTGTGTTTAATCTTCCATGTGATAATGATATCCTGATTGGGCAAGTAATATATTTTTCATCTATTTATGTTTAAGTTTCATGTGTTAAGTTCAAGTTCACAGATAATACACTGTACTTCAGACCAATACTTGACAAGTGACTGAAAGAATTCATTATTCCGTCGATGCAGAAAGAGCACTTGTGTGTTGATCTACACTAGTATAGTGATGGTTTTAAAGGTAGGGAATCCCATTTGCATGCCTTAAATGAAGAGTTGTATAAATACAGTGGTATGTTGAAGAGAGTATCATTTTAGAAACTCCCATAAAGTATTGAAAGTGGAAGGCAACAATTAGTACATTTTTATTGACCGTTAGATTTTGAATTGAATTTTTTTCGGGGCTCACCGTAAATTCCAGTACATTACTAGGCTACCTTTGCAGACCCATGCACTGCATGAGTGTCCATCATGTATATTTTGTGAAAAAAGTTCATCAAAACTTACAAACATTTCTATATACATTCTTGCCACACACTCTATATGTTATTACATCAGCTCTTATACTTTTAGATTTGTGTTTATAGATAAAAAAATACAGAAGACTGCAACAAAAAGGCTTAAGTGTGGCTGACACACAGAACTACTGAGTAGTTGAGTTTTGTGCATTATTCAAATTGTAGATAACTGTTGACCTCCAAATTTCTCAGCAGTGGCCTAAACAAGTCCCCTGAGGTTCATATTTAATGTTTTGCTGCATTTTGGGAGGTCTGTAAAAGGTATCCCCTACCTTTAAGAGTATACTATATGTTTTGCAGCAGATTTGGGTAGCCTAGTTTTGCTTGTGTCTCATCTCAAATACTACCCTCAGTGAGAAATTAAACCATACTCTGGTAAGTTATTTAGAAGAAAGGTTTGGGAATTTCCATAAAACTTATATTCATTGATTGGTGCTTTAAGTTATATCAGCTCTTTTGGCATCGTGCCTTTTATTTGTTGGAGCCACCATGACCTTATGATACAGTCTTATTTGCCCAGGGTAGCCTGTGTAGTGGTAACACTGCAGCCTTCCCTGCCAATATTACTACCTCAGCTGAGAATTGCTAGGTACCTGTTATTGCACCAAGATCAAGGGGGAACATGATAGGTGAAACTCTCTTTACAAGGGCATTTAAAAGCGTTGGGATAAACCTGTACTCCGGGATATCCAATTTGTTTTAGAGTTCAGGGCCTTCATTTCTGTACCAATACCTCACCTGTCCATCTGACAACTTTGTTGTAGTGTACAGTACTCTTTCCTAATTTGTCATCCTGTATGTGTGTATTTTTTGGCAGTATTTTTATTATTATTATTGTTGCTATTTTTTGTTATTGTTATTGTTATTATTATCATTATTATCATTATTATTATTTATTATTATTATTATTATTATTGTTATTATTACTATTATTATTATTATTAATATTGTATTATCATTATTCTCTATTTTTATTTATTTATTTATTTACTTATTTATTTGGCCATTTTGCAATATAACATGTACATAAAAAGGCACATGTATAAAATGTAGGAGAATGACACATGATTTATGATAATTGTGGTATGCCATTGCATTGAGATCAATTAACTTTATTGTACAAGCAGGCAGTAAAGTTTAACTACCTAAATACTGTAATAGGTTATAGTGAACGTAACTAGTAATGACGAACTAATTTAACCATACATGGTTGTAGTTGAGGAGAAACATTATGCTGTCTTGCCTAGGCTTAGTCTGCCTGAAAGAGCATTGTCTGTTTGAAAGAGGTTAATTGCATGAAGAGCAAAACAACAACACTTCCTAAACATTGTTAACATGAACTAACCTGTTTGCTTGTTTGTTTGTTTTTTGAGTAATTGCCCTCCTTTTGCATTGGCATTGTTTGTGGAAGTTGAGGAAAAACTAATTTTATTGATGATTATTACACGTAAAGGATAAACCATATTCTGTGCTACCTTCAAAGAAAAATGCAGAGAAAACCCATATCTGTTAATAATTTTGTTTTGAATAAATTGATTATGAATTCATTTCATGCAGATTAATTATTGTAGTAAAGATTGTCAAACCTTATGCATGCAGTTGTGTGCTCATGAACACAAATGTGAGTTAAAAATGTGATTGTTTTTGCTTTGCTCTTGGACATGCATTATTCATGAGCAGGAAAAGGGAGTAGGTTCTCTGGATTAAGCCTTCCCCTTTTCCTGCCCATCACCATTACCCAGAAACCCGACTCACATTCTAGTATGATGTGGCATGCACTACAGTACAACCGTTCATGTTACTGCTGAGCCTGTTCGTAGAGAAGGAAAGAGAGTGTGAGAGAGTGCCACTTAGCTAATTAGCTCCTAACTGATGGCACTAGGCTTAATCCCCAGTCCATTGATTGAAATTAAGTATGGAGATATTATGGGCACAAATGTTACTTGCCTCTGTCACCGTATTGATCTGTATGTTGATGGTTTTGTCAAGATCAGATTGTGACTGCATTATAAAGGATGACAATAAAGCAGTTGATTATTCACTGCTACCAAGTGCAATAATTCATCTCTTTCGGATATTGTGCAGTAGAGGGAACATGACGTTACAGTGACTGTGTTCTGTGTGTTGCATGTGAATATGGTCTGGTGCCTGTTTTTGTCGTTATTGTTTTTGTGTGTTGAACATTCATTCTAGTTGGGCAGACACCAGGTGGGGTTGGCACTTGTGTAATCTTTAGAATGATAAAGCTGTGCAAGATACAATTGTGCTGTTAAGAAAGAAAATACCCCCCAAGGAAACTATAGATATCGCAGAGAGGTAGAAAAGGAAAAATTACCAGAAAAATCTTGGGTGTTTTTCACAAAGAATTCAAGCAAAATATTTCCAAATGGTATTTTTGGTAATCTATCTTGGCTTGCGCACACTTCAAAATAAACTTCAAAGGTCATACAGCTGTGAAAAAAAAAACCCAACTCTTCAGAGGTTTTCTTTGTCTGTAGAACAGCCTTTGTATTTCAAGTTTTCCAAATAAACAATCTCTTTTGGGAAGGTGCATAATGTAGATATCTTTGGCTTTGGCCGGTCAACTCTTATTCTCATCAGTAACTTGTGTGTACACAATGTCAAGGGCCATTTGAGATGGTGTTCCTGCAACAGGGTTTAAAATGGGAAAAGACACGGCTGTGACATTAATGTGTACAATTTATATCATGAACAAATTTATGTGACGTACATGGGTAATCGACTATCCAGGGTTTCTGAAGGGTTCCATTTGACATGAGTTGTAATGCCACTTTATAGTTATTACTCTTCTTCTTCTTCTTCTTCTTCTTCTTCTTCTTCTTCTTCTTCTTCTTCTTCTTCTTCTTCTTCTTCTTCTTCTTATTATTATTATTGTTATTATTATTATTATTATTATTATTATTATTATTATTATTATCATTATTATTATCATCATCATCATCATCATCATCATCATCATGGTATATTGATTTGTTCTCTGTCTCGAGCTTTTGATTGTACTTTACAAGAGCATGTCCATATCTGACCATATATCTACATTGCCTTTTATCTTTGCATCATGTTGCTCAGACATTATCTGGCACACACCTACTGTATGTAGTAGATATGCAGATTGTGTACTCAAAAAAAAGCAAAAAGAAGAAGAAATAACATTGTTATCTGAGGACAGACTTTACAGTGACATAGTGAAAGGGTTTAACGATAAAGTAGTATACTTCAGCTTACAGCTTATGGAAAATATTTAAAGTTGAAGAGAAATATCTTGATGCAACTGGCTCAAATTCATGTTAAGTACTTCTCTTGATTAGCTGTTAGGACATGCTGTAGAGATGAATGATGAGGGTAGTATGGCACTGAATGGGCTGAGTTTTCTGTGAGCATATTGCTGCATAATTTCACAATTGTTCAACATAATTTCTTATTTTGTATCAATTTGCATCTTGGAAAAAAAAAATCTCTGATGTCTAGATGTCTTAAATTTCTCTTACCATTGAAATCCGGAATATATATATATATTTTTTTAAAATCAAGATTTTCCATAACATGACTCCGGCAGACACAACAGGCAATTTTCAACCACCTTGGAAGAATTATAAATGTTCAGTATGGCAAGATGAACTAACATGTCATGACCATCTAATTCAGTCGGGGGTCCAGAAGAAAATAATCCTATATAGGTGAGACACACAGAGCTAGTATAGAATGTCCCGTCTCGTAGAATGATGGCATCCGGGCAAGCACGTTGAAAGATGACTTTTGTGTGAATAATGTAGAATGCATATTCCCTGGCTTGTAGTCTCTTGTCTTTCTGTCAATTTCCTGTCCACTTCATGAAATGCATGGGGAGAGCCTGTGGAATCTAATTGTTTTCAGCCCCTGTGCCCATGTAGAGGTTTATGAAGTGAATGGGGGGGGGGGGGGGGGGGGGAGGGGGAAATGATTTTCCTGTATCTAAATAAATTTGTGTAGACTGTTATCAGAATGATGCAGTTTTCTGTGCTACGTAGAATTTAGCCAATGCAGATAGGCTTCTGCCTGCTCTGGAGCTTGACCCTAGTTTATCATGCTCAGGCTCTACATGGTATGTCAGGATTCATCTTACATATTGCCAGTAGTATCAGTATTAAAGTAGTGTTTAATTACATCAGATATTCTGTGATGTGAGGCGCAGTGAGGAGAATTGCTGTAGAGCAATGATGGAAATGTTGGATTCATCTAATAATGTTTTAATTAGATACATGACAGGAAATTTCCTCTGAAATAAAACTCCCCCCCCCCCCCTCTCCCAACACCCAACTGTTTATGTTTGGGTGTTCTTCCTGTTTTTCATAGGATCATCATAACCATGCTTGCAGAGACAGAATTAATCACTCGCTATTTTTTTTTCCCCCTTGGTATGGAATACTAGTACCCTGAATCCTAAACGATGGACTGAATATAGCCAGGCAAGCTGAAATTATTCAGGAGTGATTCATTTTGTAGAAAGCTACTCTGCACTGATGGTCTGTGGCTTAGAAGCATTTGATAACTGTACACTTGTACCTCACGTTATTGATGGGGACAGTGAGGTAGGTAAATTCTTGATAAATATGTCACCTGGTTAAAAAAAAAAAAAAAATGTGTACACATATTTGAAAGGGAGAAAATTATGTAAAACAAAGAATGTTAGTGTGAATTTTAATTTCGCAAATTTCGCAAGAGCCAAGATTCGCGAAATTAAAATGCACGCAAAAGTTCTTGTCTGCACTATATGCATTGAATGTTAGAGGCAACTCGCGAAAATTTTCATGCTGCAAAAATATCGTGTTTTACATTATATGTATAGGGAAAAACCATTGAAAGATAAGATTATTCTTATTGTTGCTGATATTGGAACAGCAAGCTTGAGAAATATGTGAGATTAGAAAAAAATAGGAGTTGAAGAGCTACAGATATATTCACTGGAGAGAAAGAGAGAGGGAGATAGATATATACTGACTATTCCAGATAATGTGAGTATATTTATAATTGTACCAGCACTTTGAAGATCAGGTGTCCATTTCACGAAGCATATTGCTATAGCTTATTTTACCATAGTCTTGACTCCAATACTCACATTGGTTGGTTGTTGTGTAGTTGCTGTCATAGAAGCTGCAATATTATTGCAACTTAAATTGATGAAAAGAGCTTTATAAAAAGTGGTACCCAGAAAGAATTGTGATGCAGAGGAAAGGGGGGGGGGGGGTGATGAAATAGACCGATTTGGTTTTAAAACACTGTATCTTATGACAGTCATACCAGGGGGCTTCCTAACATATGAAGGAAAGATGTGGTCGTGCACAGTGAGATAGGTGCATTGACACTGTGTCAGTGCTGAAATTAACTATTGTTAAGCAAACTGAAGCCCCTCAGTTACGGCTGAAAAAGACATTAACATGAAAAACAGCGCCCAAACCGAATCGGTCCATAGACAGAAAAAAGAAGCAAGCCATTTCATAAAAAGTTATACCGTTAGCCACAGGAGGGGAAAGTTAATGTTAGGAAATTAATGTGTCAATAGTCAAGGGGATAACTTCCTTGTTACTCTCCTGTAGCTTTCCTGTAATTTTCCAGTGGTTGTTGCATGCAGCTGCTGCTGTGGTGGCAGCTGGACAAGAACCAATCTCCTGTGAGTTTTATTATTGTTTCGATAAAAACGGCCATTATTGTAATTTTGAGTGCAAACCTCAGTATGAAATGGGGCCCCAGATCAGCTGTGTCCTTTGCAATTCTCACAATGGCTGCATTTACACCTACTAACTTTGAGATTTTTAATATTGTGATATTTTGATTCCACCATTTACACTTGCACAAAACATGCGAAGTCTGAGCTTCACGAACATCAAGATTTTTGGGTTGGTAGTGTGTATACTTGTATTTACCTCTCTCTTCCACTTCTGGGTAGCCGAGTGGAAGTGCGCGCTTTTTGTATTCACCACAGTGCAGTCTGTTTTGCTTGCAGCTGGTTGGAAAGTTGAGCCAGGGCTTTTTATCAGTCCCATGCACACATAAATTTGTGTCTCTCGAGAGTGTAAACTTCGGTAAAACCTATATAGCTTGCTATATTAGATCACATTCGTAGTAGGTGTGTAAAACTTCAGCTAAGTATGGGAGCATTGATGAAAGCAGCATTCAGGAGGATCATGCAATTTCACCGATGTGATAAAAGTGAGAGGCAGGCTCAGTTTTTTAGGTATTTCATCAGGCGACAGCAAGAACTCACCATCGTTTTACTGTAACTTGTACTCCTTTATCCACAAAGTCAATGTATACCGAGATCAGTATGGCCACTCCCAAGATCAATGCATTTCTGAGAGAGTATTGTTATGTCATCATGGGATGATGATATGTTGTTGGAGAACTCCAGGTTTGCTACTGCTAGTTTCATTCACTTTAATTCTTGTTACTGTTATGAAAAAAAAAAAAAAAAGGTTATATATGGCTAGTGGCTTGATGTTGTCTTGTTGATTATAAATTGTACTTCTGTCCTGCACAGTGACAGTGAACTATGTAATGGGGCAGAGGGATTTTACATTTTATGTATTTTCTCCAAAATGTGCAGTCAGCAATCAGATTGATTGCACATGGCTAACATCTTTGAACTGACCATGCTCCAAATGCTCCAATTAAGATGAAGTATGTAGTATAAGATAAAGTTGAACATTATTTAGATTTTAAATGAGAATTACTGGTATTAATCTTTTCAAAGTCAACATTATTGTCATGACTTTTACCGGTGACATTGAGAAAAAGCAGTTACATTAATCATCTATTAACCTGTTCCATACTGAATTCTGAAATGCCCATAGACTTAATACACAGCGACCCAGGTTCCCGTACAGAACGGGTTAATATCAATTTTTAAAGTGAAATAGCACAAGTGGAAATGTTACGAATGGAAATGATGTGAATCAGCAAGAAAATTATGAGAAGTTAAAGGTGCCTAAAGCTTGTTGCCTGGCTTGCAGTCGGGTGCAAAAATGTGTTGAATTATATTTTTATGTGAGCTTTGAATATTAATAGACAAAAAATGAGAATGCAGCTATGGCTATGTCTGTTGCGTATACTCTCTCGAGTGTATTCTTCCTCACAAAATTGAAATGATGATGTTGAAAAGTCAATCTCTCCCTTACAGAATAATGTATATTATGGATGTTACTCTATTAAAATATTTGCCTAATAAAAAAAAACAACCACACAAATTAAATGCAACATACAAGGAGAAGCTACTTGTATAAGATAGAATAGATAAAGACTCGAGATGTGAGGTACTGTAATATGCATATTGAGAGGTTAAGATGAGAGCAATTTAGCATACCAGTTTTGGTGTTGTATATTGCGTGTCCACACGCCCACACAGTTACACAATGCCCTAAAATCTGTAGAGAGAAAAAGAGATATGGAGAGAGAAAAAAAAAAAAAAACGAGAGAGGGGAAGGAGAGGGAGAAGAAGAATCTGCTGTCTTAATCTGACAGATGCACTTGGCAATGGAGCTAGTAAATTTCGTTGCAGTTATTCAGTCCCACATTCAGGGCTGTGGCTGTTCGATGAAGCAAGTGAGCTTGAAAGGGGTACACGCAGGTTGCCTGAAAATGTGTACATTATGACCATTCCTCAGGAAGAGAAGAAATGGAAAAAAAAAAAATGCCCACACACACACTTACTACACATACAGAGGCAGAGCCTGCTGCTTTTCCCCTTTCGCCGAAGCTTTAGCAGTTTCCTTGTTTCACTCTAGACTGCTAAATTTTGTGTGTGCCTATGTGCATTGATGCATAGAATTGATGCCAGCATGGAGTCTTTCCTTGGTTTCATTTAAGAGCATAGGTGCGGTCTGGGTCTCATCGTAGTCTTTCATAGCTGAAGCTGAATATCTCTTGGTTGGATGTTTTATATATAAGTCGAATGTTGCTCAATTAATGGGACAGCTCTTCGGGAGCAGTTAAAAAAAGGAGAATGAGAGCCGTAATGTGCTGGGCAGAGACTCTATTCTAATTGTCGAGCAGCGGCGGATGTCTCAGGGAAATGAAGGAAGAAAAATGTTGGAGAATATTACTCTCGATTGGGGGGAGAGAGGGACAGAGGTAGAGAATGAAGAGAGAGTGAGACACGCTTTGTGTTAGGGATTCATGTGTGTGCGACGATCTTCCTTCTGTCAGGGCATACATAAAACATTTGACCTTCTGTGGAAACCTGCAAGATTGACTGCCCAGCCGTTGATATGGTTACAGGTTGCAAATGTGATTGCAACAGGAGAAGAGCGCAGGGAGGGAGGGAGGGAGGGGAGAAAGAAAGGTGGACGGAGAGGAGGAAGAGGAGGGAAGATGGAGGACAAAACCAACCACGGCACTTACACTGGAGCCTGGAGTGCTGAGGGAAGCCAGGCAGAAGAAGAGGAGAGAGAGAGAGCACATTGATAGATCAGACGGAGCAGAGGCTGGCGCAGAGGATGGCGCAGAGGCTGGCGCAGAGGATGGGGATGAGGAAACAGCGTGAAGAAGAGACAAGAGACTCTGAAGAAAAGAACCAGAGATGGCTGCAATCAAGGGAGAGTCAATTTCATTTTAGAAGGTTGAGGGATATGAAGAAATCGGAAAAAGGTTGGCGCAGGGAACGAGAGGGAGAGAGAGAGAGAGAGCGAGCAAAAGAAGCAGCAATATGACATTGTTGGAAAGATCAATGGCAACTTTAAGGTTACAATATGAAGATTTAGAGGGAAGATTTTTTTTTTTTTTTCTTTTTTGCAAGTTGGAGAAGTGATCTGAGATATGCTAAATAAAGGAGGGTGGGGATAGCAGACGGTGGGAGGGAGGTGCACTGCATAGTAAAGAGGCTATTCAGAGACTGGAAAACAAACATTCCTACAGTTGCACAAAGTGCAGAGCCAGTGACCCATTTATGAATGCCTCGTGACCTTTTGATATTTGACAGCAAAATTAGCTTCAAATTAGATCAATAAATATGGCGGAGCTCTAGGCATTAGTGATGGTAATGATAAAACATGGATTCTTACTGGCTGTGGAGAATAAACCATGTGTTCGTACTGAAAATGGCTCATGCCGCAGTTGTGCTTCATATTGCAGTATACGGTACCCTGAAACAGAATGTTAAGAGACCAACTGGCTCTCTGAAGTACATTAGAATTTAATCATTTACAGTTCACCTTTTTTCTTCTTTTTTTTTCCAGTGACACTCAATAAGATAGGGTGAAATTGGAGAAAGCAATTTTCATTTGCAGAATGAAGAGCATTGAAAACATAGCATGATGATTGAAGCCCAACCAGATCTGAATAATGAGCAAAGGTTTGAGTCTATTGTAATTAGTTTACTGAAGCATGAGGTCGTGAGACAGGGGTGCTGAGAAGGTACAACATGTAGTGAAATTGCTTCTTAATGGAGAAATTAAGGACCAGTTTGTTAATCGCAGTCAAAAAGCAATACTTGATAGAATTCCCCATTCAGTATGATAGTGATTTATTAGTACAGAAAACATTTGATAACCTGGAGGTTTACCTTGTGGAAAATGCTTCTAATATCCCTCTGTAAAAGTCTGTAGTGTGTTATTAATGTTGTATTGGACCAGTACCTCTTTGTGTGATTGTACCTGCATCTAACTAAGATATGAAGAGAGTGCCTGTAGCAAGTATTTTACATGGTTGCGGTATGACAGGGTGAAACTAGTCCTCAAGGAGGGAATTATCAACATGAGAAGTGTATTGGTTTAGATATGTTTGTTTTTCATAATGGCAGAAAGACATGCTCGGGATACTGTGTATGTGTGTGTGTGTGTGTGTGTTTTCATGTTGTTAACATTCAAGTGTGTGCCAATGCTGTGCGTGTGAAGTGGCGGCGAATGAGCCGACGCATCTATCCATCTTTCGGAACATGATGATTGCCTTCTGTAGGTCTCTGCTTTCCTCACATTTTATCAAATCCATTATTCAGCATAGGGGACAGCCAGGGTGGGTGTCGCTTTTGATGGCATTAGGAAGGGCTTGAACAGGGAAAGTTTTTTTTTTTATTATTATTAATTTTGTTGCTTTTTCCACAACACTTTCTTTAGAAACCAAAACGTACATTTATTACCACAGCAGAAATGGTTGAGTAATATCCCTGATTGAGATTTATGTTTCTGTCTATTAATCTCCACCCCCCCCCTTTCATAAATTCTTGCTGAAAATGCTGTAAAAACAAGATGAGAAAGTTTAACACAACCATTAAGTATTAGTAAGTTATCAAGCTTGTGTCCCCTGGGTGCTGTCATTTACAAAAACAGAATGATAATAATAATGATGATGATGATAGTGATAATAATAATAATACTATTAATAATAATAATAATTATAATTATAGCTTTTTTATGTAGTGCATTTCACACTTGTTAAGTATCTCAGTGTGCGTTACAGAATGAAAACAATCACCTTGAATTTAAAAAGAATATTCTGAAATCAGTCACATTTTGTATTGATGTACTGTAGTGAGTGTAGCATGTTTTGTTTTAGTTATCGTGTTTATTGAAATTCCTGTGGGAAAAACCAATTGTGGTTGTACCTGAGATGTTAAAGCCATGAAATTACATAAAAGAGTGGCAATGAGTGATGATCAGGGGCTCTCCAACACAACCATAGTCTGGAAAGAAGTAATGTGCTTATAAGTGCAGTATAATGGACTCCCGTTATAACAAAGTTCTTGGACCGGCAATTTTCTTTCATTATATTAAAATTTTGTTACAACTGAACAAATAAACAATAAAAAAACATAGAACAGATAATGTTGCAGCCCGAATTTTTACTTTGTTGTAACTGGAATTTTGTTATAACCTTGTTTGTTATAATGGGAGTGCATTGTAGCCTAGCATTAGAGTACTATCTCATGAGCATATCACGTTGAGTTTATGTTTTTCACGTTTATATTCTTTCTTTCTCCGTCTCTTCTACAGTGTGTGCTATATCTCTGGAGTTTGAAGATTTTGTGTCCCAAGACGCTCTTCATGTTACGAGGAAACCATGAGTGCCGGCACCTCACAGAATACTTCACATTCAAAACAGAGTGTAAGTATGATTTCCAGAGTCCCTTTTGGCTTCTGTGGTTCTAATGCTGATCAGTGTCAACAGTTGGAGTCAGCATCCCAATGCATGTGATAGCATAGTATAAATGTGTTCCTTAAGAGTGCTAAAACTGTAGCTCAATTTAACCCATGAGCTACATGACTGCTATCCTGCATATTTTTACTTTCAGAGTCTCAGGAAAAAAACAGAAGCTAATTTTTCACTTGTGTGTGGGTGTGGTTCTTATGTGCCTGTGTGCTTTACCAATCTCTCTGATAAATCTGTGTTGCTGTAATGTGTGACCAAAGTTGTCTCAGTATTTTGCATTCACATGCATATTTGTACGTATGCTATATACAGAATTAATATTACCAACAAAATAATTCAGCTCCAAATACCTTAAGATACAACCCCTAGCCAGAAGAAAGAGATAATTGATACATCTCGTGCGAGTTCAGATTGTGAACAATTGTTCTGTTGCTGTTCACAATGATTTGCACAGCGTAGAATGTCATCTGGTCATCAGTGGCAGCAGTGTGTGTATGTGTGTGTGTGTGTGTTGAAGGCTGCTAACATCATCTCTCCTGATGTGTAATGACATCTGTTGTACAAAGTGTGAGCCATAACATTCCAGAGGAATGGCAGAAACCGTTATGAGTAATAGAGTGGAAAATCATCCCCAATTTCTGTGCATCTCTCAACACATGACATGCTTCCATGCAGTGCATGTCAAGGCACCTGTTAAAACTCACAACCTGACTTGATGACTTCATCGATAATGATTACAATGTTAACGTGGATGTAAAGCTGAAAGATCATCACTAGAAAATTCTCTTTCTTTCTCTAGGTAGAATGAGGTCCCTATTTACTCATGTGTCAGTTGCCTGTATGGATCAGCTTTCCATGTGTAGTTGAAATCTGTTGAGATGACTGAAAATGTTTCTCTGCTGTGTAGGAACAGAATATCTTACAGCAAGTCAACTTTCATGATAGTATCAAAGGAGAGACAGAATGATCTTGAGTAGAAAAAAAAGATAACCTGCCTTACCAGCTCTTCTCCTCCCCCCCCCCAAAAAAAAAAAAGATAAATAAGAGTAAGAAGATCACACACACACACACACACACACACACAAAATGGAAAAAATGCAATAACGGTGAAAAACAACTAATTGTTTTTCTCTTCAGGTAGATATCAGTATTTTTTTTAGTAATATGAAGCATTAGACATATCTATGTTCAATCTGTATTTCATGATTATTAACTGCAGATTAACTAATGATTATTAAAACTGTTGTTTATGATCAATAAAAGCACAAAACATAGCCATCCTGTCCTTGTCTCTGATGTTCAGACTTCGTATCAAGTAATAAATGGAAAGAAAAGCAACCATGTGAGCATTTGTAATGTTCATGCAGGGTATAACCAGCACTGCCTGAAGGAAACCAAGTCAGTGCATTTACACATTCTCATAGTGTGGATGTCATTTTAAAGATAATATAAAGTTTTGGTATTACCTCAAAAGTTTCCCTAAATTTCCTTGTCTTAGTTTGTGTTTCAGGTTAAAGTACCTTTCATATAACTAACACTGTGAGACTTACTCGCCCCAAAGTGCTCTCATGTCTTAGTAATCATGCAATAATGGTTTCGTACCAGAGCCGCCGCCGTACGGCGGTGAGGTAGCACACGTATTGTACGAAACCATTATTGCATGATAACTGCGACCAGTAGCGTGCAGCCCCATACGCATACTGAGTAGCTAACTGCGACCAGCAGCCCCATACGCATAGCTAAATGGGGCTTCGCATTGTAGCTTACAGGATCATGACAGATTTAGTATCGCGGGTAAATATCAACTTAAAATCCAAAAAATTCTTCAATTTGAAGACTTACCAATTAAGTTGAAGTCTTGAAAACAGGCTTCGAGCAACGTTTGGTTCTGCTAATAGTCCCTTTCTGTTCGAATTGATGACTGAATGTGACTCGGTCGAGAGGACCTTGGGAGAGCTACACTGAATTGACGCCCAGCGCATGCGCACACAAACATCTTATCCGTTCGTGGATTTGAAATTTGTTCGCATGTGATGTGTGTGCGTATGCGCTGGCCGTAGTAATCAGTGTATGTAGCTCTCCCAAGGTCCTCTCGACAGAGTCACATTCAGTCATCAATTCGAACAGAAAGGGACTATTGGCAGAACCAAACGTTGCTCGAAGCCTGTTTTCAAGACTTCAACTTAATTGGTAAGTCTTCAAATTGAAGAATTTTATGGTGCGTATATGCGTATGGGGCTGCTGGTCGCAGTTAATTGCATGATTACTAAGAAATGAGAGCACTTTGGGGCGAGTAAGTCTCACAGTGTTAGTTATTTGAAAGATACTTTAACCTGAAACACGGAAATTCAGGGAAACTTTTGAGGTACCAAAACTTTTTATTATCTTTAAACTGTTACACTAATGTGTTTAGGGAAAAAAAATAAAAGGTCCAACTGTGTATGCAAATTTCATTGGTAATTGAAAGCCTTTCCACTGAAATGCAGTAGTTGAGTCACATGGTAAGTTATCTGAGAGTTTCTCAGAAGATTACTTGACTGTAGAAAGTGCTGACTTGAAAGGCATTGGGTTTCTCATCAGAGTGCTTGTCTTGAAAAAGTTATGAGGTAGGTTGATTAATATTTCAATGAAAAGCGTGCTATGTAGCTGCAAAATTATTCCTCCAGTCCGTCAAGGAGAGCTGAAAATTCCTTCCGACTGGTTAAAAAACGGAAAATGTAAACTGCAGTATATCAGTGTCGTCTTAAAATTGATCTATTTTACACATGAATACTGCGTACATCTATGGCAATTTCAAGTGTGTTGCCTTCTTGAATAGTATTTTCCTAGGGTCCTATACTGCATGAGGCTGCCGGTGGCGAGTGCATGTCAAATTATTTGTTCATTGCATGCTCATATAATGGCCTCCTGATGTTAGTCTGCCTTCAAGACCGTCGGACAGATTTATCAAAATCTGCTTTCGCGGGGAAACAAGGGTTGTCCCTTGCAAAGTAATGCCTGATTAGCATCGGATAACATGCACATAGGGCGACTGGCTGTAAAAAATTCAATATTGCGCCATAAATTTTAATAACACATGCCATGGCCTGGGGAGGGAGGGAGGGCTCGCTGCACGCTGTGTACCTCCATAGGGTTGATACGGGCGTGTGCTGTCAGCTGAATATGTGGCCACTCTCTGTGGTGCATAAAAGTCATGTCATCTGTACTGTTGCTAAGTAGAGTCTAGACTGGAGGCACTACCATGAGATGGGTTTTCCATCTCATTCTGTTTCCCAACCCTGCATACCCTTCGATTAGAGCGTACATCAGGAGAGAAGTAAAATGAGATCCACGTTTTGCATATCATGTATACATAGTCCATTGATCACAACAGGGGACAAATTGTATTTTCATTTTTTTTTATATCAAGAATTCACTCATTTTTTAGGAAAAAAAAAACTTCAATCTTGTGAACTACTATTGCTCTTGTTAAAATGATACTATTGTACATGCAGACGTTTTATATATTCACCACTTTGTAGAAGTGATATCAACTATGTAGAAGGACATAACATAGCAAAAGCATGCTAGGTATGTCATAAAGCTGACTACAACCCCATGTAGAATGTTGGGATTATCTGATGTTCGGTGTAATTGAACTGTACAAACGTAAGCAGCAGTCAACGCATTTAAACAGATTGTCAATGTTCACTTGCTTTCATGTAACTTTGACAAATGCAAAATTATTTTGCTCAGTACAGTGGTAAATAATGAATTTGAGCAGGTGTTGGTCATTTCATGTCAATGAATGGAATGGTGAAACTAAATAATCACAAGTTTACGCTTGTTTGTCTTTCTCCTTTCATACAGGCAAAATCAAATACACAGAGAATGTGTACAATGCATGTATGATAGCATTCGATTGTCTACCACTAGCAGCTGTTATGAACCAACAGTTCCTCTGTGTGCATGGAGGGCTCTCACCAGAAATACACTCATTAGATGACATCAGGAATGTAAGTATCATCAATCTAGTCTTTGAATGTTTGGAACGTGCTCTTAAGTTTAGGGTTAGTTAGGATTCCATGTCTTTAGTAGTTTGTTTTGTAATTTCACAGTTTTATGTATAACAGTATATATATCAATCTTGAGTTGTATTAAGTGTGGGAAGAATGTATTCAAGCATTGCTTTTTAGCATTCCTCCCCATTTCCAGCATTTCTGTATACTTTCAATATTTGCAAACTTGTAATTCTTGTTTATTGTGCATTGCAATGCAATTCATGCATTCAACTTTTGTAATATTGTGTGAGTAAATAACTGAATGCCTGATTTCTGGACAGAGTGACGCTTTGAAAGGTGCCTGGATCCATTTGTCCCTGTGACATTTTTATGCCTCCGCCAACGAAGTGGCCGGAGGCATTATGTTTTCGGGTCGTCCGTCCGTCCGTCCGTCCGTCCCGTTTTGTTTTTGTCGATATCTCAAGAACCGTGTGGTGGTTTTGCATCAAACTTGGTATGAGGGTATATCCTTGGGGGATGATACTTTGTGTGGATTTTAGGGTCACAGGGTCAAAGGTGAAAGGTCACAGGTTATTTTGTGAAAAAAAATTGAAATTTCATGTTTTTCTCCATATCTCGCAAATGGTTCAAGGTATCTTCATGGAACTTAGTATATATGCTTGTACCGATGGGCAGTGATTATCTAGGGAAGTTGGGGGTCATGGGTCAAAGGTCAGGGGTCAAAGGTCAAGGTCAACTCCTCAAAATATACCTACTTTCCTTATATTTATGCAGTGCCTGAAGGATTTTTTTAAAACTTGATGTATGCATGTATAACCCAATATATATTCTGTGGGAAGTTTCTTGCCAAAAGGTCAAAGGTCAAAAGGTCAAAGGTCAAGTGAAAGTGCTAAATTGCACTTTTTCCTCCATATCTCAAAAATAACTCAAGGTATTGTCATGAAACGTACATATTTATGCATGTTCTACCTAACAGTGATTCTCTTTGGAACTGTTGGGTCAAAGGTCAAAGGCCAGGTTTCGATAATACTATTTTACCATTTGATACTGAAATTATACTTTTTATGCCTCCGCCACGAAGTGGTGCCGGAGGCATTATGTTTTCAGGTTGTCCGTCCGTCCGTACGTCCGTACGTCCGTACGTACGTCCGTCCGCATTCGTTTACGCGATAACTTGAGTAATATTGACTGGAATTTTACCAAACTTGGTCCAAGTATAAAGTATGATGGGGCAATTAATTGATTAGATTTTGGGTGAAATCGGCCAAAGGTCAAAGGTCAAAGGTCAAGGTCAAATCATTAAATTGTATCTGTTTACGCGATAACTCAAGACTGGATTCAGCAAATTTCACCAAAATTTGTCTGAGGATGATGTATGATGGGACAATTACTTGATTAGGTTTTGAGTGAAATTGGACAGAGTTCAAAGGTCAAAGATCAAGGTCAAATCCTAAAATTTATCTGTTTACGTGATAACTCTAAACTGGATGAAGCAGCTTTCACCAAACTTGGTCCAAGGATGATGTATGATGGGGCAATTAGTTGAGTAGATTTTAGTGATATTGGCAAGAGGTCAAAGGTCATAAGGTCAAGGTCAAATGCTAAAAACGTTGCTATTTCCCCCATATCCATGCAATGCCCGAAGGTATTATCTTGAAACTTATTGTAGACATGTACTACTGCATAAAGATTCTCCAGAGAGAGTTTCATGTCATAAGGTCAAAGGTCAAAAGGTCAAAGGTTAGGTGAATATGTTACAATTTCACTTTTCTTGCAAATGGTTCAATGTATCTTCATGGAACTTGGTACAGACACATGTACTGACTGGCAGGGATTTTCTAGGGAATGGGTCACCAGTCAGGGGGTCAAAGGTCAAGGTCAACTCCTCAAAATTTTACTATTTCCCTCATATACTAGTATATGCAATGCTTACATTATTATTTTTAAAACTAAAACTTGATATATACATGTATTCCCTAATGGAGATTCTCTGAGAAATTTCCAGCCAGAAGGTCAAAGGTTAAGGGTCAAAGGTCAGGTTTAAATGCAAATATATATTTTATACTGTAATTACACTCTTTCTTCATACCTTGAAAATTACTCAATGCATAAACTTATGAAAGGGTAAGTCAGAAGTCGAGTAAAAGTTCTCAATTCCCCAAATACAGGTACCTGCACTCTTAGACAATTATAGCAAACCTAGTTAAAGGAAAGTGAACATTCAAGATATTTCTGACAGACCTGTCATTTCAATATTTTGTCAGTTTTGTGAAACTGTCATAACACATTGTGAAGACATTGTACCATACACCTATTGGGAGAATCATGCATTATGGCGGAGGCATCAGTCGCCATAGCGACATTTCTAGTTCTCAATACCTTAAAAATTACTCAATGCATAAACTTGTAAAAGGGTCAAAAGTCAAGTGAAAATCATCAGTTCCCCCAAATACCTGCACTCTGACATTTTAATCATTCATCCAATTGAACCTAGTTCTAGGAAAGTGAACATTCTGCACATTTGTGGCAAACCTGTTATTTTAATATTTTGCCAATTGTGTGAAACTGTCGTCACACATTGTCAAGACATTGTACTATAGACCTATTAGGAGAACCATGTATTATGGCGGAGGCATACACCAGTCGCCATAGCGACATTTCTAGTTTCTATTTATCCTGTGGACTTTGGACCAAGGAAATTAATATGTAAAGTCAATGAAAAATATATTATTTTTGGTTTCTTTCTGAATTGTTTTTTTTTTTTTCAGTCATTTAATAGTCCTTCTGGTAGTAATAGAAAGACTCCAACGACTTTTTCAAAACTCACATGGGACATTTTGCTCTGTGTCTGTTGGTGTAAATGCGTGCTTTCCTTCTCGTAGGTAGTAAAAGGTTGATACTAAAGGATATTAAATGTAAAGGTTTTAATTTATTGATAGAAATCAGGGCAGTACAGAAGATATGTATCCCACTTAATCAAATTGGGAAGAACCCCAGATACTTTAGATCAGACAAGTGCTCACTCACTCATTTACTTGCCCATTAGTGAGTTTTACTTGTCCTGGACTAGCTGGCAAGTTTGGGTTATAGCATTTATGGGAAAGGGAATTTCATTTTTTTGGGCATGCCACCCCCTTCAACTGGAGTCAGAATTTGATATCAAGATGGATTTTACGTTTCAGACTCTTGAGGGTGACAAAGAACCATAATGCAGGGGGACATTTCTTTTGCATACTGACATGTTTCTTTGTACCAACTTTGCTCTCCAGTTGGACAGGTTCAAGGAGCCCCCAGCATTCGGTCCCATGTGTGATCTCCTATGGTCAGATCCCCTGGAGGACTTTGGTAGCGAGAAGACCACAGAACACTTCAGTCACAACACAGTCAGAGGGTGTTCCTACTTTTACAGGTAACAATGCAACGTCGTGTGCATCATGCTGGAAATGAATTATCGCTTGTGTGTGATCATTCTATGTTTTTGTACCTGATGGTGGCCTCAGTGCTTTCTGTCACATGAGCCTTAGAGGAGGATGATGATAATGATGATGACATTGCTGACAAGGGCAATCGTTTTGAGGTAGCTGCTGCTGATGTGATATTGAGAGCAATAGTGAATGACAGTTTAAACAACGGAGGGTACACACAAATAGCTAAGTGTATCTACCCAAAACTTTGACAGATGTCAGACATATCTCTACCGTACACACCAGCTGTGTGGCCAGTGCTCTAGGATTATTTTCATTCCAAGGAAGTGGGACTGTTTGTTAATTGCAGATTTCAAAAAGAAGACATTCTGGAGTATTCCTTGGATACGTAGGGTGACTGATTTCAGTTAGTGGTTGTCGCAGTTATTATATGGAGAATCATGGTAGTGGTGATTATGATTATGAAGATGGGAATATTGAAAGGGTTGTTAAAATTTGCTCATGGTAGGCTTGACAGCATTAACTCTGCTCTTCCGGTGAGTACATGCATTAAATCCATTATCCCAACATTGCAGGCTATACATTCATACAGCCTGGTCGAGATTAACATGGTGGTTGAAGCACCTTGAATGAATGATGTAGGCATTGGGCATGAGTCCAAGTCAGGATCCCCTGTGTAAAGGGTCTAGAATATACTCCTTTGTACATGAGTATAACATTGCTCTGAATAAGAGTGTCCCTCATAGATAGACTTTAGTGGATGTAGGTGGATTTGCCACAGAGAGTTACTGTATTTTTGTATAAGCTGTTTTTTTTTTTTATCCTTGTACAGATATCTTTGCAAATGAGGAGGTAATGGACATTTTCGCAAGATATTGTTTTTTCGTGAATTGACACTGAGGCTGTAGTGAGTGTACCATTATCCTAGTGAATGGCAACATTTTCCTGTGTTGTTAAATTCGCGTTCCAACAGTAATATGCAAAATGCGCAAAAATTAAACCCTCGGGAAAATAATATCTTAAGTGCTTCTACACTGTATGCTGTAAAAACATTTCACCAGATGCCTCTTAAATCTAGTATTAACAGTCTTAAGAAGATTGAGAAAAGCATAGTGACCACTAATGTATAAAGGGCAGCCTAGGTCTGTTAAAGTTCTGAGTCAGCTCTTGTTCCCCCCCCCCCCCCCCAAGCTTTACCCTCCCTTAAACCATGTTTGCCACATGTGGGATGCCCACATCTGCATGAAAGGACATTCCCACAAGCTGTGAAGCTGTCTCTGCTCGACTCCTCCCCCTTCCTGCATCGGGAGGCAGATAATCTACAGAGCAGGATGCATGTAGACACCGGTCAAATACAGCATCGCGGAGAGATCGTCTAATTTGTATTCCTCGGCCCGTGCTCATAAAACTGTGAAGTCAATCCATAAGTTTGCCGTGCAGTTTGCCCGCGTGACTGCTGAAATGAAAATTTTGATACGAGATCTTCTCCGCCGGCGTGGGAGAAATTGGGCCTGCACTCTGATGATGGCACGACGGTGCCCCTGTGAGGTGGCAGTTACGGCTCTCCGCATTGTTTGATGATTAAAGGAATCCATTATACCATCAAAGCTGCTTATATGCAGTCAAGCTGATCCAATCATAGAGTTGGGGATATCCTCGTAAAGCACACTAGTTTGTCTTGGAGAAGTCAAGTCTCTGTAGCAATGTATTATTGCTTCATGGCAATGAGAATCTAATTTATCACCACATAAAGTAGCTGCCCTTGTTGTGCAAGTTGCATTGAGTGCAATGATCTTCTCATGTGATTTGTGTGGCACACTTTTATTTCCACTGATTGAATTTGACAGTTTTTTATGTATTCGTGTGAGTCATCCTCAACTTGAATATGAATGGATTCATGTTAGATCACAGCATTTTCAATTAGTTCATAAATCAAATGTCACAAATATTATCAAAGTTGAATTTTTGTGAGCCAGGTGGTGCAAGGAATTGTTGATTATTTGGTACGATGTTATTATATCGACCCCTATTTTATCCCAATGGCTTCTATGTGGGTCTTTCATATTGTTACACATGAATGGTTCAACTTCACTCATATTTCAGCCAAACTTTTGAGGAATTCACAAATTTTTTGTAAAAACTGGAAAACTTCCAACCCAAATAACCCCCCCAAAAGCTATTTTTCTCGTCATAAGGTTCAACTATATGTAATGTGATGATATAAGATTATGAATGTATAGGAGGGTGCAGAATGAAAGTCATAAAATAGTTCAAGAATCGCCACATCTGTCCCTTGAGAAAACTGGAGAGAAAGAACCTAATTTTTTTCTAGTCTTTGTTAGATCCACAGCTGATAGGATCAAATTTGCGTCGTATTAAAGAGTCATCGTAGGTGAAGAATTAACATTTTTCATTGATGGTTCCAGAGCAGGTATCTAAGGAAAGTTATTTAGCTCTAAATGAAAATGAGATGCTGGAGAAATATGACTTTCTTTCTAAAAATAACTGTCTTCCTTTCATTGAGAGGTGAATTATCCTTCAGGAAAGGCATTGATCTTTTCACTATTAATATACTTCCAAAGATGAGCACCAGACCAAGTGTACCTCATGTTTATCAGAAGTTGAAGTTTATAGGAAAACTAATAGTAGTATTGATTAATTTCAAACACATCTCCTTTAATAAAAATATAAAAAAAAGAAAAGTAGCAACAAAAGAGCATTGAAATTTGTTACGTGAAGACATGTTCACTATGTGGATTCACCAATAAAAGCTTTGTGCCATGTTAGAAAAATGAACAAGCACAGAAGGTGCAACCACTCTGCCTTTCATCTCAGTCTGAGGTGGTTCCACAGACTTTGAGCCAAGATGCCTTTGACAGACATTGTAATCTTCAGGTGAATGTGTACCGAGGTTGCTTCCACAAGCTGTGCGCAATCTGCGGGTATCGCCAGAGGATTTCTCAAATGGGTGCATACGAAATCACCTGGATTTTCCCCCGTGAATTGAGCTACCGTGTTTGCACTCTTGACAGCCTTGCAGACTATGTTAAAAGGCCACCTTCGTGAGTATTTGTTGTGGCAAGAAAGGGCAAGAGAGAGAGGGAGGGAGAGGGAGAGATTGCGAATGATGATGCATCAACTTTGGCTTAGCCATGCTGCCTCTCTCAGTTGTTATTGTATGCTATGTGTCTGTGGGATTGGGAAAAGCAATCCAAATATTGGATGATGGTGTACTGCAGAAATCTTGTTTTTAGAACTAGATCTTCCCTTTCATTCTCTCTTCCACCCTCCCTCCCATCCGCCCTGTCTCTCTCTCTCTCTTTCTTTCATAGTCTGTGCACATCGTTTGTGGTATCTTCTTCCTGTATTGGCATTTGGTTTGCAAAGTCTAATTGAGTGAAACAGTTAAAGACCAACGTTGCTCTTGAAATGAAACCAAGAACTTAATGAACTTATGTCTATAACTGGCATGACAGTATTAGCACAGAGACCTCAACCATTCTGTGGACAACCCTGTGTGTTTTGAACTACGAGTATTTTGGAGAACAGTAAATTGTGCTTGCCCTGGAAAAGCAGGTGTGTGGGTTGGTAGCATTATGATTTGGGATGCTACCTGAATTTTCAAGTGTTCATTTTTTTTTTCCATTGTTGGAAGGAAAAACAATCGTTGAACAAAATGGTTGGAGTTACATCAACATTTAACATGAAATAAGAAGGTTCCTATAATCTACCAGTCATAGCATAATTGCAACCGTATGTATAGAGTAGTTTAGGTGATGTCATAGGTCTACAAATCTTCCATTAACGTGAACATGTTACTTAATTTCTTTCCATTTTTCACATGAAACAGAAACAGAAAAATGTAAGTCCTTCACAATAAATCATTATTGTGCAGTAATAGTCTTAACAACTGAACAAATTTTAGGCGCAAAGGGTTCAATATCACCATTTCATGAAACCATGAGAAACTATAAGAATTCCATGACATAATTTGATATGTGATATACATGAAACTTCTGTTTTGTTCATTTGATTTTCATCTAGTTATCGAGCCTATTTTATTAACAAGTGACATTGCACTTATAAGGACATGTCTCCTCTGTTCCTTTTTTCCCCTCAGTTAGAATATCCCTTCCATTTGAGATATATTTGTATTTCTCCTTGGAATTTCCACTTGTTTGAAGTCATCTCACTTTTTGTGTCAGTGTCTATCTTGGGTCTCACCACATTTGTTCTATCTGTCCCTCTTTTTCTCCATTTCTGTTTCTGTCTGTTGATCTTCATCCTGCCTTTGTCCTGGTCTCCTGTATCGATTTGTACCCATCATCATTGTATTGATGCTATTCCCTATTCTGTTTCCTTTTCTCCCCCTCTTAACCATGAACGCACTCTTCTCTTTAGTGTCTGTCTGATATGACTCGATGGCCTGTTCTAAAACTTGTCTTTTTTTTTCTTTTTTTTTTTATTCTTGGGAAGCTCTAAGAGAGAGTGATTGACCGATCAAATTCCTTCTGTGTACATCTTCCCTCAGGCAGCACCGGTGCGTGGTGTGCACGCCTAACTACACATGTGCACTGTTGGCTGTATGAGAGTTTAATTAACTGCAGTGAGCGAGATCTTGCAGGTGAATAGGTAACCTTGGTGCTAATAATTGTGTGCATTCATGCTCAGGAGCATCTGTAAATGTTAATTTCCCCATTACAATTTGTCATCCCGCATAATATCATCTTTACTGGTTCCGCCGGCCTGTCTGTCCTTGCCGGACGGACATGCTGCCATTTTGGATGTCTGGATCCTCGTAGAGTTGGCCACGCTGGCCCTTATATCCCTGTTGCCTGTAAGCCATTCATGAGATTGTCGGTCGAGGCGGTCAGAGGGACACAGCACTGTGCTGTAGTGATATTGTTCAATTAGTATTGCTGTAATGATGCAGTGATTGCTTCATACAAAATGCATGGGTGTAATTAGAGAGTCTTTGTCTGCAAAGGGTTGCAAAGTATGTACACAGCTCCAGGAATCTTTAGAGCCTGTATCACCATCCCGTGCCATATCGCTTGAGGACAATGAAAAGAAAAGGAAGAAATGCACCACTAATTTTCGTGCTGATTGTTGATTGAATTCAAGTTTGATTATTCCTCTTTTGACATTATGCTGTCATCCATGTATTCAGTGATAATAGAGCAATTCAATGATCTCACAATCATTTCATGAATTATGTGTTGCATGTGACCTTGAAGCAAATCAAACTTGAAAAATCTTGAAAATATGTTAATTATTATTGTTATGCAGTCAATTTTTCTGACTTGGGAAGACGTCAAATGATTTCAGGGCCCATGTGCTGTATGTGGGCATCTGCGTGTGCCACCTTCTACTTGTATGAATTGTGAATCCTGCAAATTGGAGACTCTGAAAAGGTTTACTCGATCCTTGATAAAGGTCAGTTTGACCCTGATGGTGCCTTTGAAGCATTATGCCATGATAATCAAAAATGCCAAAGGGCTCATGCATCAGGTCAAGCTGAAACGAGGCTTCTGTAGCAAGGTTTGGCAGCTGTATCGTGGGTGAACCCCATTCTGAGAGCCCATATAGAAAGCAAGAGTTTGTACAGATTAAGTAATTTTAGAACAAGACAGTGAATCGGGCATGAAAATCTGCTAAGCCTTGTTAAAATTCAATGCCTTGTTTCAGAGTAGTTGAAACAGATGGTTTGCTGTTATTGACTGTCAAGTTCATGCTTGTTTTAGATACATCCTTCCTACACTTATCAAGAAATGAGAGGCTGTACTGTGGCACTGTCCCGCTGCAAAGATTACTGTGGCAGTGATGCAGGTTGTTGTGATACACTGTACCCCCACTCATTAAGCATAGTGTGCATGTGCAGTAATGCACAGTGACAGCATCGTATTGGTAATATTCAATGCCTACTCTCACTGTATGAGATTGGGGAGCTGTCTTTTCTCCCTAACAAATGAATAGTTATATGACTTTTCGTGGTGATTTTTGCCTTCACATAATTTGGATGATATTGTAAACTTTTAACTGTGCAGCATTTACCAGAGAAAAATTCTTATACAGAAGGGTTACGAACATCATCAAAGAAATTTGTTGCTTAACATGGTTCTTAGAGAGGTAATTTTTGTGTTCCACTGATACTGCTGCATTACCACAATCCACATGTACATGAAGGTGAATTTGTCCTTTAAATGTCTGGTAATTTTACAACATGCACACAATATTGATTGAAACATTAGCACTGTCTAGCATACAGCTGTTTATCTGCAGTTCACTCCTTCACTATTTGGCAAAATGAAGTGTTTTTGGTTGTTGTTGTTGTTGTTTTTTTTGTTTGTTTGTTTTTACTTTAGTGTGGCATTTTTATGAGAATGCATGGATGGAAGTACAATTCCACTCCCATGTTCACATTGAATTTATTGCAGGGAGAAGAATCAAATTAAAAGGGCATTAGTAGTTCGAATGAAATTGGATGTACATTAAAAGATATCACAGTATTTGTAGTTTTGTTTAGTTTCACAAATTTTTCTGTTAGTTTGCAATTATTATGCATTTTAGATTAGGTAATGCAAGTTTCCACATGATATGATATACCTAAATTTTCACTGAATTTCCTGTTTTCTGTGTTTGATATCACAAACAGCATGTGCTCTTTGCATCAAGTTTTTTATATTATAATGATCTAGCATTAATAACTTTTACAAATGGGGCCTAAACTTGTTGATTTTTTTTTTTTGATAAACATTCTGTGTTGAAACGTAATGGTATCATCACCCCAATGTCACTGTTTTTGGAGAACATGAAATTCTAAAGTAAATATTTATTTTTTTTGTATGTTTGATTTAAATGAAACTTCAGCATTCTTGTTATTATTACTGTTTTAATCTATTCATTGTTAAAGGGTATGTACAGTTCTGGTTGAGGTGAAGATTTATCTTTTAACATTTTGCGAGATATTCAGAAACCACGCTATGAGATGTCAAAGAGCATGCAATTCTAAGGGGTATCAAAAGTTTATTTGATGAAAATCGGTTTTGAAATGGCTTAGATATCCAAAAACAAGGTGAAACAAAGAGATCCTAATAAAAGGCGTGGCCTGTCGCCTTTTATCATTATCACTTTTTTGGATATCTCAGCCATTTGAAAACCAATTTTAATCAAATAAACGTTGAATCCTTCTTAACATTATATACTCTTTCATATTTCATAAGAGGTTTTTCATTATCTCACTTAGGAATGTTCAAAACATGAATCTCCACCTCAAACCAGTACTGTACAGTCCCTTTAAGTGAATATTGAGATGGATAATGGCACTTTAGTTTCTAAACTGCTTTTTGAACTGTTTTTTTCCCTCCAGTTTAATAGCCTTTTAATAAAACCAGCTGGTAAGAAAGAAATTGAAGCATTTGTACAAACTAGAAATACTAAGTAGATAGAAGGTATGTTAGTTGTTACACAATAATGCACACTGGGTTATTCTAGCAGGATTTGATTTCTCGGGTTATTACCAGGATTGCCAAATGTGTATCACCTTGTGCAGTCTGTGCCAATCATACATGCCGTAACAACTTATACAAACACTCTGTCATTGCTGACTATTATGAGATTATTTCCAGTGTAGAAGGAAATATTTCCATCGATGACATGCCGATCACTCTAATCCAAGTGCCATCACAGAAAATGAGAAGTGCGATCTTACTGAGAGATAAATAGATAGATAGAGAGAAGGAGAGACTGGAGGAGGAAGGGGAAAGAGAAGGGAGACACAAAGGTCTTGAAAAACACAAGATTGTTAGCAATGCATGATCCTCACCATAATGTTATCAGAGCCAGCCAGTACCTTGCATGACCACAGGATTCACTGTAGTACAGTATATGAGCATTTGGCAACACTGTGGAAGATGCATTTGACTATTAGTGCAGTTTTCAATGACAATCGAAAGACAAATAATCCTTTATTCATGCATCCCATAGATATTGTTAGTTAATGATGCAATTTTGTGTTGCAAAACAGTTATAAAGGTGTCATTTGAGCATCTGTCAGAGCAGTCTCCTTGGTTTTAACTCCAGAAAGATGTCCCAGGTATTTGTAGTTATCACTAATGGGTTGAATTTAACAACAGGAGTGTAATATACACAAATAACCTCTTTGACAGTATGAGGCAGACTATCTTGCCTGTGGTTACATGTATCCATCTATCCCAGCAGCCATAAAACGAATGTGATCCGTGGTGATGTGATAAATAAGGAATTCAAGCCCTGTTTTTAGCAGAGCCTTTCAAACTAGAGTTACCGCGGCAACGTCCGGGTAATGTCAGGTTAATCTTATTTCACCTAGCCTGTTAAAGGGTTTCCGGTATCTTTTGCTAAAATCTACCCTAATCAACTAGGGTAATTGCTGCAGCACTACCCTGACGTTACTGCGACACTACCCTGGCAACCCTCAACATACATGCGCAAGATTGCAGACAGAGAATGATTGACATGCCACACGCTGATCACGTGCATAAATTGTAACCACTTATGCGTATGTAGTGGAGATCAGTGATTGTATGTAACCACATTTTGTATGTCCCCAATCTGGAACAATAGGCAGCGCTGGCTAGTTGGCGGGGTAGTCGCAACAGTGGACACACCCCTTTGTGGAAACCTATCCATGTCAGGTTTTCGGTGTGTGTCTGTTAAAACAATACCCTTCGCTCTATCCTGCAGTTTTATTGGCGGAGGCGAGGAAGTTTGTTCTCCGAACGTTGCTGCGACATTGTTGCAGTAAGGTCTGTTAAAACATGGCTCAAGAAGACATTGTAGCAAAGTCAGAAGTTGGAATAAAATCAAGTGGCATTTTGTACCTTGTGGAAGCATCAAGTGTTGGATTCCCTCTCCCAAGAGCATTGCATCCCCAAACTTCTGCTTTTCTTCATTCATTTTGGCCATGATCAAGGAATTTCTTCTTTCATTAGCATCATATGCAGCAAATTGACAGTGTGAAGGCTCTTGAATGAGTATAGTTAATAGAAACTAATTACAGTTGTCGTCACTCAGGACATGTTGTAACCTCTACAGCTTGATGGAGATTCTTTGATTTTTCTTCCAACAGGTGAACTGAGCACAGAGACTGGAATTGAAGGCCTCTAGAGCTTTTCTTAGCCAGCAACAGGGGTTTATGGAGAGTATGTATGCAGTGCTCTGTGGAAAGAGTGGCTCAGTGGGACATCTTTGTGGTTTTATTCCTGGTGGCAGTTTGTGGATGGAGAATCTGTGAGCGACGATGTTGTGCATTGATTACAGGCGCCACCCCCACTCTCCCCTCTGCCTCCTCTCAACATTTCGCCAACATTTCCTATCATTGCGGCTGTTGGTTTCGGGTGCTGTGGCAGTCGGCCATTGTGGGAGCGAGAGAGGGCCGGGGGTACACTGCAGTTCATGCAGGCATCAGTAGCCGGGCAAATTGTTGTCGAGTGGGTCCAGGGAATAATTTCATCCACACCATTCATGTGATGGGGTACTGGGACATAAGGAATTATCTATTGTCTGATCATGTCAATTCTCTCATGTTCTGAGGTTTGGCAGCGTGTTTAAAGTGTTGTCCCATTTTTATTGTGCAGATCCATTGCTCTGCCCTTGTGTGCCTGTAGCAGACCTTTTCCATTTCCCTCCGTGTTGAAAGATATTTTGTGTTGGTGTTCAACTTCAAGTTTTGATCACTTATATTTCAGTTTCATGATTGAAGAGGGAAAGGTTGTTCACAGACTACAACATGCTGTTTTGAACAGCAGACATTACATTGTGTCACAAATTAGAAATAAGTAACTATAGCTTTACATGCATTAGTTATGAGGAACAGAGTGGTTATGAAGGAGTTTGTTGCATCATGAGGCTGACCCTGCACACCCGGAATAAAAAAGAAGAAGTAAATGTGTGTAACACAAGGCAAATATTATGTGGAAGAAGGCATGAACTGACTCTATGGCAGTGCTCAGTATCCCTCTGAAATTTTGTCTCGGAGTACTTTTCCTTTCCAGTTTCATGGCTTTGATGAAAGTTTCACATCGATGTGAATTTCACTTTCATTCAAAAATATGCAAGGGAATTTAATTTGATACCATGTTCCCTGTTTGTAATGTGCTTTGGTAGGGCTTAATTGCAAAGTTTTGTGCTAGGACTGTGCTAAATGTATTCCAACTACTTTTAAGTTTCTTAGTGCTATAATAGTGAAGGGCCAAAAAAAAAGTTGTTGTTTTGTTTTTGTTGTTTTGACAAGAAGAAAGGAGATGGGGAATGGGCAACTTGTTTGCTTTCAGCTTGGTCTAATAACAAAATACTTCCTTCTGTATACTCTGACCGTCTCACTGGTGTGCCATTATCATTTATATATATATTATTACTGGATTGTCTTTCACCAGGACATGAGATTTACTTGGCAAACAAACACAAGTACTGTAAGTGAGCTACTCAGGACAATTATTGTCACAAAAATATCAGTGTTGTGGATGTGTTTATATTCATGAGTGTCCATCAGATTGAATTCACAAATTTTGAAAAAAATAGAAATGAAAATGTGAGATAATGTTGTGCCACTCAAAGAGCTGTGATTTGATAGCTAATGTAGAACTGCTGGCCTGTGATTGTCCCAATACTTGCATTTGCGTACAATGTACATGCACTTTCCCCCAAATGAATAGGCAGTGAGCACCGTTTTCTTGATGGGAAACCTTGGGATTTAAAAAAAACAACCCTTGTGTGCCCTGTCCTGGGTATGTGCCCAATATCTTGCTAGTGATCTAGCTTGTGATCTAGTGTGTTGCTGTTGGTACAGGCACCATTTGTGTGAAAGAGACCTTAGATGGCACAAAACTGACACAACTAGTTGCAGTGACTCAGTGTGAGTCCCGATCTTATATCTAGGCATGATCATATCATGATGCAACAATAAGACATTTATGTGGAATAACTGTTTGCAACTGCAGGGCCCTTGTCAGTTTAATGTCATCTAGGGAAACCTATGATGTTAAGGTTGCATCTGACCTACAGCACTATTTCCTGATGAGCAAGATATGTAATGTGTCCATATAAAAAGTAAATGAAAAGTAATTAAAAGATGTTCCAACTAGCAGATTTTTAAGAAGTCATTGAACATGCCATGTATGCCATTTTGTAATTTTTACTCTGGAATTTTAACATTGTTGTAGGGGACCAGTAAAAATGTCTCTGATGAATGAGACTGTTCTGTTAAAAAAAAAAGAAAAGAAAGGAAAGGAGAAGTTTACAAAAGAGCTTGCACTCTTGTGAAATGTTTATGAGCGCATTCAATTTCAGCAAGAGCTAGCCAGCTTGGAATCGTGATAATGCACAAGGGGGCAAACAGGCAGTAGTTTGTTCAATTGTTGTCTCCAAACTTTGAGTACCTCAAGCTTATTGGCTGCATGTGTTGCTGTCTGGGTGAACTTGTCGACCTCAACCAGATTGAGACGTTAATTATATCTTTGTAGGGGGGCTGGCATAGTTTCATGCCATTTCGGGCTCTATCTTTCTGTAATCATCAACTTCACAACATATCTCACCCCCTGAACAGTCGAGGAGGGGCACTGTCAATGCTGCTGAAGATTGTCAAAATGGACCAATGTTATGTCGCAATCAACCAGAGGCATTTTGTAGTATGTTGTCAGTCTGTTGGGGATATCCAGACCTAGATATACAGTAGACATGGTGACTTCGGAAAGCATCAATCAGATTGTCATCAAACTAAGTGCCAGAGTGAAGTGTGACAGGTCAATTAACCACTTACATTGTGGGGAAAATAACAGCCCTTAGTCGTAGGTTATAGGTCAAATTACAATGCAGAAGCATTGCTGTATGCATTTATACTCAGCTACTGTTGGTTACACAGGGTACATGGATGTTATGGGACAAGGCAATTTACTAATTAGATTTGGAGGGAAAAAGGTGGTGTTCATTGTTTATTTAGATACCAAAATTTAACTGTTTGTGAGAGATTTGTGATATTTTCCCCATCATTTGTGGTACATGAGCCATTTACTGATTTTGTTTGGGAAAGTATGTTGTACAGGTCAGGGTCAAAAGGTCATACTGAATATAACATTTTGAATAAGATTATAGGCCTAATATTTCCTATTTATGCAAGAAAAGATTTTCAAGTTCCTTCACACTTTCATAGTTTTCAGACAAATTGTTTTATTTTTTTTTTAAACAAAGGTTGTTGGGATTTCATAAAGGTCAAGACCAAAAACTTAAGACAATCAATTTATTAATAATGAATTATATACATGTGATGTCATTAGAGTTGCTACATCAAATTTTACAGCTTTGACAATCATTAGCTGTCATATTTTGTACAAAATATGGTGAATATCAGTGTCAAAAATACCAACATGCCATTATAGTTTGCAGAGACATTTGGTTTGACTGTTCCCTTGACTGTTGAATGTTGCAAACTACTTCTTATTATCATGCACTGAAGCCGTAAGGGCCATACTTGGCTTTTCAGTAAACCTGTTCTTATGTATATATTTGAAGAAATGCCTACGGCGTTGTGATAAAACTTGCTTTAAATGCGCATGACAGCAGTGAATGTATGATTTTTAGTCACACATCCCAGGTAAGTTTTAGAGTCTGGAATTCCAAATTTCAAGCAATGATTCAAAATGCACTTTGTGAAATTAAATCATCTGAAACAGTACAATCCAGCTAAATAAATTTGTGGTATAATGTTTTGTGTTGCGTGTAGTATTGCTGTTTACATTCTCTTGGTTGCCTGCATGGAGTTAATTTATTGACTTATGATTTTCCCTGGAGTAGAAGTTCAAGATGGGAGCTAACAGCTACAATCATATCACCTCATTATAGAGCCATTGTGAAGTAAATTATCTCTTCCACCACGTGTGTTATGATTTTTGATTGAAACAAGATCTCAGTCAGAGTGCACTTCTTAGAAATTAAAAGTAGGGTGATGCCATAGCATACAGAAATTATTCCAATACCATCAAAACTTGAACAAAGAGCTTTTATTTGCACACTCAAGCTTTACTTGTTCTGCATACTAAGTTTTATTATTATTATTTTTTTTTTTGTACAGTGAAATGAGCCACAAATGAACTTTAAAGATTATTAGATGCACATTCCTGAAGAATGAGTGAAATTTTGCTCCATGCAAAGCACCTCGGGAGTGCCATGCTTCACTTAATGCAAAACATAAAAGACAGACCCCTCAAAGCATTGCTTTCTGCATAACATGAATTTCTCTTTGCCTTTGCCCCTTTTTGTCTCTGCAGCTACTCAGCCTGCTGTGAGTTCTTACAACAGAATAACCTTCTTTCAATAATTCGAGCGCATGAGGCTCAGGATACTGGGTAAGTGGCAAGATGTCAGCTCTCATTTTCCCTCCTTCCTCTCCCATTCCCGCCAAGTGAAAATTCTCCCTTGGCATGCATACAGGCCACGTACCGGCATGTACAGCAGACAGCAGCTCTCCAATGCGCAGCTAGTCTGCCTTCAAGGGAAAATATCCCGGCACTATCTTTCCGTGTAGCGTAGCAAAGGTCTGTCAGTAATTGTCCGCCATTGTATCTTACGGGCAGAGAAGAAGAGAAACAAGAAAAAGATTGTGCATATCAATTCTTTCATGTTACTTTTGATGTGTTGAATATTTAACAGCTACTGTTTTGTGTTATATGTCATATTGGTTGATACAAATGGCTAAATTTGCTTAGGGAATTCAGTAGAATTCCTGTCTTCTGCATCACGCAAGCTAATATCTATTCATATGAATTTCATTCACATGATATGGCATATAGAATTCCCCAGCTCGACTCCCCTGTCTTATGTTTTATAAAAATTTTGTTTTATGAAAATAGTCAATAAGTGTTAGTAGTGTTAGTGTAATTTATCTCTTTGGGCTCTCTTTTTCCAGGCCTTTCTTATTCTCTATTTTTAAATTTGAAATAAGTTTAATGTGTGGATTGCATTACTTGACAATTATCTCCTGTGCACAATGTTTGTAATTCTATGTGATATGCGAGGTATTTAGGCTATCTTAGAAGTGATATCGGGTGACATGCCCCAAGTAGAATGGCACAGACA
This sequence comes from Diadema setosum, assembly GCA_033980235.1. Lineage (NCBI taxonomy): Eukaryota > Metazoa > Echinodermata > Echinoidea > Diadematoida > Diadematidae > Diadema > Diadema setosum. The sequence continues at coordinate 5,539,073 of CM067061.1, read as the reverse complement.
ATCGCTTGCATCTCTCACTCATAAGGATAAGGAAATGTGTGTTAAAGGGTTTATTTTATGTTGAGCACTTAAAGGAGTCGCATGTTTTCAGGACGTGTTGATATTTATCAAAATCATATACTGTATATGCCATATATTTAGCGAGTCGAAGTTCTCGCAAATTAGGTCTTCCTGACAATTTTGCAAGTGGTTAAATTCGTGACCATGAAGTATGCGTACACTTCACATTCATGTTGGGATCAGAGTTGATATTTCTGCATGTTTTTTAATTCGCAAATAAAACCAGACTTGTGAAAATGAAAGCCTTGCAAAATACGGCATACATAATACGTGCAAAATTAGGTAGAAGGTAGTTATTTTTAAAATCATGTCACAAATGTGTTGTTGGTTTGTAAAATTTTTTATATCCTTGTTTTCCTCACATCCTTCCTAAAAGGAAAAGTTACATTCTTGGCATCAAAATAAGCAGTGATGATCCTTAGTGATTTTGTATCACTTGTTTTATATTCTTGATTGCTAATTGCTGTAGAATAAGAATGACAAACATGCTTTTACCTTGGCCAGGTTAGGGAAATAGAACATGGTAAGTTTAGTGCATTTTAGTACCGTTAAAATGTGCTATATCTCAAAGTGTTACAGATTTTGATCATAATCAGTGATTTTTGTTGTTGTTGTTGTCATGCTGATCAAATAGAAAATGGTCAAACATGAAATGTTGCAAAACTGGCAGTTGGTGATTCTACATCACACTAGACTGATATCATATGATATCAAAACACTGAGGTATGTGTACCACCAAAGCACACAACATTTTAGTCACAACTAACAGGCAGTTGGCAAGTGGTTTCTATTGTTGTTGCACCAGGTGTCATTTGTAAAAAGTGTTACATGTCAATTTTAAAACTTCAGTCCGTATCTATGCAACCTAGTCCATCATTCCGTTAAAGATGGGAGGATTGAAAACAGACATGTTTCAGGGTGTGCGACCTTGATTGTCAACCAATTTGCGCAATATTTTCTCCCCTCTCCACGACAGGTATCGGATGTACAGAAAGAGTCCCGCAACAGGTTTCCCCTCACTCATCACCATCTTCTCAGCACCCAACTACTTGGATGTCTATAACAATAAAGGTAAAGGATAAAGAAGCAAACGAGATTCAAATGGATACATGTTTACCAATGGTTTTCACAGTGAGTTGCTTTGCTGTAAATTGAGTGAGTTAATGTAATGTCTGTGTGTGTGTGTACGTGGCCTCCTCAAAGAGAAATCTACCCAAGTCTGGTTCATCCTCTAAATCAACAGTATGCGTATTATTCTGTGAACGGATATGTCCCTCTCCTTGCTGGCTTGCAAGTCACATGCAATGAATTGAAGAGATTCTTATGAAGATGCACCGTATTTTGAGTCCACGACTCTGCAGTATATGTCATTATGTGAAAACCCCACCTCATCCCAAACCAGTGCAAGCATAGTTCATGTACATTACACACACAGACACAATTAGCTTTAAAGTGTGATCGAAAATGGGTCAGCCACAAGGATGAGTTTGACCAAGTCAAGAGCCCTTTCAGATTATAGAAGAAATTGTTTGTAAATATGTTGATTTGACATGCTTAATGTTAATTAAGTAACCTTTGTAAGTCTGAAAGCAAACTTGACTCACATTTCTCCCAAAGATATTTCTTCAGTCATGTTGGCCAGTTGTGGCCTGAGGGTGTTATGTAATCCAGATTTGCCCGATTTAGGTCCATATTCTGCAGTCTGAACAGTTTGACCTGTAAAACATTATACATGATTGTGGTGGTTTAGCGCGGCTTGATCTCATACTTGATGCTGTCAAGGCTTGTGCATGTTGTATGTGTAAATATTCTTGCAAGTGAGTATATGGAACTTCATGTTTCTGAGTCACAGTTCGTGTAGCTTGTGTCACATGTATTATCATATTTGAAAGGTACTTGCAGTTAACCTGTCAGGGAGGAGACTGTCAAGTGTCTAAACTCTTTACACCTCTATTAGTATTTAGGAGCACATTTCAGAAAGGTGATTGTAATCTGGTTCTTCTGCAAGTGTGAAAACCATACTAGGTTGTGTCATAGTGACACATAGCCAAGAAATCCGAGCTGACATCCTTCCCTTCTCACCCCTTCCCAACCCCAACCCCCTTCGATGCCTGTAGGGACTTAGTTGCTGGACAGGTGCAGTCTTGTTACCCTGGGATGGTATAGGTGTTGTCAATGAAGGGATCATGTTTGGGTCATATGAAACCAGGATATCTGATGACAGAAATCCTCATGTGAAGCGTACACCACAAGTATCTGGAAGAACTGTGTAACCCCTCCCCCCCCCCCCAATCGTTGCCGCGGCCGCCACCACCACCACCACCATCAGGTTTCCCTCTGTGTTCAGAGATATCGAGCATGGATTAATTTGGTGAACCCTTAGAGAGAAGTGGGGTTTTCAGCTACAAATTCCTACTGTTGTTGCAGTGATAGTAAATGTTTCTATAGAGACACAACTCGTGGCTAAGCGTAGCATGCATGCATTGCCCCTAGAAATGCAAGGGCCGACTACAGCAGCGGAAGTGACTAAGCAGTCACGCTGAGGCGACCACATCAGAGGTGACTAACATATTACATCACAATTAGCTTTATGTCCTACCAAGCAAATACAGTGCAACTTCATAATTTTTTTTCCCCTTCTTCATCATTCATGTACCACTCTGCCGATAATTCGACAGACTCTTCTCAGGCAAAACTGCATTTGGTATCTTTTGTCGGGCTCTGTTGACTGTATGCATGACGGAAATGTCATCAGTACATTTGCACATGTAGCCAAGTGTCGATCCCCAGCGTCATTCAAAAGACATGGAGAGGGTGGAAGATGCAGCGAACACATGTCCACATCTTTGCTACTTTGTGTTGTTGGCGGAAAGGGAACTGCACAATTCTCTTTGGCCCCGCAACTGAAGTTTTGAAGCTAGGCACGATTAATACAAGTAGATTTGCTTCTAGCGATAGTTTTAATGTATTTTCACAAGGATTTTATGTCGTTCCCAGAGTCTGTCAGTCATTGATTTTTTTTTTCTTCAGAATTATCGAGGCAGGAATAAACATTTTAGATGAAACCTGCCAGCCAATTCTCATTCAGAAATAATTGAAATGATGGTGTGATGTTGAGCTACTGTAGCCCCTTTTGTTGGCAATCAAACGTGTTGAGATGTCTCGTGTCCCTACATAGCAAATCTAGGTGAATTCAAAAGATCAGTAATTGAATTGGAAGCATTACATTTTAATGAATGAAATATCCTATGTTTTTCATTGCAAATATAATTTCTTTGGTAAGTTTGATTGGGCTTACTATGAGAATTGTAGAACTTTGTATTACAGCTAGGACACTAGTCCTAGGAAAAAAAGCCTGTAGTTAATGCACCTGTTATTATGCTGTAATAATTAATTACAGCTGTACTGTGCATTATTTGATTTTTCTTCACTGCTGACAATCCTACCATCTCCAGTGAGATTTTGTTATATTTTCTAAATCTTTGATTATACACTGTATTTAAGAGCTTACTTTAAGGAAGTATTGTTTGTCCAAATCATTGAGTATGCTGCAGTATATGCAAGGAGCTGTCAAAGTCATATCTAGACGTTGTGGCTGCCGGAACCCTGGAGTGGCAGCTGCAATGTTTCTCTGAAATCTTGACGAGTGTGGAGAGTTGTGAGGGGAGGGAAGGGGAGACAGGGGGAAGAAAGGAAAGGGTGTGATGTATAATGTGTGAATGATGATTGATGGGAGATTGTTGTAGGTATGGACAAAATACAGGAAAATATACCTCCAGAGTTACTCTCAGAACTGACTAATATTTCATCAGTTTTGCCTTCTTCGTACGCTGAGAAAAACATGGCGTATAATTTTCATTTTGGATAACGTCATGTGTTGAGACACAACTGTCAATGTTACAAAATGTAAAGATATTTGAATATGTATCATTTCATGGCTGTGATTTGGCATTCAGTTTTACCATGCCACTTTGACATTGAACAGTTTCAAAAGATTGTTCAGTCCTGTACTGTTGATGACAAATTTGTTTCTCAGAAGAACTGCAACATTGTATGCCAACCGAATGAGTCGAGTTGCACTCTTCACTGAATGAAGTTAAGGGCCTAGTAGTTTTGACCAGTCTTTGATGAAAACTACTCCAGTTATTCAGTTTATCTCAAGTGATTTGCTCCAGCAATAAGTGCCTACTCTTCTTAAAGTGACTTTGTCCGTGCTCAATACTAATGAAGGTCAAGGGTTATGAAGACAAGAGATTTACTGCGTTTTCGCACATTCCCTCATGACATTTCACTACAAATATAAGCCAGCAAATCTTGACTGCGCCCTTCCCCCATTGGTAAAAAAAATAATGTTGATGTTTTTCATATTTTCATATGAAGTAACTGCAATGCTGAATGACATGCATTTAAAACAGTTATACATGGTAATCTTGGAATGCAATGAACATAACAGTTTTTGTTATGCATGCTTGCCAAAATTCAGTGACTCTCTTGAGGCTTGTCAACCGGGGGAAAATGTAAGCATACCAGAGGCATCTAAATTCATAATGTTGATGTTTGTTTTTAAGTTATGACCGAACTACTCTCAGGATTTCTTGCGTTTGGGTTGGGGATCATTAGTAAGGAGAGTGTTTGGTCTGTTTCAGCTTTTTCAACTCCATATTTCCTGTCTACATAATAAGTGGTGTGCTTTCCTGTTCATTTTGCAGCTGCAGTACTGAAGTACGAGAACAATGTCATGAACATCAGGCAGTTCAACTGCTCACCTCACCCCTACTGGCTGCCCAACTTCATGGATGTCTTTACGTGGTCGTTACCATTTGTTGGTGAAAAGGGTAAGTTTTATTGGATTCATATTTATTGCATTGTTGCAGTTTGATATTATTGAAAAGGGGGGGGGGGGGGGGTGATATATTGCAGTAATGGTAAGGTCAATATCAAGACAGGCGTATTTCTTTGTTTATGTTTGTTTTTAGCATTCTTGTCCTAAATGTTTCATCTTCATTTTCACAGAAACTGTGGGGAGGGGTATGTACTGACACAACAATATTGGGGAAAGTACTTTTTTTTTTTGGGGGGGGGGGGGGAGGGCAAAATATGGGTTTTCATCGCCAAGTTGTGATTTTCTTACTCTCTGACGTCTGCAGCAAAAATTAAAGTGTGAAACAATGATCTTTAAAGAGCCTAAGCACATGGACTCTTGGTGTTAATGTTTCAGGCAAATAAACTATCTAGAACATACTTAAAGGATATTGGTCAGTACAAAAAAGATGAGACTGCAATGGTAAAAGAGTACACCTCATGCAAAAAAAAGAAAAGAAAAGAAATTGACTGTACCCCCACCATCAGCTCATGATTTGTGTTAATAGTGGTTCAACTCTAATGTAAAGACTAACACATGTATCATTAGAAACATACAAATATCTTGTGTATATTGTATGCCGCTGCCCTTGCAAGGTGCCTTGGGTCTATTCTTACAGCCTGTAGTTTTCATTAATTTTTTTTTTTCTAATGTATCTGTCTATCTTTCTATATGAGTTTTCCTTTTTATTGTGAATGTGGCTCCTATATGCATGTAATCATAATATTTTTCTTGTATGTCTATACTCTACAGTCACAGAGATGCTGGTGTCAATTCTGAACATTTGCTCAGACGATGAGCTCCTCTCTGAGGGAGATGACACATTTGAAGGTAGGCACCGTAGAACCCCTGACCCCACGTGGAATGTTGGTGTTGCATGGATCTCCCTTCCCACCACCACATGAATGTTGATTGCCCCATACTTCCAGTAACCACCTCCACTCCTACATTTGCCCCCCTCGTTGCCACCAACTCCACTACCAGCTAGCATCACTTCTACCACTCCTCCCACCACACCCTACATTGTTTTACGCACTCTCCATCCTACCACCACTGGTTATCATTTCTTGGTCCCTGATACCTTGCCACCTGTGCAGAGTTATGTGGTTTGACACAAGGCCAAGACATGGAGCACTTACACTCTACTTTTAGTTTTTGTTCTCTTTGAGATGGAAACATCTCCTGAAGTGAATAGGAGGTGAACTGCTATATGTCAGTTTGGGCTTGGGATTGACAGTGTGGCGCAGCCATTGCTTGATGTGCCTTAGGGCCAGAAGTGAACACAAAATGGATCTTTGAAGAAGAAAACAGAGAGATGCATGCCATGTTTTGAATTTCAGTAATTGTGATCTTACCAAGTAAACAGTCAAAACAGTCTGTAGTTGTCACTTATGGGACACATTAGTTATCCACTAAAGATATGTTTGAAACTCCCACATTAGTTAGGCCCAGACATATCTTTCCTCTGTGCTATATCTGACCAAATCTAGTATCCCCTTTCTGCTGCCCTTCCTAGAACATCTTTATTTCCCATTTTCCTTTGATGGGGGATTTTCCTGTTATTCCATTCACAGAGTGCGAGCTATGAGATGGAAAATATAGAGGGATTATTGCCGGAATTGGAAGTCAGATGTTGATATCTAGCTTAAAACCATTGCCAGCCTCTTTGCTGAACACATAATGCGATCTCTCCGTGGCATTATTGTCAGCCACTGTATCGGCAAACGACTTTCGCAAAAACAGGTGGCTGATAAATTGAGTCGGGCTGCATGTTGCTGCAGTCATCAATCACTGGATTGGCCAGATCCCACAGTTAGTCACGCTACAGAGCATCATTTGTACCAGTAGAATCTATTTGTCTCTATCCACAGAGTAGCTCTTAAGCTCTTACACATTTTTTTTTTTTTTTTTAACACAAAAGGGAATCCAGTCATTTGGCCTTCGACAGAGCAATCCTTAAATGGTGTGGTAAATGCAAGCGTTATTAGCGCTGTGTATGAGATTAAGGAATTCATTAACACTTCACTCTGGCGTCATGTTGTCAGACCTCCTCTGTGAATCCCATGCTACTTAGAGGCTCAACTTCGGAACTATCCTTTTTCGGCAGGTGGCCAAATGAGTGGAATTTAAGCGTTCATTTTTTTCTCCCTTTTACTGACAATATGTGCCCTTCACAGTTCCTTTCACAGAGGATGAATGTGGAATGTGTGTGAATGGATGTTTCATCAGGAGAATTATATGTAATTGTGTAGAAAAGTTTGTTTACTTCCTAGTTGGATGTAGATTGATTGCCGTTTCAAGATATTGATTGACAGGAAATGTTTGTCAGTAGATAATTGGTGATGCTTGGCGAAGAGAAAATTCCACATTGCAGGTGGATTTGATGTGGTTTGTGGTCAGGATTTTAGTCATACTAGTCAAATATCATGTCAAATAATGGAAATGAGCATTAATTTTTGAATGGTTGTAAATATATTGAAAAACTGCATTTAGGCAGGTGATACCTAGGAGAAAGTCGTGCAACCGCTTCATAAAAGTTTCACTCTCTAAATAATGCATGGTTCTAAGTATTTAATTTTGACATCGAGCATAAATGCCCTAAATGAGAACCAGCTCTACATCATGGCAAAATTTATGTAAAAAGCAGTGAAAGTTCAATTACTATGTTGAAATGTTTGAGCTGCATTTGGCAGTGACAGGTAAACAATGAGTAAAGTGTAAACTCACCCCCACCCCCATGGTCAAATGGTTACTGATTTTTGCAGGTCATCATATTTTTTTTTTTTTTTTTAGCATTTGGAAGGAAAGAAAAGTAAGGAAGGGATTACATGTTTGAGAAGGAAAATACTGGAGCCATTATAGTATTTCTGTTGTGCAAAGGGGGTTATGCAATTCCACATGAATTTCTTTACATTCAAACTCACATAGCTTGTTGCTACTGTTGATGAGAGAGAGAGAGCGGCAGAGAGAGGGACCAATCTGCTTTGTATCGCTAGTATGTGTTGGTTTCTGAGTATAAGTGGATTCCTGCCTGTTGTGATCCCCTGCATATTAGTGTAGGAAGTGAACGATGAATACCTCCAGGTACACTTGTCGTTGTCCAATTAGTTAATGTTGGGACTTCTTGTGGATAAATGATGGGGGGTCCCTTCCAGGGGGTAATTTCTTCTATAATTCATGACGAGTCTTCATCACATGAACTCATTATTATTAGCACTTGATGGTGATATAAAGGAACTTGGTCACAACTAGATTTTCTTTGTATTTCTTGCTGTTGATTTAGTGAATGCTATATCCACTCAGATTAAATCTGTTAAGTGTTTAAGAATATCTTCATTTGTTTTCAGCAAGGGCATCCATTGCTTCATTTAAATAATAATAATAATAATGATAGTAATAATAATATAATAATAATAATAATAATGATAATAATAATAATTACATTAATAATGATAATAATAATGGTGATGATAATAATAATAATAATAATAATTACAATAATAACAATAGTAATGAACACTTATAAAGTGCTTAATACTGATATTTGAACTGTATCCCAAGAACAAAGAAAGTCCTGAACAGTTTACACAGGTGAAATAAGGTAAGACCTGATAATTTTCGTGATCTGATGATTTCTGAGTACACAAGCACTTCCCCTGGTTGTCACAATCATATATTGAAGCTTGGGTTGGGAATGATATCATCTAGATTTTCAGTCATTTGATCTGGCTTTGCCAATAACTTTGTGCTCCTTACCACCTGTTGATGTATCCCTGAAGGAGCCCTCACTGTTCCTTCATCATATCTGCCTCTACTTGGCACTTTGTGGCAGCAGCGTCTCACGGACTGTAGTGACAAAACACCAGGCCCCGCGTCGATGATGGAACAGCAGCTTTGCTTGCATCAGAGAAGAAAACAATGAAGCAAAGAAAAGGATGCATAATGATAATTGACAGATAGATTTGCCCCGAAATATCGAGGCACAGGTGAAGGAGAGGTCATGGTTAGGGAGTCATAAGATTAAAGGAAGATTGTGTATGCATGGTCTTGTGCCTGCAGCAGCTGCATAATGTCCAAGATATACAGTATCCCTATCTGTAGTCCCACTAAAAGAAAAAAAGAAAAACAAACAAACAAAAAACAAACAAAAAAAAATAACCCAAGATATAAAGTATGTTTGCGCAAAGAAGATGCAATTAGTGGGTTTTTTTTGGGGGGGGTTTTTTTCCACGTACAACTAAAATGCTGCGGTAAAACATGTTTGGTGATATGTCAAGTTAATGCATGAGCCACCTTGAACATAATAAACTGCGAGGAGCAAGTGATACATCAGTGGCTCCATGCATGTCATTGTATGTGCAGCAGGCAGACATGGGACATGACAGTGTTGCATGTTCATATTAAAGGAGCACCAGTAGTCAGACCGTTGGGGCAAGCGACATGTCTTCTGCCTATGAAGAGCTCTTCTTCATTGATTAGTCCCTTTGCTTGTGGAGGTCCCAGTGTCTCGGCTCATGGCCACTGCATTGAATTTGACTAGGAACGGATGTGTGTTAGTCTCTATCTTATTAATAAGTTTCTCTCCTCATATGCCTCTTCTCTGTCAATCTATGTGTCGATATAACACCCCCCCCCCCCCCCTCCTCCATAACTTCATCTCTTCAACTCTGCTCATGTGGACCATCTGAAATCTGATTTATGTGGGAAAGAAGGAAAGGCTTAGTATTCAACAGTATGAGACACAAGAAAGTTCATACAGGAATCACATTCCATGGTAATTTGTGCTGTTACTTATCTGTCTGGCAGTATAGGTGAAAAAATTAATGCTGGAAGCTATATTTTGTATCTAAAATTTTGTATTCTGTTAGTAAATGTAGACTCCTGCAAGCTCGTGCAGTCAACAACAAAAAAAGCATCCCCTCAAAAATAAACAACAAAACTTGGACTGTTCAATTCTACCATAGACACATGAAATTCAGATACAGATGTAGGATGATTGTGATAGTGTGGCTATGCAAAGAGTGAAATATTAGGTTGGCTATGACCGTTTCATATTTGCATATATATATCATTCTATTTAGAAACACCTATCTCTCGTAGCTGATGGTCTCATCGTATAACAGACAATATACTAAATATGTACATTTTACCGGAGTTTCTTTTGTGTGTATGTGTGTTTGTTTGTGTGTTTGGGTGTATGTGTTTTCTGCTATGCTTATGTGTACATTAGAAGTACGGTACTCAGTTTGGGCTAGATTGCTAGATGATACTTAAGCCTGTTTTCTTGCCAGTTATTGCTAACGATTTAGTTTGGTGGGGGGGGGGGGAGGTGTCCTGTGATAGTGTTTATTTTGTCTGTTTCATTTTCCATGAATTCCAAATTCACCCCTTCGCCATCAAAGAAACGCATTACATGTACTGAATGAATTAAACTATATTTTCCCATAACAGAAATCAGGCACTTTTACAACTACTGGTTGATAATTGCAATGATTTTCATCTTGATGAGTATTAAGCCAGGTGGCCATAGATTTGCACATGTTTGCATCTCACTACATTGTACACATAGCTGTGTGTGTGTGTACATTATCATTTGTTTCATTTTGAATGCCCAATTTGACTGCGTATGTGCCATGTGGTTAGAAGTGACAACTTTGAAATCATGTTTCCCCCGTTGGATATTCTATGCCACTCTTATAATTTGTAATGTTATGAATGTTTGCATATTATTGACCATGTGTGAATGTCCTACCTCAAGATGAAATAATACTGATTTGTCATGTTTTTCCATCTGAACATGTTTGCCTTACCTTTCTCTTCCCATTTCCCTTCCATTTTTGTTGACTCTTGTCCCTTCTTTAAACCTCTTATCGCATGGGTCGTCCTACTATTGTCCGCCTTCCCGTCTGTTTTTCACATGAATTGGCCAAATTGAATGAATTAATCCCAATATTGGTTAAAAAATTTTGGCACTTAATCGAATTGGACTGATGCTCCTCTTAAATTGGAAACTGATGGCAAATGCTGTCCCGAAACTCACTCTTCAATTACAATTCAATATTGCCTCGAAATAATTCACTTTATTTTTTGAATTTCACTGAAAATTATCATGCTTCACCTTCAAAATATTTGGTACCCTGGGAACCAACCTGATGTGATTTTAAAATTGTTTATCACTGCAATACAAAAACAAAACAAAAATGAACAAATGATAAAACTAAATGTTGGAGAGTAGGTTTATGCAAGGAATCACAAACACACAACACTCCAGTATTACAAAGAAATGGTAAGTGGAAGAGATTCCAAACTATTTTGTTGCCTAACCTTACAGCAGTGTGTTTGACAAATTGCCTTTGCCCATATAATTCCTGCACCTCACAGTGCCTCAACTCTGATGTGTCACTATAACAATAACTCTGTTATCTCTCTTAACACCCTACTAACAGTGTGGTGGGTTTATTGTAAATAATAGGGCATTTAAAGCTGATACTGTTTTTCACAAGTGTTGGAGACAACCATGTGTCATCCATTGTACCTCATTACCTAACTCTGTTTAGATTTATTGTTCATGTAAGGATTAGAATATCCAAATCCTTTCTGTTGGACACTTTCATGTGAGGCATGGGAAGTGCAATGTGCAGTCTCCAAGTATTTTGTATGTTAAGTGGGGATAGGGTGACACTAGTTCCCACAATATGTACAAATTTTGTCTGCCTCTTGGAGCTGCATGTGTTAGATTTTAAAGAAAACAATGCCCCCCCCCAAAAAAAAAACACAACAACAACAACCCAAAACAACAACAACAACAACAAAGAATATTTGCTATTTTTCTCACAATTCTTAGAGGAAGGGGAGTCTAGGCGTCTCAGTAGTTTGCTGGATCTGTGAAATAATATGATAAATGTTGGCCAAATTATGTCCTAGCCCCCTTGTGTCTGCCTCCTTGTATTATGTGTAAGCCCTGAATTTGAAAGGATAAATTGACATCTGCTATGTGTCTTCTTTAACCCCCTCCCTTCCAGTTCTTTGCAAGATGCCTCAGTTTGTAATTGGGTAATTGCTTTTGACTACCCTTACATGGACCCCTTTACCAGGGTATTGCAAAGCATACAGTTATGTTAGCTGCATCCCTCTCTTTTGACTAGGCTCAAGCTGCATCAAGGAGATTTCACACAAAGTTTACTGGGATTTTATTCACAAAGTGGATTTACTATTTCATGAGAAGCATTCAAGAGAATTCAAGCCCTAGAGGGGATTTTTGCCTCAATTGCTTTGTCAAAAGCAGTCATTCAGCCATTCTGTCAAGCAGCTTTATCAAGCAGGTTTATCAGTTTGCAAGTATTTTGCTGAATTATGAATTATTTTGCTCACTTGAAAGTAGTACACAAGTATGTTAATGTAGACATCAGATTCCAGCCCATACTGGTATAACACATGATGTACGGGTGAGGTCAGCTTGTCTGCACTTCAGTGATTCAGCTCATTTATGCTAATGATGTTTCAATCTTGAGAGGAATACTCATTTAGCGGTTCAGAATCTAGCGCAGATAATATACATTTGTGTTCTGATTATATCACTGTATTTTTATTGTATTATTGTATTTGTAAACTGATAATATGTGTGTTTTCTCTCAATAATGTAACAAGATTAATACCAAGGAAAGAAGAAAAAAGGGCCTTCACTTCCTTACATCAAAGGCATTCGTGTAATACGCTTCCTGTCTGTCACTTCTAATTCTCTTTGAAACATTCTCAGCAATGATTTGCCATCTTATTGATAGAGTGTTGCCTTCTTTGATTTCTGAAAAAACATACAGCTTTAAATTTGTCAATAGTTTGTCCTGAATGAATCACTGTGGCACCACTTGTTTGTCCTAATGCCCTGTGATTTCCTTTACCGGTGTCGGCTTTTATAAATGCTAAGTCAGTCTCAACAAGGGGTGCAGGTTGGTTGGGGCACCACAAATTAACTTGCAAACAAGTTGAAAACTCGCCAAGGAGTGATCAAATACATCAAGAAGGCTGCCACTAATTTGGATTGCAGTGAGGCATTAGGCTGTAAGAAAGATGGGGAGATTTTTTAGCCCTTCATACCAGTTGACATCAGAGGTGCAGTGCCTCCACATTTGATATCTCTTTCAAACTTGCTCCTCACATACATCTCAATTTAAAGGCTGAACATGGGAGAGCTAGCTCTGTCCTTTATAGGAAAGATGATGCTAATCCTTTTTAGTGTGTGTTTTTTGTTTGTTTGTTTTGCTCTCATAAAATCATGTGCTGTGCGATTAACATTGTTTTTGGATGTGTCAGATTTCAAGTACGGTACTAATTTTGTGTGTTCAAATTAATACCTGAAGTGATTTCCTGCAACCTGCAAACACTTGTCAGTTGCTGTGCCTCTTTTTGTGTTTGTACCTCTCGTGGTTTGTGGTGTGCCCAACAAAGTGATGAGTATGTATCAGTCTTGTGCCAAAATGAGTTAATGTTCTCCACTGGATGTCACAAAATGAAACTGTCAATGTGTTTGACTGCCATCCTGCCAGGTAGAAATGCCTCACGTTGGATTGTTAGTCAGATGATGCTCAAGTAACTGATGTTCATGTCTCAGTTTTGTAAAGTCTCGTTTTATGTTGTCAGGGAATTCAGTTTGTCAAGAATTTAGTGAAATATTGTGGAACAAAAGGGGTGAAAAGAATTCACACACCTGAGCAAGTGATCTTCGTACGTTAAGTGTTTAACGTAGTTTAAAATATACAAATAGCAGCTTTGCCCTTTCTTTACCAACATTTTGTACATGTTGAATATGTATTCAAATGTGTGAATTATGTTTCAACAGCAAATACGGTTTAAGTGAAGGTCACTCCTAAGCAGGGTTACCCCTTGCTGCAAATTGGGCATACTTTGCATACGGTATATGTGCACATCAACATTGGCTGTAAGGAAATCATCACAGGTTTGGTTTATGATGTATGAAAAAAGTTGCACTGTTTTGCTAACAAAAAAAAATCAGAAACAGTCAGGTATCCTTGAGGAAGGAAATGGTGTAACTGTTACAAAATCCATGAAAGCCAAACAAATCAAGTGATCATCCTTGTAAGATTAGAAGCCTTGCCCTATCCCCCTTTTCTTCCCAATATAGTTGTTGCTCTGCAAAAAAAAAGGACTTCATTTATAAGCAGATTCCTTTCTGAGCTTGCCACACATCAATGTGGCTGCTTGAAGCAATTTAGAGGGTAGGTAAAGTAACTTTGTTTGGCCAGAGAAGAGACTATAGACTCTGAAGAAAGGAGTCTTGCCAATTGCCTACATCATTGGAAAAGATGTTTCACCCCCCTATGTACCTCTTGACTCTGATGGAAACATTGGTATGTAGCAGTGCTAGGGTAATAACAATGGCAGGCTGTCTGGAAGAGTAGTGCTAATACCAGAGAGGCTACCACATAGTAAATGACCCCATGTGGTCGTTACATGATACTTTGTTTTAGTAAACCAAAGTGTTTGGGTAAGAAAGCCACAACAGATAAAGTGTAGTGTTCATTAATGATCAATAAGTTTTTATCCATGACAGCAGCTATCATGCAGAGAATCTAGTCAAAACATTTCGGTGCTTCAAATAAAAATGCTGCTGAGATAAAACAGCTATAGACTGAATAGAATACCTGAAGCCTTGTGGTATAAAAGGCTTACTAGTAGCCTACCAAGGTAAAGGCTTTTCAGCCATTGCCCATAATATTTCAGCATTTTGCTTGTTTGCTGGTATAGAAAAATGCTCATGAGATAAGGGAACCTGTGTAAACTTTTGATTTTGAATATGTCAGTCATATCAGAAATGATCACATCGTTCATATGTTCACATGAGTCGGTATTTGCGCATGGACAACTTCTATTGCCATTCTGAGTGATTGGTCTAAGATGGAAAAAACAAGAACCACAAAAACATATTTGTAGAGTATAATGCTGTGAACACAGCACTGAGAATAGACTGAAAGAAACAAGTTGACATTGATTGATAGAATGACTTTTCATGAACAGATGTATTTCTAATGCTTCACCTTGGACAGCAATCCATCCTTATAGAACCCAAATTCATAAAAACAAAACAAAAAAGCACAGTATTTCATGCAACAAGGTGATATCAAAGCATAATTTTGATATTGCAGGGCTTGCTGTGAAGTGTAATGTATTGAATGATATCTGTATGAATGCCACAGGCTTGCATAAAATTTGTGTATGATCAAACAGATTAGGAAGTGGTGATTAGGATGAATGTTTTCCAAGACAGTAAAGACAGTAAAATGGAGGAGAAGTAAGAAATTAAGTAATCATTTTGTGCACACAATCTCATTTGGAAATAGTTCCTCTATGTGAGCTGTGAGGAGACAACACCTACTTGTAAGCTATTGCCCGTACCCCCCCCCCCCCCAAGCCAGTGCAACCTGTCAAGAATGGAATGGATCAATGCATTGCAGCTTGTCACACACCTTTATTGATCAATTCTGAGAGAGGGAAAGATGGATGGGAAGCCATGGAGGAGGGAAGAGTGTGACTGTTTAAAGAGATGCTCCCTTCAAGCATGGGGGTTTTGGATGCCCCGAAATTAGGTCGACTCTGTCATAGTCACAAAAAGATGGTTTCAGTCAACAATGTGGCTAACCACTGCCCCTCTGGAGGATGCCAGAGTTTTGAGGAATTTGACTTCCCTGGTGACATGACTCAAACTTTCTTACCCCGCTGATCCGCCCCCCCCCCCCTTCTCACATGTATGATACGACTTGCTTGTAAACAATGAAAATAAACTTTGCTTGTATACATCATAACTCACCTTAAACAACTTTTTGTTTTCAACGTGTTAGGCCTTGGAGTTAAATGACAAACCTGTTTTGGCTTTCCTGTAGGATTTGTGATGGCTTCCCTCATCTGTCTTCACTAATATCTCTAAATAATTTCACCTTTTAAGGCCACTACTGTGCTCTTTGTTCACTCCAGGTCATTTTTCTTTAGTTAATTCATTCTTTCATAGGAATCATCTGACTGATCACTGTTTCCCAGAAATTAAGCAGTATTGTTTATTGTTTATTTACAATAGTTGTTATTTATCATCATAGCTTGTACTGTAGCCTGATAGCATTGCAGAGGGTGACTTTGTGTTAATTCTTTGGCATGGACATATCAAAGAGGTAGAATTAAGATACAGGTTTATTTCCTGACCCTTGACCCCTAACCCCTGTGTTTGGTACTAGGCCGAGAACATTTCCCTTGAGACGCAACCTTTGGTGGAAGGGATCAACCATATCAAAAATGGACAAGGGATCTGTTTTCTGATTAATAGCCCTTCCTGTCTTCATTAAAGCATACAATAGCAAGGAGGAAAAAAAAAAACAGGAGGGGGATGTATCTGCTCTGCCTGTGCATATCATTAGTTACAAACCAAGTCATGCTTTATTACATGCACAGTGTAGCAGCTCTTCTTGTGCCAAAATCTTATCTGTATCAGAATATGCAGTTATATTTCCTCTTATCATCAGGTTGAGTCTGAGCTTTAGTTTCAGTGGGCAGAATTTTCAAAGGTAGTGCACATCTAGTTGGGAGATTATACACATTTGAACTGTCGAAAATCGTGTGACACAGCACGTACACCCTCCATTGAAGAAATACATGTGAGCATGGGCATAGGTGATGAATAGGTGTTTCACACTTATTTCAGTCCGTGGACTAAATTTAAATTGTGGATTCGAATTAAACTACATTGTACCTTTGTTAAATTGGGCTAGTATGCTCAAGTGATGTAAGCACTGCCTTCTTCTTTTACCCTTGTCCCTACTTTTCTAGACTTATTTAATACTACTACCTTCTGCCTTTGCATTTTGCATTTTGACTCTGGGTCTCAGCGCGCTGTATTTGACACAGTTGAGGATTGGAGGGAAGGAAAAGAGAGGAGGGATTTTCACTGCTTTCCCGTCCCACACATTAGATGACTATTGACAGTTATTAGATGAATAAATTGGTTTCTTGTTTGCCTGCCTCTGTGCGAGACTCCGCCAGAAGTGCTGTGACATTGACAGGCGTGTTTGAATGAGTTTATTTGAGTTGGTTATATCGAGCCATTTTCAATATTTGCTCACTGGAAATGGGTCTGCCTAAACTGCTCTCTGCATGTATCGATGAGAAACAGGGTGAGAGAGGGAGATAGAGAGAGAGAATGGGGGGCGGGGTTGATCTGTGCTATGTGATTCAGTGAGCAAATAAGGAGCAATGTTTCACAGCTTGATTAGTGCAATAGTTTTTTATTTTTTGTCATACTGTGTAACATTGTTCAGAATTTTCATGAGCAGAACAAGTAAAACATCAGTGTCGTAAAGGAAGACATGTGACTACAGACAACATTAGTACAAAGAATTATACAACTCCCTTTCTCACACAAGTACTTTTTCTTTCTATAATCCTTTTCCTTTGTCATGTTTTTATTTCTCCATCTCTTATTTTGATTCTTCTCTTTTCCGTTTCCCTTTCAAGGAAAACTAATTTCAAGGAAGAACTACTGTGAAGCATCCATTGAATAGTTTCATATTTTCACTGTATATGTATATATATATATATATATATATATATATATATATCAAGAGCTGATATTATTTTGATATGATGTCTAAAGATTTTTTTTTTCTTAACTGCTACTGACCTTTCATCTTTACCCTTATCTCTGCAGCAGTGATTATTCCTGGCAAAATTTATTGACCTCATTTCTATCTTTTTTTTTGAAAACATGTTTGCTAGAATGTTAGTGGCTTAGTTGTGTCAGTGGCAGTCCTGAGACCACATGATCATTGGAGTATTTTCTTATTGATGATAATTAAACTTGGACATACAGATCAGTG
The DNA here is from genome assembly GCA_033980235.1 of Diadema setosum. Classification (NCBI taxonomy): domain Eukaryota; kingdom Metazoa; phylum Echinodermata; class Echinoidea; order Diadematoida; family Diadematidae; genus Diadema; species Diadema setosum. Next base: position 5,521,277 of record CM067061.1, on the reverse strand, counting down.
TTATAATTGCTATCTTAGTTAGATATGAAAATGTGGATTTCTTGCCTGGGCAAAATTTTGATCAATCATTCAGATAATAATTGTCATGGATATGTTTGTGTAGCCGACCAGGAGTTTGGTTTGACTGTTCAAGAGTGCTTGACATCCACATTTTAGGAGAGATTGTCAGTTAACCTTGTGTCTGAATATACCCTAGATAGCTACCGTATAGATATGTGTATGATAGTTTGCTGTAAACTGAACTAGATGTTATCCATGAGTGCTAACCTTTGATAGATATATATCCTTCCCTATTTCTCATCCCTGACCATCCCTTACTAACTCAACCCCCTGTAAGTAACCACTGTATGGCAGCCTAGCAAGATGACTGAACTCCTGATTTTTTCCCCCCGTATTCCTCTTCCCATCTGCATCGTGTGAGTTTTAGAATCATAACATCCATATATCTCCTCATGTGTGTCTACATCTCTTACTTACATTTTGACATCTTATCACCTGTCGAGTCGATTTATATAATAATATACATTGTATTATCATCATGTCAGAGAAGTTTGTGAAGATGAAACCATAGTGCTTGGTTATTTACAAGGGCAGTACAAATGGAACGTACATGAAACAAATTGCAAATTTGCATTTTTGACATCAGCAACGCAAGAGCACGACAGTGATGTGAGAAGGTTGTGACTTTTTTCATGCCTATCCAGCAGCAGGCTTGAAATGCTTGAAAAAAAAAATAGCTTGATTGATTTGATTCAGTGGAATGTTAAACCATTTTACACTTTGCAGCATGTCAAGTTATGCGAGCACTAATGTCTTGGGCATATTTGAGGGAAAAAAAGCATCTTGACAGCAGAACAAGAAACAGTGTATTGCTTGAGAGATCATGAGGTCTCCCCCTCTTTTTTTTTTTTTTTCAATGATACAAACTTACCAGAGAAGAGATGCATGTGTGTTAGTGGTAATGAGTATAAATCTCCATGACTTTTTATCATTTTTGGTTTTAAAAATTAACATTTTGTCGACCTGCATCTACCAATGCAGAGCTAATTCATTGCATGATGCCTGAATGAAGATGCGTGTGTACTGTGGGCAAGTTGGCCCTGATAGCGGGGACTGCACTTTGCATGTTGGAATTATGCGAGTTCACACTACCCTGTGCAAGCAACTCATTTGAAATCATATGAATTAAGGAGGAATTAAGGAAGAAATGTTTTACCAGTATACAAAGGGTAATGCAAAGGAGAATACTTTCTGACTCTTTTGCAAGGAATCATCCCTTTACAATATGTTGCATTTTCAAATATTGATAAGCTACTGTTGTTTATGAAGAAGTTCATATGGATCTCATTTGTAATTCCTTCTTTTCCAAATCAAACAGGACAGTTACAGCTTTTCCAGTGCTCTTGACATGACACTATTACCAAGCGCAAGAAATATGGGATGTGGGTGGCAATTTCTACGAATTATGTTGTTAGATGATATGAGTTGCTGCAGAGGGTAGCATGAACTATGTGCAAGAGGAGTTGATGTTCATTTATGAGTCGCGTAACAACCATTTTCACCACTATACCTACCATGTGTCATGTGTGTTTTCAGATTCCACGACAGAGGGTAACGCAGATCCAGGTAAGAGAAAAAAAACGAGGGAAAAGCAGCTCCTTCATTCATCTTTCAGCCAGTATATCTTCTTCTTTTACCTTGTTCGTTCTTCATTCATTCATTCATTCTCTCATCCATGGTTACTCTTTCTAGACTTTTATATATTGGACATCAATGGATGTGCAGCTAACCTTTAGCTAAATACTCAGTTTCTCCTATATTCAGCCAGTGCTTCTTGAAGAGATGTATACCTAAAGTGCTGTATGTAAACCATAAATTAGTAATCTGAATTTATCGTGTTAAAAGTGTTGCAAACATTTCTGCTAACATTATTTTGTTCACTGTTTAGTTTTTTAGAACAGTAAAAATACTTACTTCAACAGACCTCCATAATGATATGGCAAAATGACAAAATATTTCTATTTTACCGTTGGTAGTAGCCTGTATTTTTTTTAAGGTTTTGAACATAACAGTTTTCATCATGATCAGGCCAGTTGTACCATTATGATATTATCAGCAAACTTTGTCACGAGTGTATTTTGTATGGATGGCTAGCACAGAGTGCAGAAGAAAAGGACAAGGGATGTTCCACAAAAACTTTGTTAGCTCTGAAATGATTCAATCTATGAAGAAAAGGGTAGGTTATTTTGGGTCAGGGTTACAAATATCTAGAGATTCTGAGAGGCCAGCGTGCATGTTATGTAAGAACAGATGGCTATCAGTCGTAGCCTAAGCAGCTATACCAAGCCCATAACCTGCCAGTTGCAGGTTATACCTTGAATACTGAGTACTTACTTGTAAAAAGGGAGCAGTTCCAAAAGGATTGCTTTGCCTCAGTAAGATACTTGCTGCACATCCATTGTCAAGGCTGCCTTGGGGATCCATGTCTTGCATCTTTGTTCCTGTCTCGGGACTGCGTTAGCTCGTTCTTCCTCATGGGCAACTCCCACCCTGGTCCTAGTCTTGGTCCTGGTCCTGATGCTGGTTCTATCTAGTCCACCAGCATTGCCTCTGTAGTTTTGCCCCATGACAGATTCTTGAAAATGATGATTTTGTGGTCCCATTTCTGTATGGTACTTAGGCATCATATCCTAGTTTGCCCTGTGACTTATTTCTGGTAGTTACACTCTTGTGGTCCTGTTTTATACACTAGCATTGCCTCACCCTCTAGTTTGTCCTAGTTCGAAAATTACACTGTAATGGTACTGGTCCTATATAGTATGTTAGCGTCACCCCACCCTCTAGTATGTCTCGTGATTGATTTGTGACATAAATACACACTGTGTTCACATTAGCTGAAACAAATATATCAAAATCAAGCAAACAGGGCAGGAGAGGTTCTATCAAAAGTTGACCTGAACTAAGAGACTTGAAAAATTGTAAAGTTTGTATTTTAACAAAACAGTGATATTGGTAGCAACTGAATGTATACAAATAAGACAAGGTCACAACATCAGGGTCTCGGATCTTTGATTAATGACCCAAATCTATGCAAAATTTCATATTTGATGTTAAAAATAACAGGAACCTAACATTAACATATATTTGTCATGCTAAATCATGGTTTCATTCCCCCCAAAATAGCTACAGTGACTCTATTTTTTATTTTTTTTTTTGGGGGGGGGGGGGGGGGTTAGTTGCAGAACTATTAACCTAAAGCGTAATTTTCATTACTTTTTAGGCACAAAGCAATCAAAAGTGTTGTAAATTGGGGATATTATCACCTCGGGCTGCTTGCACATATGGTTGCAAGCATTGTCATTATTTGCTGAAAATGTTTGAAACATAGGAATTCAATAATTACGCTTTTAAGTCTAATTTTAATGGAGCTTCTCTTTTTCCTTTTTTTTTTTAATCTCTCTATTAAAATCAACATGGACATGGTATGGAATACCACAAAATGTGATCACTTTGGGGAAACACACAAGCAGTTAGACGTTCAGGCCAACACAACAAAAGACCACCTGAGAGTGTGTTTACTCAGCAGAAATGGAATATTCATTTCCCAGTTTTCTTATTAACATTTTCAATTTGTTTTTTCATTGTGTTGGGGGCTTTTTTTCTTTTAATTTGTATTGGGGTTCAGACTTTTTGATTGCAACATAGTTCAGGTTTTCACAAATCTACTTGTTGGTAAGGCCAATAACATTTGCGTGCATAAGCTTTGGTAATATTATACCTTAGATGGTGGTAATGATGCAATAATGATTTAAACCTCCATTTTTAATTCCTCCTTCTTCTATTGCTCTTTTAACATGCAGATTTAGCAGGTTTATAGGAACAGATAATATTTTCTTCCCATTCCTATTTCTTGCAAATTGTAATGGGTTTTGTAATTTTTTTCCTCCTTCAATTCAATGTCATTCTTGAATATAATGTCAAATTACTATGTGTAGGGCATGGTGCTTTACCAAGAACAAAATCTGTGTCATTCATTGATCTCGAAATCCTTATTAAAGGAGTACTACTGTGTGCTCTTTGTAGTCAACCAGTCACAATGGCTATTGACACTCGGCCATAATTGTTGATTTTGCCCATTTATCATGTGGTTTTTTTGACTCTTTAAATTTTCTTCCAATATCCAGTTCCAATTCCAATATCAACCTGTCCCCTCCCCCCCCCCATTCTTGGGAGATCAATTGTACCCCTGGTTGCTCTACTTAATTCACATGTCACTGGCTATGCTAACCCGTGCCCTACCCCTGTGCAGGTGAAATTTAAAATGTAGGAATTGGCTGGTTTGCTGAGGAACAAGATAGCATTGTTGACTGTCTGTTCCAATGTAGCCAGCAAGATGACACGCTAACAGCGATACCTTAGCAGCAGGATGCTTTTGTCAGCGTAGAGATTACACTAGTGAAGGAGCTATTGATAGTTGAGTGAATTGAATACTCTGCATGTTACCTTAGATTTAGAGGTTGAAATGTTGAAATTTAATTGTGTAGCCCTAGGAAGAAAAAAAATAACCGTTTCACAGTATGCGCACCGGAAGAGTGCTTCTTCATTACGGCTAAGCACACTAATCAACATACAGACACTCACAAATTGAAAACTGTCATCAGAGTTTTCCTATTTAGCTTTTGAATAAAACTTTCACCTGGGTTTTTGTCCCATCTGTACGATGTTGACTCCCCAAAGAAAGATGTTTTGATGTATAAAGCTCATCTTAAAGTGTGTTGATTGTATTCTTCAGTCTTTTTGAACTGTTAGTTTCATGTTTTGATTTCCATTCCTTTCCCTGGAAGAAAGTTATATAGAAATTGAAAGTTATGTGAAGGACATATCTTTCTTATGATACCCAAGTGCTTTAGGTAGGGTTGATAGAATTAATATATTTCTCTGATAAGTGATGTACTTGGATCACCTGCCGTCAGCAGTAGATATTGTCAGAATGTCACAGGCAAACTTGTTGAAATCTAATGGATTCCAGGTACCACAGACAATGCAGGAAAATTTTATATCCAGAAATTTGAATGCTTTGAGTTATACTCCATGCTCTATGTCCAATCATGTATGTTCCTGTATTTGCTTGGTGGAGTTTTGCACATATAGTCCATGTCTGGTGTGTTGCCTTCAATACTAACTAGACCTGTCTATGCTCTTTGTGTGTTTGCTTGGAAGTATCTATAGCCTCTGACTGACCTACTGCCAATTATTGTTGTTATTGTCTGTGTTACATAGTATTTATTTATATTCCTGTACCAGCGATATTCCACTGTGGCGAGGTACAGTGTCGTACTTTCAGAAATAATCACATTGATTAAAATTCTTGAAGTTTTGTTAGATTTGTAGACATCTATTGCTGGAATGGATGTAGTCATTTATGATCATATGAGTTTAATGGCAGGCCATTAGATTGAATGTTTTGGGTTAGTTTTCCTTTGTCCTCCCTTTGCTCTACCAACTTCCATTGTATCTCTTCTTCTTTCTATCCCCCTCCATCTGACTTCGTCTTTGTAACTACCTTTTTGTGGTTCGTTCCCTCTTCTTTTCGTCACTCTGTCTCTAGTTGTAATGTTATTTCAATTTCTGCTTACCCAGACTGAGACAGCCACCTATTCTTCTCTTTCTGTTCCTTCCTTCATAACCACTTTCAATTTTATGATTGAATTTTGCATTTTCATTTTCCTTTACCCATAACTATGTCTATGTATCTTTTGTTTGTGTATTTTTTTATTTTCATGTTTTCTCAGGTAAAGGTTCTAGAGTTGGTATGTAGTTACAATTGTTTCTTTCTTTGCTTGGTGTTCGTGTTCATGCCCTCTGCTGCGTGTGTTCATATTTATATATACACATAATTGTTTATTCATTCAAACATCTATGGTGTATGTGGCAGAGAGAGTGATATGCCCGCATATTAAACCAATGTGTGGTCTGGGTTTTCTGTCCTATCATGTACTTTGTACGTTTTTTTCTCCAGCGGGTTGCAGGAGACCATTTGCTTGTTGAGTTTTTAATTTTTCTTGAGATACTCTTGTGTTTTTCAAGCCTGTTCTGTTGCAGTGCTGCATACTGGGATGAATTGCAAAGCATCTGGACTTTGGCTGTAACATTAGTGAATGAGATGTTTGTTTAGTATATAAGAAAATGCAGGAGATAGGTTCATTAATGGTGAAAAGGCCTCAACTTTGTTACTTTCTTGAACATTAGGCTCTTCCTTTTATATAGGCAACTACCATTATAACTATAAAGTCCTTTGGATCGGTAGTTTTCTTTTGTTATATCAAAATTTCACTACAGCCCAACAAAAAGATATATAATACATAAAAATAAGATAAAAATTTGGAACTACCTTGTCACTTCATTGTAACAAAATTTTGTTATAACTGGGTTTGTTATAACAGAAGTACCATGTGTGTAGATATGTTACAGTCGGCTGAGATTTTTTTGTGCCTACTGGTAAACGATTACTCATGACTGTAGTAAGACAGAACAGGACATAGGAATATTTAGAAAGAATGTTCATGAGGAATATTTAGAAAGAATATTTATTAGAAACTGTCTCAAATTTCTTATGCTTGGTGAACAGGGGACCAATCTTTCTATATGAATGTGGTTGGGGAGTTGTTTTTTTTTTTTTTTAGCCCATTATCATTTAAAAGACAGACAGATGTCGTGCTTCTGTAATAAATATATGTTTTGTATGTCTTCACTTCATATTGAGAAACTTTCTTCACATATTTGATCAAACTACAGGAGTTCATGAACAGTGACTCATTACCTAGAGGATATGTAGACCTAGCTCTCCTTGTGTAACAATCTGCCAATTTACAGAATAGTGGGCTCTTACAGGGCCTTGTTATTTTGAAAGTTACCATCTGTGGAGATATTTAGGAAATGATCTTGAACTCATTAAAAAATCATTGTGTCAGGAGTAGCGGAGACTGTCTTTAAGTTCTAATGCAAAAGGGCTCAGATGATCAAAATAAATACAAATGCTTTATCATGAATGATTATCTCTATGGTGCAGATCATTGTTATTTTTTTTTTCTGCTCAGTCTTGTTTTAGGATGGCCTTTGCTATGAAATTGGCACATTTTAAATTTTATGGTGGAACATACTTCTCTGAATAGCTAGAAGAGCCATGAGAATCTGTGTTTAGATTCCATGAATTCTGAAAATGTATTTTAGTGGCCTTGTGATTAAGAGGTATTGTCCTCATTAGGTAAAGCAATACATCAACACCATAAATGTTGTGGGATGTCCATGTAATCAGCTGTGGGTGTGCTGCTGCCATGGCCAAATTTCTAGGGGAGACCTTAGTGCTTTTTAACATATTTCAGTATGTTCTGTGATATCTCGAGTGACTTTTGCCTTTTTAAGATATCCACAAATCCTTGCAGTATTCTCGCTTTATTACAAGCAGCACTGTAGAGCCCTTGGAAAGTTTGAAGAACAAGCGACTCCTGTTAATATGAAGTCCTCTCGACCGCCTATTTTCTCTCGTTATATCAAAATTTCATTGTAGCCAAACAGTAAAGTAAAGATGTGTAGATGATAATTTTAGTTTGTATAAAGATATGTAAATTTTATATATCATTTTGGGATCTGTTTACGTAGGTGTAACAATAATTTTTAATTTTTTTTTTCATAATTATGTCATAACCATGTTCGTTATAATGGGCGCGCACTGGATATATGCTCTAGAGACTGTCCAAGTCTTTCTTTACACAATTACTGTGCTAGGCAAGGACATATCAAAGGGATTGTGCGAATCCTTTAAGAGTGGTTACCCCATGAGGAATGACTCGCCATAATTTATGGCTAAACTTATGAGTAAGTCTGAAAGTCCACCATCCCTTGTCAAGCCTTTTTCATGAGCAATGAAACAAACATAATTTCAGAAATAATCAATGATTCCTTCCAAGTACAGTGAAATATCTGAAATATTATGAAACTGCGTATTTCATTATTGATACTGCACTAATAGGGAAAAGAAGAAGAAAAAAAAAAACTTAAGAAGGGAACCCAATGACAGCAAAAAAAACAAACAAACAAAAACAAAGCGTGAACAGGCCTTGGAAAATCGCTGTCAGTGACAGTCACGTCTTTGGTCCTAAGGAAAAAAAAGATAGCAGGCAACATGCCTCATCTATACACACAAACACTGTGATGTGTAGGTCAGGTTTGACATGTGCACAAACACAAAGGGAGTGTGTAGTCACCTGGAGTTGTCAACTAGCACGTGCTCCTCTTCTCACCTCTCAAACCAAAAAAGGGGGTCACAGCGTGGTGGTAACCATGGCGATAAGTCAGAGGAGCAAGGTAGCTAGATGCTGTCAGCTCTGTTAGTGAGTGACTCAGTGCGCAATTGTTTGGTCCACACAGTTTTGCTGCGGTGCAATTAGCTTACGCAGAAAATCATGGTGGATCTACTTTGTCCTTCGTCTCCTTTGAGTCGAGAGCAGAATCGTCTGTGAACATGAATTTTTGCCGTAGTCCAAAATCCTCGTAGCTCTGTCATGTTTATGGTGCTTTGTAACATGTGGTTGTTGGCATGGGCTTTGAAGGTTAAATGTGACAAAGATGGTTCTTCACAAGAAACAACAAAATGTCTGACAGTCAAGTTTTCTTGAGTCTAGGAGATTTGTGCAGGGTTCACTCCCCTATAAGGTTGGGTCTAAAAAGAAAGAAAGAAAGATGTAAGTGAAGCATGAGCTTTCCAGTGTCTCAAATCACAGACTGTCATGGCACTGAAAGCTTGTTTTTTCATGTATGGCAATTAAGAGCACAAAAATGAAGATGTTAAAGATAATATAAAGTATCAGCCAACAAGAATGAGAAACTCTATAGAAATATATGGCCTGTCTTGCTGTTACCCCTATAAAGTCAGAGACATTAATGCTGTAAAAAAAAAAAACTATTAAGGAAAAAAAATGATTTAAAACAGGCAAAAAATAGATATGATTTTCAAAAATTGGTCTCATTATATCTTGTCTACCTCCTGTCCAAATTTCAAAGTTGGAAAATTGAAAGTTGAAACCTTGTGGTATGTAGGAAGCATATTATTTTGGTTAGCTGATTTTATGTAGTCTGATGAAGTTCCCAATCTCCTGCAAGCTTGACCATGTGTGAACTTGAAAGTAAAATTATTTTCAAAGCTGTGCTTATCTAATGACTAGGCTATTTCAGTTTCTTAGGTACAATTATTTGGAAATGAAGGACGAATCTATCTGTGGAAAGATATTTCACTGTATTGAGAATGTATGATTAGCAACATTAGGAAAGGTTTTGGTGGTGTATGATCAAGTAAAGAGAGGAGAAAGTTTAATAATAAGTTAACATTAGGAAAGGTTTTGGTGGTGTATGTGTAAAGTGGTGGCGTAACATGTCCACTTTACTGGAGAGATAGTACAGGCAGGAAGCTGGAATATAGCTTTCCTGCCAAGACATGTAACATAAGTTTATGGAGCAACTTGCCCACTTTAGTGTACATAGAGTTTGTAGAACCAGAAAGCTGGAATCTATTCATTACCAAGATACAATAGCTGCTTGGTACACAGTGTATTATATAGTGCCACCACGCAACCTAAAGGTTGAATGAGTTTATGAAACAAAAGAGGTACTGCCACCCTACTTGAATAGTGGATTTAGTGGCAATGACTGGACAGTGGCAATGACTGGACAGTGACTTAGAGATAGAAAACCACATAAAAGTGGCTGGTATTGTTCTATGTTACTTTGAAGTTTGCCACCTTGTGATGCCGTACAAAGAACCAGAGTACAGCATGCATGTAGAATGCTTTGTATTAAGTCTCTTTCTCAATTTCCCCCTCTCTCCCCCTATCTCTCCCTCTGCCTCTTTGTCTCTCTCTCTCTCTCCCTTACCATTCATGGTCAGTTTTTGTATAAAGTTTTTGTATAAAGTTTCTTTGAGAAGGGTTAGTCAGGAAAGCTTGGGTACGATACCAGAGATAAGTATTATGGGATAGTAGGAACAGGAAAGTATATATAGCATATATTGGAGTTGATACTAGGTCAGTCTCTCTCCCCAAGCCCTGTGAAGTGGAAGGACGTGTTCCAGATTCTCCGAGACTAAGCTGTTATACTTAAATGTTTTAGTGGAGAAACTCAACCTTTTGCACTTATACACGAAGTTCCGTCCTGACATAACCAAGTCATGTCCAGTGTACGTCAGTTCAAAGTTGTTAAGAAGTTTTGAACGATATTTTATGGACGCTTTGCTGTACATTCGAAACGATCTGTTATATGTTGGTCGATCTAAGGAGAAGTCAAACGACTACTTAGTGCTTTGTGGACCAGACATGCAGCTTCAAGAATTTGCAGCAAGCCCGAAGTAACCTTCATTTATGGACAAGGACCCCCCCCCAACTGTGAGTCAACTCAACGCAGAGATGTCCTTTGGTCATCGTTCGCGGACCCCCTTCACTTCATGAACTGAGCGCTCCAACGAGATTCGCCATCAGGGGTTAGCATGTTAATTCGACCGCGAGGACTGTATTCATGAGCATTTTGCGCGAATATTGAATGGTAGAGACCCAATCCCCTTCATTGAATATCAGAGTGGACTTATATGTGAGTACATTCTTATCTCTGTCATTTGTATATGTATAAGAACTCTTTTTATCTTTCATGGTTAAAAGAGATCAAACTGGTTGCTCTGATGCCTGACTTTGAATAAATCTCAACACCAACAAGGTGATTAACGTAATCCAATGTGTTCTACATTGTCTTTGTCACTGCTTTGACGCCCACATACTTAGTTTGTTTAATGTTTCTGTGTGTTATATCCATTTGGATGAAATTATGTATTCGGGGTGAGAATAAGCCATCCTGACAAGTGACTTTATTCTACCGGTACACGCACATACACTCTAACACCCCCCTTACATAAATTGGTGTCAGGAGTGGGATTGTCAAAGTAGGTGTTGAGATCTATTTCATGAGTCTGCAATTAAGTCATTATATTTTTGCACATTTATTCTGCCGCATTGTGAAGCACTACATCTCGCAAGGTTGTTTTGGAGTTAATTGGTCAGGTGTACATTGAATGACAAATTCAAACATAGAAAGATTGTTCTGGTCAAAGCAGAAGTAAACCCGCTACCGACAGGCGACAAAGTTGAAGGAGGGTATACTTGTTTGATGTAGTGGCTGTATAGTGGCACATGCATCTATATTTCTTTTATGACCATGCTTTGATTTTGTGATTTTACATGCTTGAGTTCGATTGATAGTTTGAGCAATAGATTGGATGCATGTTATTGGTTCTTCTCAAATTTAGATCTTTTGATGACAATTTAATTTCAAAGTGTTTTTAGGACTTTTTGGCATTAGTACACTGCAGTACAATGAATAGGAGTGAGGCAACTCCGGTGTCTGAAGGGGCATCACACTCCACACCTTCATCTAGTCAAGGGGCTACACCTGTATTGACCCTCCCGTATATTCCTATGCATATAACCATTCCAGTCTTTTCGGGGAGTGATGTAGATTCCTCTTTGGGGGTAGAAGAGTGGATTGCGCGGGTAAAGGCTGCATTTAGGGTATGGAACACTCCAGCTGACCAGAAAGCACAGATAGTCATTCATCACTTAGCAGGAGAGGCTCGACGGGAGGTGCTGGTCCTAGAGGAGTCTGTGCGGGACGATGCCGAAAGAGTATTTACAGCTCTACGGGAAATCTATGGGGACAGGGAAACCGCTGCGTCGTTACTTAACAGGCTTCACTCAAGAGTTCAGAGAAGGGGAGAGAACACACGTACGTATGCACTGGCGCTACAGGAGCTGGCCCAAAGAATAAGGCGGAAGTATCCAGCCTACCTCCCAAAGATGGACGATATTCTGTGTGGTTGCTTTCTCGAGGGCTTGAGGCAGGGAGCGGCAAAAGTGGCAGTAACGCGACACTATCGCCGGGACGGAGCAGCCAGCTTTGCTGAGTTGAAGGAGGAGGCCAGGCGTATCGAGGAGGAAGAGGAAGGAAGTGGCGGAGGAGAGACTACTACACATGCATCCGTCTATGCTGTGCATGGTGGCGGCTCAACAGAAGCAAAAAGCAGCGATGCGTTGGTGTTGCAACTCGCAGAAGAAATGAAAACTCTTCGCCTGGTTGTTACCCAACTCCGTCAGCAGATGGGTCATGGGAATATCCACTCACAAGGGGCCAGAGGAAGAGGGAGAAGAAGAGCAACCCCAAACCCCAACTGGGATGAAAGTGGCCGACCCAGATGCTTTCGTTGTGGCCAGTTTGGTCACATGGCTCGAGACTGCCAACCAAGACCCAGCCCACCATCCCAACAACCCAGTACCAATGCCCAAATACCACCACCTACATCAAACAGCGTCGACCAGTTTTTCCACCAGGGAAACTAGAACTCTCCGTCGCCAAGGGCCAAGCGACGGAGACCAAACACCAAGGCCCCATATCAACTGAAACAACCCATCACATCGTTGGAGAGCACCTTTTAGCCACTGCCAAGATTGAAGGTGTCAATATTTCCTGCATTCTTGACACTGGTAGTCAGGTATCTACCATCTCTAAGAGCTGTTTGGAGTCACTACTGCAAATTCACCAAAACAAACCGGAGCCGTTGCCATGGTTACGCCTGAGGGGTGCAAACGGTTTAGAAGTGCCGTATACTGGGTGTGTCGAACTGCAAATGGAAGTGCTCGGCCAAGACTTGGGAAAGGTGAGCATGTTAGTGGTTGAAAAAGCTCCTTCATCGTCATCTCCATGTTTGCTAGGGATGAATGTGATTCGTTTGTGTAGCACGCAACTTTTCAGTTCAGATGGCAGGAAACATCTCCAGTCTAGGTCAACGGCCAGCAATGCAGCGTGGAAACAGGTGCTATCGGTAAAAGAAGAGTTGGACAGCCCCAGCGGCGGGTATATGGTACATCCTGCATCGAAGCGTGTGCGACTGAAGGCTGGATGTGAACAGATTGTGATGGGGGTATGTCGGGCACTCCAGCAGAAGGATGAGCTTGTCGGATTAGTGGAGGCATGCCACTCAGGCAACTTACCAAACGATATTCTCACAGGTCGCGTGGTGGTGACAGCAAGGAAGGGAGTGGTGCCGGTTCGAGTTATAAACCACAGCCACAGTGATATTTTCATAGACCGCAGCACTCAACTTGCAGTGCTACACACTATAGGACCTGACGCAGTGATGGGAAGCCACCAAGTGCAGCTTGAACAAATTGATGGCGAAACACTCCAGGTGTCAGTCTCGCAGCCACCCTTCCCCGATGATGTGGTATCCAGCATTGATGTGTGCACAGATGGCCTGACGGATACACAACTGGAGCAGACAGGATATCTGTTGGCTAAACACCATCGAGTGTTCTCCCATGGAGAGAGTGATTACGGGCGAACCAATCTCAGCACTCACTCAGTAACAACAGGCGATGCCCCACCACACAAAGAACCGTTCCGGCGTATTCCTCCCCAGCTCTTCAAGGAGGTGAAGGACCATCTCAACAACCTTCTGGAGAATGAGATCATCCGAGAGAGCTCTAGTCCCTGGGCATCACCCATCGTCCTAGTGAAAAAGCGGGACGGTACTCTACGTCTGTGTGTGGATTACCGCAAATTGAATGCGAAGACAAGAAAGGATGCGTTCCCCTTGCCCCGCATCGATGAATCTTTGGATGCTCTCGGTGGTGCCCAGTATTTTTCCACGCTGGACCTCGCCAGTGGGTACTGGCAGGTGGAGATGAAGGAGGAGGACAAAGAGAAGACAGCTTTCACCACGCCTATGGGGTTATTTGAGTTCAACCGTATGCCATTTGGCCTCTCCAATGCCCCGGCCACATTCCAACGTTTGATGCAACGCTGCCTGGGAGACCAAAATTATGATACTCTCCTCATCTATCTGGATGACGTCATAATTTTCTCACGTGACTTCGACACCCACCTGGCCAACCTGGACAGAGTTCTGACTAGACTGTGGGAGGCTGGACTAAAGGTGAAACCGTCCAAGTGTCATCTGTTCCAGAAAGAGGTGAGATACCTCGGGCACGTCATCTCTGCTGACGGCATCTCCACAGACCCCGACAAGTGCAAAACGCTAGAGGACTGGCCCCAACCTCAGAATGCCAAGGAAGTCCGCATGTTTCTCGGCTTTGCTGGCTACTACAGACGATTCGTGAAAGATTTTGCGAGGACTGCAAAGCCTCTCTTTGCCCTGACTGGCCAGCCTAAGAAGGGAAAGAAAAAGAAACATGCGGCACCCCAGCAATTCATATGGACAGATGAGTGCCAGGCAGCATTTGACACACTTCGACAATGTCTCATGTCCTCCCCAGTACTTGCCTATCCAGACTTTCGCCGGCCATTCAAGCTGTACACCGACGCAAGCAATCTTGGTCTAGGAGCCGTACTTTCTCAGGAGATAGATGGAGAGGAAAAGGTAGTCGCCTATGCCAGCCGGGGCTTACGGAAAGCTGAGCGCGATGATGCCAACTACAGTGCCTTCAAACTTGAATTGCTGGCACTAAAGTGGGCAGTCACAGACAAATTTAAGGACTATCTTCTCGGCTCGTACGTCGACATCTACACAGACCACAACCCCCTAGTACATCTTGACACAGCGGGCCTGGGAGCTACTGAGCAGCGATGGTTAGCAAAACTGTCAAACTTCGACTTCAAGATCCACTACAGACCAGGTAGAGTAAATGCGAATGCAGATGTTCTATCACGACTTCACCCTCAGGAGAACACAGTGCACGAAGAGGATGTCATGGATGACGTTGAAGTGTTTCAGACTGTGACCAGCGCTGGAGACGAGGGAACGTTTGTTTTACCAGACTGTGTGTCTGTGGAGGAGATGATGAAGCATCAGGCAGAAGACCAGGACATCTCTCGAGTGTTGGAACACTTCCAACAAGGAACAAAACCCACACCATCACAAAGGAGGGAGTACAGCAACACCACTCGCAAACTCCTTGACCAGTGGGACAGACTCTCGTTAGAAGCTGGTGTCCTCTATCGACGACGGTATAACCACCAACTAGGGAAAGAAGAGCTGCAAATCCTCCTACCGAACGATCTGCATGATATGGCCCTACATGCATTACATAATGAGATGGGCCATTTTGGGGTGGAAAGAACAGTAAAGCTGGCAGAAGAGCGGTTCTTTTGGCCGCAAATGAGAGAAACCATCAGTCAGTGGTGTTTGCGATGCCGAGAATGCACCCTCCGTCGTCCCCAGCCGAGTATGATGGCTCCTCTCGTCCCAATCAAAGTTTCAGCACCTCTGGAACTCGTTGCCCTCGACTTCCTCACGCTAGAACGTTCAGTTGATGGATATGAGAATGTTTTGGTAATAACAGACCATTTCACTAAATTCTGCGTAGCTGTTCCCACTCGAGACCAAACAGCAACAACAACTGCTCGTGCTCTTTGGAGGAATTTTGTCCTTTGCTATGGCTTCCCGCAAAGCATACTCACCGACCAGGGAGCAAACTTCGAATCCAAGCTGATCAAGGAGCTGTGTGAGTTGTATGGAGCAGAGAAGAGGAGAACCACTCCATACCACCCTGCCGGAAATGGGCAATGCGAGAGGTTCAACCGAACACTCATCTCCCTGATCCAGACTCTGGAGAGTGAGAAGCGAAGAAGATGGCCACAATATCTCCACTCACTAGTGTATTCGTACAATAACACCGCTCACTCATCCACTGGTTTCACACCTTTCTACCTCCTCTTCGGAAGGCATGCTCGCCTGCCACTAGATGTTTCCCTTGGTATCGATAGAAATAGCAACCGAGGCGGTGATGTATCAGACTGGGTAGATGCTCACCATGAGGAGCTACTAGCTGCCCACAAACTCGCAAGAGAGCATCTGTCGAAGACGGCAGAAGTCAGGCAGCAGCAGTACAACAAGAAGGTGAGGGATAGCCCATTGCTCGTAGGAGAGCGAGTTCTGCTCAAAAACCATGATCCGAAACGGCCGAAAAAGATCAACGACAAGTGGAGACAGAGCCCGTTTATCATTGTAGGGAGGCCAAATCCAGATCAGCCTGTGTACAAAATAGTGCCAGAAACTGGTTCAGGTCCGGAGCGGACGGTACATCGAAACGAGATAAAGCCATGCCAATTTCTGACGGAGGAGCAGGATGAAACAAGTGAAATGGCTCCAAATCGGAAAGACACACCACGTCCCCCACATCCCCCTCATCACCCTGTTCCCGCGGATAACACACTACCCAATTCCCCTCTTCTGGCGGTCTGGCAGGCTCCATCATCTAGTGGTCTACCCCAAAATGCAGACGCTGCCTCGCATCCACCCTCTCCCCCAATGCCACAGCCCCCCGATAGGTCTATAGAAGTACACTCTTCCCGACTCTTGCCCCCATTAGAGCAAAGCCCACAGCCAGAAGTACGGAGATCAGGCAGGTCTACTTTAGGGGTACCACCCATGCGATATACAGCTTCTGACTACATTGTAGAGACAGAGGAAAGGCCCATTGTTTTAGGTGTGGAGTGGCTTGCCTCTGGTGTCGCAAGAGCGCAGAAAGAAGGATGTTTTGAGAGTGACACAACTGAAGCGTGGTCTAAAAGCCTAGCCAAGTTAAAGTTGAGGTTGTAATACCATGTATATTATTGTGCTTATATTGTTATGCTATGTGTACGTTTGAAGTTTTAGAACTCACTAGAATAGAGTTCATTACTGTCATCTTTAAGGATGGCACGAAATACTAACATAGTGTTGTATATGAGAATGTATACTGTTGAAGTAGATGGCAGTAGATATGGTTGTATACCGACCATCATGATTAAAATAAATGATGAAAATGATAGTTGTGGCTTTACATGCTACACGCATTACACATTCAATATAAAAGATGCAACAACACTGATTTGTTCGTTGAGCTCTAAATGCAATAGGAGGAGAGAGTAACTTTGGATTTAATTCATATGTACATCATTACATGTGTGCATGATGTCTTTTCAAATTGACCCATCTGGGTGTGATGGGTTAGGTTTTTGGTAACCCTCCTCTCTCTCACTGTATTGAAATGAATTTTGTAAATAATATATTTTGTATATTTTGTATATTTATGTAAATAGCAATGTAAAGAAAATGCATGGTATGCATTATCATCATGACGTGGAAGTCATGATTCCTTTTAAGCAGGGAGGTATGTAAAGTGGTGGCGTAACATGTCCACTTTACTGGAGAGATAGTACAGGCAGGAAGCTGGAATATAGCTTTCCTGCCAAGACATGTAACATAAGTTTATGGAGCAACTTGCCCACTTTAGTGTACATAGAGTTTGTAGAACCAGAAAGCTGGAATCTATTCATTACCAAGATACAATAGCTGCTTGGTACACAGTGTATTATATAGTGCCACCACGCAACCTAAAGGTTGAATGAGTTTATGAAACAAAAGAGGTACTGCCACCCTACTTGAATAGTGGATTTAGTGGCAATGACTGGACAGTGGCAATGACTGGACAGTGACTTAGAGATAGAAAACCACATAAAAGTGGCTGGTATTGTTCTATGTTACTTTGAAGTTTGCCACCTTGTGATGCCGTACAAAGAACCAGAGTACAGCATGCATGTAGAATGCTTTGTATTAAGTCTCTTTCTCAATTTCCCCCTCTCTCCCCCTATCTCTCCCTCTGCCTCTTTGTCTCTCTCTCTCTCTCCCTTACCATTCATGGTCAGTTTTTGTATAAAGTTTTTGTATAAAGTTTCTTTGAGAAGGGTTAGTCAGGAAAGCTTGGGTACGATACCAGAGATAAGTATTATGGGATAGTAGGAACAGGAAAGTATATATAGCATATATTGGAGTTGATACTAGGTCAGTCTCTCTCCCCAAGCCCTGTGAAGTGGAAGGACGTGTTCCAGATTCTCCGAGACTAAGCTGTTATACTTAAATGTTTTAGTGGAGAAACTCAACCTTTTGCACTTATACACGAAGTTCCGTCCTGACATAACCAAGTCATGTCCAGTGTACGTCAGTTCAAAGTTGTTAAGAAGTTTTGAACGATATTTTATGGACGCTTTGCTGTACATTCGAAACGATCTGTTATATGTTGGTCGATCTAAGGAGAAGTCAAACGACTACTTAGTGCTTTGTGGACCAGACATGCAGCTTCAAGAATTTGCAGCAAGCCCGAAGTAACCTTCATTTATGGACAAGGACCCCCCCCCAACTGTGAGTCAACTCAACGCAGAGATGTCCTTTGGTCATCGTTCGCGGACCCCCTTCACTTCATGAACTGAGCGCTCCAACGAGATTCGCCATCAGGGGTTAGCATGTTAATTCGACCGCGAGGACTGTATTCATGAGCATTTTGCGCGAATATTGAATGGTAGAGACCCAATCCCCTTCATTGAATATCAGAGTGGACTTATATGTGAGTACATTCTTATCTCTGTCATTTGTATATGTATAAGAACTCTTTTTATCTTTCATGGTTAAAAGAGATCAAACTGGTTGCTCTGATGCCTGACTTTGAATAAATCTCAACACCAACAAGGTGATTAACGTAATCCAATGTGTTCTACATTGTCTTTGTCACTGCTTTGACGCCCACATACTTAGTTTGTTTAATGTTTCTGTGTGTTATATCCATTTGGATGAAATTATGTATTCGGGGTGAGAATAAGCCATCCTGACAAGTGACTTTATTCTACCGGTACACGCACATACACTCTAACACCCCCCTTACATATGATCAGGGAGGTGAGTTCACCTCCCTGGTATGATCAAGTAAAGAGAGGAGATAGTTTAATAATAAGTAAACATTAGGAAAGGTTTTGGTGGTGTATGATCAAGTAAAGAGAGGAGATAGTTTAATCATAAGTAAACCAGTGGTATTTAACAATCTCTGTTACAAGTTTCCCTGTTCTGTTTCAAAACACGGGGTAATTTGTTGTTGCATAAACCAGTCAATATAAGAATACACTTCTAGATGGCTCTTACGTGTTCCAAACAGAAGGATCCTGTTGACTGTTATATTCTTCTTTTCTTCTTCTTCTCATTATTGTTATTATTATAATCATTATTATTGTCATCATCAATAGTATCATGATGATGATGATTTTGATTATTATTCTACTCTGTACTCACTGCTTCTCTTGAATAAGCAAACTAATGTGTGGTAATCTCTTTTATAGAAAACTAAAACATGTTGAAGCATTTATATCAACAGGACTGTGTTCAAGTGAATGTAGGAGACGACCACGTATTTAAATAATGTTACATTCCTTGCAGTAAATTGAAATCAGTGACTTTCCCTTATGGTTTTCTGTTTTCATGCTTCTCATCCTGTGCTGTTGTTACTAGATACAGTTGCCATGTGCTTAATAAATGTCTATTCTATCAGTGCATATTAGGTTAGCTTGGTAAATTTTGGTGGTGCTGCTGCCTTAACTGATTTCAATAAACTTTTTCCCAACAAGTTTTTTTGAAGTATTCCCTGGTGGTGTGTGCACTCGGATTAATCCATAAGGGCTTAGTGGCAAAAATCTTCACAATTTTTTGCAGGTGCTAGTCTGCTTACCATGTCTGCAGCAAAAATTGATCTATCCTTATTTAGCGTATATTTCGTGATATATGCCCCCCTTAAAAAAAAGTGTATGACCCCTAATGGGTTACCCTGTTTAAATAACATGAATGAATGAATAAATATATGATAAATGTTTCATCAGATTTGTATTCCTGAAAAAGAAGTGATAGTTGAAGTTCTTGCCTTTTTTTTCTGATTCTATGAGGCATTTTTAAGTTTTCTAGTGGTATTTATTATTCTCATATACAGCAAAATGCAGCCATAATTCAAATGGTATGTATGGTTTACTAGAGAGCCGTCAAGTATAGGTACAGTGATTCCATTTCCATTTTAAGTTCAGTTTTCTGTTGCTCATAATTTATGCATATTCTAAGGCATATTAGAATGATATTGATTCAGATATGTGCAATGAATTAGGTGTTAATAATTATGCTTCGAGTTGATATAGAAATTATTCTTATGTCAGTGATATCTGATAGTCAAAGTAAAGGTAAAAGAGCGATTTTCTCTCATTTTAAGAAAGGGAGTTCACTTGGCATATATGTACATGTACATGTACTTAGTATCATGCAACTTTTCCAAATAATGCCACCTGTGTATATCTGTGTTTTCATAATACCTTCAATTGAAAGAAAAGGGGTATTGAAATATTTTTCTCAAATTCAGTGAATTATGTAGAGTTCCAGAGGCAAATACGCTCTATAATCAGGGACTTGAGCAAAGGTTTCAATGAACGGTCATGTATGCCTAATGACTTGTAACCAAGGGAGAAAAATGATCCCCCATTGTACTGGTTTGTGTAGATCATACAGCTCTGTTCCCCTTCCTGCAATGTGTGGTAGCCTGTTTCACATGGCCAAGTCGTGAATCCGCTGGCCAGGGCATGCTAAATGATGACATTTGACCAAACAGTATGCTTGTCAGTGTGGCTAATTCACCTGTACATGGCATTTGCATTAAGTGCAGCCAGCCAGGGGCTGAATTGTTAGTCATTTTGGCTTCAACCCACCAGAAAGGCTTACTGTAAAAGTGGAAATTTTCACGGTGTTGAAATTTTTGCACAACCAGAAACTAGCGTGAAAATAAAAGCACGCGAATAATTTTTGCTTGCCGTGTGTTTCAGTAGTTGATGTCTTGATTCCACGGAATTAAAAACATGCAAAATTCTTCTTATGCGGCGGAGCGCAAAAAATTAGTCATGCGAAAATATCCACTTTGACAGTACTTTATTTGGAATATGGCTTCACTGTGATGCAGGTGACTCACATGTATATATATTTCTATCATAGCTGAGATGATGAATGACCTTAAACCTTTAGTACATCATGTGTGATTGAGCATGCGAGCTAGGTACAGCATAATTTGGATGATGAATTCAACTATGCAAAATGTAATGTAAAATATCAAGCTTATATAGTACATAGGCATGGTCCCCAATGCACCAAATTAAACTGTCAGAGCATCTCTTACTGTAGACGCTAATGAGCCGCAGTTTTATTCCGATGGGCTCAGCTCTTTGAAAAGCCCTGTGGTAACAATCCTCATTACCACTGAAAAGAGACTGTCCCATTACACTGTTCAGTTGTGATGAAATATTACCATGTAGGGCATTATGAAATATATTAATCCATCTGACCAGAGTAATATAATTACAGCTGCTACATGATGGGAAGAGCCAGCCCGCCTATTATCAAGTTTTGTATGCATTTTAGCGTGGTGTGCACACATAATGCCCCATTTCAGTTTACCTTGAAAACAACCATTCAAGACATAATGAATTGTATTCAAGTTTCACATTGTTACCAAGGGTTAGATATAGTACCTAGTTACTGTTTGTCATGGTATAGAGTTATCCTCTTCCTCTATCTCTTTCTCTCTCTCTCTCCCTTTGTCTATATGTTTGTCTGTCTGTCTGTCTCTGTGTGTAACACACACAACACACCTGCACATAGTCTCCTTCCAAATGCCCTCCTATAGCAGCACCCGCTATGTGAAGCAAGTACGTATGTATCTATGCAAATTACATGGAGAAGTAGATGTTCTCCGCGTCATTTATCCTTCTTTGAATGCCTCGATTAATCCATGGAACCGCAAACCCTGATTGACAGACTGCTTATGAATGAAAGATTGCAGCTGACTGGGCGAAGATGTTGCAAGAGGCATGAGCAGTCTTGCTCTTGTCGGACAGTTTGGCATTATGGGCTTTTAAATATGCCTTTTACCCATGAAGTCTTGACGTAATACCATTTGCACAATGTTCACAACAATTATACCTGACCTTTTTTTCTGTGTGTGTGTGTCAGGTTCTGAGGTGGTACATATAGTTACTTCCCTTCATGCCTAAATTTTGTGTGATAGGTGGTAGTGGCTAAAACTGTTGATATACATGATCCTAACTAAGCGCTCTATGCAAAAGTCATAATGCTGTGTGTGCTATCAATCTTAACAGCAAGAGAACAATCCATAACTTATTTCAGAAGGTAATGGTACAGACAAAAGCTTGTGTGGAAGCCATTGTATTGGATTGCAATAGTTGCATTATTTGGCCTTTCCCATTTTCTTCTTCCACCTATGTAGGGGGCATGATAGAAGAGATGTGAATGTTCAAATGGAACGACTGGTGATGGATTTGAAAATCACTAGTCAGCGCATTACTTGTGCGATTTAATTTTTTTTTTTTAGAAGAATGATGCACGGCTACAGATACATGTAGGTGCAATTAAAAATGAATGAATGTAGGCAAATTTGTGAGAGCAGTTTGATTGCCCACTGTGCTGGGATAATTAGACACGAGAATGACGGCTCGTGGGTGGGGTGCACGAGATGTGCAACCGGGCGGCTTTCCTCCAGCTATGTCTGTTGTCACGGCAACCACTGGCTACCACATCCAATCAGTCAATAGCAATTGTGATATTACTTTGAGCCCTGGTAATGATTCATGGCTGGTTTGAATGGACCAACTCGGTCAGCCGACTGTAAACCAGTTAGAAAGCCTTGATGATGCTGGCCACAGTTGTATCAAGGGGAGAATTAAAAATGAATGGGAGATGTAGGAGGGGGAGGGAAAAGAAATAGGAAGAGAATGCATGATTTCATCCAGGTTATGCTTCCAGTTCCCACCTTTCAACGTGTGATATATGTATCAGGTCGAGCAAGCTGAATCATGTTAATAAATGTTTGATTTTTTGTCAGCCAATAGCACAAGGACACATTTTCCCTTGAGTACTAGAGGGAAAATGCTATTCGTGCCGGTCTTTTGTGATGGTGAAAATAAAATTTTAAACAAAGTTATATGACTGTACTATTGCTTGCCAGATGATATGTAAATCATATGAGTCATGAAGGTATTGATATGAAATATAGTTGTACCTGGTACTAAAATGTCTTCATCTACAGTAGATTTCAAAATCTTTAAAAAAGGAGAAATTGTCTGTTTCCTACATAACGTGTGCAATAAAAGTGGAGAAAAAAGTATTTGATATGGTTATATGAATAACCAACCTTTGTTTATATTTGTGATTATAATATTGTAGACAGTTCAACTGATATTGATGAAACAGCCTTACTACAAGAACATTCAAATTTCTTGAATGGATAGTTAGCTACTTCATTCAAAGTGGCTGCTTGCAAATATTTGTACGACTGGAGATCAGTAAGTTTTATATTGTTTGGGATTATGGTTTGATTTTATCATCAAAGGAATTCTTGTTGGCTAGGCTCTGTGATACCCTCCAAAAAATTGTTATTGTTAAAGAAATTATGGCATCAATGTTTATGCATTCAGAGAGTTCAAAGATAGCAGTGACAAAAAGATACTCTCATATTTGGTATGTGAGAGCAAAGGTGCATGATATTTTGGAACAAGGCCACAAGAGATATAATGCTGCTCATCTAGCTGAAATACGGCTCTGGGAAAATGGATCTGTGGCCTCCCACTAACAACATGGGACTGAGCTGTGTTCTTTAGCTATGATCTGCCAGAACGGTGATACATCTTTAGCTCATCACTGAGTTATTGCACATTGTTATTATCTGTATTGATAACAGTATAATCTTCCATGCTTTTCAGTTAAACTCAGAGCACAAACTAACAGTAAGCTGAGAGGGTACTGGTTTAAAATTACCTGTTTGTGACCTAACTCCTTATCTAAAAGTGGCTGCCATGCCTGCCGTTATGTAATTCATTTGTGGTTCAAATATGAGCATTAAATATTCAGGGTTTGGTAGGAAGGAAGGCGTAGGAGTTTTCATGAATTCAAATGAACAAGTCACTCCCCAACCTGGTTTTTTCTTAGCCTGTAGGCGAATGAAACTGAACAGAATCTTAAGCAGTTTGGTGAGCAAGAACAAGAGTGTCAGCAGTGATGACATTAAACATGTTTCGTAGACTTTCTTGCATAATGACATCCTGTTCTCGCAGCCCCCCCCCCCCCCCCTTCCCCATTTCCCCTTCAGGGTCTATAACTCTCTTTTGCCCCTGCAGACCTGCCCTGTGATCATTCTTGTTCATGCTTTGTTCGAACAACTTGGTTGCAGTGTTTATGTGATCAATTAACTCACAGACACCCAACCCCTGCTATTGGACCTTTCTAAAAGATGATACACAATGATACACTGTGCTTGCATTCTTTTCTGGTGATACACAATGATACACTGTGCTTGCATTCTTTTCTGGTGACGTGTTCCTATAAGTGACTTTCACTCCATCTGGTCCAGTTTGCTATTAACATGCTTCTTTGCTACAAAAGTCTGAAGTTCTGTACATGTTAAAGAGCAGACGAAAAGAGAGATTTTTTTTCCCTTCTAAATCTGCATATGCCTTGGGTACAGAATAACATTCAAATGCATGAAGAATGCAGTTTTGACTTCAACAGCTATTTTACTCTGGTGATGACTGTAGAGAAATGTAATACAAGTATGTAAAGGTTGTATGGATTTAAGTTATGACTGCTCATCGTTCCAAGGTACCCCCTATCCCCATGTATACCTGGTCCATTGCTTTGAAACATTTTCAGGTAGGGAGATGTTGTGTAAACTAGTGTTAATTGTGAAAAGAGTATAAATCATGGGGGCAGAGAGGGAAGAGCCCAGTAAGTTTTCTGGAATCTGTAACAGTGTTCCTGCCATTCTATGCCTTCCAATCCTCCACCACTTTGACCCGAATTCACGAAGGTGGTACAAATGAAACCATGGTTTAAACCATGGTTGACAAAAACCATGGAGCACCAAGTGTTGCACGGAATATTTCGTCACAGAATATTTCGTTACGAATTGGTCATTTTGTCGATAAAATTACCTTTTCGTTAACGAAATTATCATTTCGTGGACGAAATGCTCATTTAGGTACCAAATGTTGTCATTTCATTACAAAATGATAATTTCATCGACGAAATTACTGATTTCGTAATGAAATATTCCATGCGACACTTGGCGCTCCATGGTTTTTGTCCATGGTTTCATTTGTACCACCTTCGTTAATTCAGGCCTTTTTGTACCTATCTGCATATCATTCTACATTTGTAACTACGGTAGATACAGGAGGCCAAGAGAAACTGCCTGACTGTTTGGTTATCATGAGTAACTGAGCTAGATATTCCTAGTATCAGCAGGCCTTATATATATCTTCCCTATACCTCTCTCTGTTAGCCCAGACTACACATTAAGCAATACAGTAGTATGTTTGTCTCCATATACAGTGGGCTTTGCAATAGGTGACTGGTAGCACTTACACTCTTTCCACATGTGGGATTGCTAAGGAAGCAGAGCTGTGTGACTTGTAAGATGTTCCTTTTTACTTGTTTGACATGTGTGGCAGTATCATCTGATTTGAGCCCATACAGAGCTCCCAACGCCAATCTCAATCCTCCTCTCGATTTTGTTCCATTCTGGCAGGTGGCTCGGCAGCAGCTAGGAAAGAGATCATCCGAAACAAGATCAGAGCAATCGGCAAGATGGCGCGAGTCTTCACAGTTCTCAGGTAACGAAGAGGAGTTGAGGTGAATCCTAAGACAGTGTGCATGTGGGTTTGACAATGTTAGGGAAGATTTGATGTACTTCTTTTTTTTTACCTAACTCATTGTAGCTGTAGAGGATGCACCAGATGATAGACAGTTGTATCGCCATACTCACAAGTCATTACTCACAGACCTAATGGCTTGTGTACAGTTTGGTTTGGTATGGGAGAGGGGTTGGAACTGGTGTAAAGAGAGACTATTGTTTGTGCTTGTGTGTCAAAGATGTCACAGGTTTTGTTGTTAGGTACTCTCTGAATCCTTGTTTAAGAGTCCATTAAATTTCCATAAAAACTGACACATTCAGGATTGGTAATATAAATGCCTTGGACAAAAAACAACAATAAAAAACAATTGTAGTTGGCCTTCATAAATATCAAATAAAATGCCATTGCATAGCTAATTGTCATGGTGTGTTGTGCAATATACAGGGCTTTAGAGAGTCAACTGCCATTAAATGATATTGTCAGCATTTGCAGGGGGAGGGGGAAGGGGAGGAGGGATTCAGTAGATAAGATGTATAACATAGTGCGTATAGCTACAACAAGATGGCTAGGGTGCAGGCTAAGTGTCCGTCTGATGAAGGGATTGGGTTCAAAGGTCAAGAAGGAAGTATGTGACTTGAGCCCCAGAGTGTGTCAATTACAATGTCCACCTTCACCAGGGGGCTGGTTTGTAATGATTTGAATTGTCTAATGGGAAGAAGTATAGATGAGTGTTGACAATGTAAGATCTAAATGTTCACCATTCATTGTATTGGCCTCGGCTCATCACACATATTCCCATTTTGCTTGAATGAGTGTGCTGAGGAAAGGGGGATGGGTAGTGCAAGACAAAAGAGTTTTATGACAAATTTTATTGCAAGAAGACAGAAGCAGCCATATTTTTCCGGCACTGGCCATGCGTGAAGCTCATCTTTTATGAATGGGGAGCCATGCAAAATGGATGCTGCTGGCTCCGTTTGTAGGCCCCGGGCAGCATTTGTAATGAGTGGGACCTGGAAGATGGCATCTTCCGACTTGGCATGCATCGCCTCATATCCCCCCACCCCGGTTTTGACTCTCCGGGGCCTCTTTTCACATTAAAGAGGGGGAAAAAAAGAAAGAAAGAAAGAGAGAGAGAAGGGATACACAAGTATGTATGAGAATTCTTCCTCCTCTTAGTCTGTAAAATTGAGATAAATTATTTAGATAAATTGGTTATTTAGCCTCCGACCAGGCCTCTCACGATTCTGCAATTAGACTAATAGTGCTCGTCTTGTGTCTACTTGTGCAGCAGCAGCAGCAGCACCATGCAGTAGTGTATGTATGTGTGGATGACCATGTGTATGTGTGTGTATGTTGGAAAGTGTGTTTCAGCGAGTCAAGTCTTAAAATGCTAATAATGATGACTTCAGTGAATAGAGGCGTACTCTCTCGATTCATTGAATTAGGGTTAAGGCTGGAACATCTATTGTTAGACCTCGCGACAGAAAGAGAGTCATCCAACTTCCAAGAAGCAATTATTGGAGATCGTGTCCCAGTTTGATCATTATGGCTTTAAGTATGAATTGATTACTCACATACATGAGAGGGGAAAAAAAATTGGCAGAGAGTGTTCCTTCTTCTCAAGCCTTACAAACGGTGTCTGGGGGGGGGGGGGGGGGACTTGATTGTTGATGCTACAAATGCTGTATATGAGCTCTGTGCAGGTGTTGTGAGGTTCTGAAATGAGGGCTTCCGTCTGGTGTTTATAAACACTATTGTTTTTTGGCATAGATTTCAGTCAACAAGAGTGGATGAATTGCAGATTTCTGTCAAATCTCTGTTTCTCCTCTGTCAAAAATGATAATGTTGATTTTTTTTTAATGGATTCACTGATCTCTGGTTCGTATCGACAGACATGTCGGTATTGCAACTAATACGTCTTTGATATGTTTGTGGTGTTTAGGCATGCAGTGATGACGATTGGACACTGCAGAAAACATGAATTTGTTGTTTTGAGTCAAGGAGGGGGCTACCATTACTTAAAGAAATGAGATTAATAAATAGATTTTAAAAAATCGCCCCTCAGAGGGGAGTTAAAACCATTTGTCGTGTGGTTGTTTGTTACAAGCATTCATCGCTTCTGCAGCAATCACATTAATTTTGAATGACTACATTTTCACATATGTGTAGATTATAGAGGGTATGCACAGAAAGAGATCTCCTACCTTTGGCTGCAATCAGTGTTATTATACATTTGTAGCACATGCTGTGATGTGTGAATTCATGTGCAGGGATATAATGTAGTAATGGAGGGGGAATACCTGGTACTGGAGAGAATTGTTGCCATTGTAACTCACAGCTGTTCATATCCCCCCTCCGCCATTGATACAGTTTTGATCAAGATGTCCTATATATGGGACAGATTTGCAAGGTGGCATTGCTGTTCCCACATTTTCAGGAGATTTTTGGGTGCATAGAGATACATTTTCATGTTGATGATACGCATTGGTAGTGACTTGGAATTGATTATGAAAAAGAAAAGAAAAAGAAAATGCAAATCATTAACCAAGCATCGATGTTGTGTGTTCCTCCCCCTCCTGTCTCTAGGGAAGAGAGTGAGAGTGTGCTGACACTGAAGGGACTGACGCCTTCAGGCATGCTGCCCCAAGGAGCCCTATCCGGTGGCAAGAGAACACTGCAGACTGGTGAGTTACTACCTCCAGGCCGCTGAGGGAGTCTGGGCCCCATTTCATACAAAGTTGATATGAAAGCAACCCTTGCTGGGATGGCAGTTCTCATGGTAATGACAAGAATCCAGCTTCCTGGTTGGCTGTTGCTATGGGAAGTTGCCATTCCAGCAAGAAGTGCTATCAAAACATCTTTTATGAAATGGGCTTTGGTCCCAAGCAAGGCAGGTATCAACAATGTAGAGAGAAAAAGAGATTAACACAAACAAACCAACAAACGTGATATCTAAACTCAGTCTTGAGCACCGAAGCTGAACTGTATTGTTCCTCACACCTCGTCCTTGTTTACTGACCTTACATTGAAACTTAAGTGTTTGCAAATGCTATTTGTTCGATATGGAATATAGTCATTTATGGAAAATTCCTGTCTGTGCCGAAAAAGAAGTCGTACTAATCCCACCAATAAAAGTATTCCGACACTGCGTGGGTTTATGTGTCACGTCCTTCAAGATGTGGGTTTTGAATGCGATCAAACACAATATGTCAACACAGTTAGAATGGGTGCAGATAACCCAGAAAGGTAATTTGTTTATTAAAAAAAAAAAAAATGTAGTACAATGAATAGACATCATGATGACTAATACCGTGAATGAAAAAAGAGACTGCTTACAAACCTTTGGCCTCCCCTTCTTTAATTTTTCATACTGTGTGTGTATGTGTGCTCATTTTATTTATTTCTTCTTTTTTTTTAAAAGAGAAGAGTAAAAATGATTTTTATTTTTTTTAAGGATAATTTAATGATCATATAAACATATGTCTTGACAAGTGGCATCTCACAAGACGTTGGGTTTTCTCCAATCTACCTCACATAGATACTGAATGTATACTTAGTATCACAGTTACTGAGATAACAGCTGATCTCATAGATAGAAATAATTGTAATGGCATGCGCATGCCCATCAAACAGGTTTCAGTAGCAGACTTGCTGAATGCATGGGCTCTAATGGAAAACATCTCTTTAATTCTGTTATTCCCACTTTATGGAATTGAGAATTAATGATGTGCACGTTTGATGCAACATGCAGCTGTGTAGAAAATTACACAGACTGCACAAAACCCATGCATACAAAAAACGAGCAAGTCAACAGATGTGTGAGGTGTGTCTCACGTGTAAATTTACTGTACTTACACCAAGGTACACATAGGTGTGCTTGGGTGTGCAAGGTCCAGGTGTGCTATGAAAGAGATACATGGTGTGTGAGATTGTGCAGAATAGAGCACAAGAGAATGCATAGGTGTGAACGAGACATGCATTCTATGTGTATGTCTGATGTGTAAATTAACCGTTTAGTGAGACTATGCATTCCTTGCTATTTAAAATCGTGCTGCTGTAAAAAGCATTGTGAATCATTTGTGATGGATTTAACTGTGATTTCGTCACGTTTTGCATCCAGTAAGCATTGACACAGATCAGTGCAGAAGATATGAGGACTGAAAGGTGTTTTGCTTTGAAAGGGATTTAAAAAAGCAAAAAACGAAAAAAAAAAGCAACTGAGTGATGGACCACATGTCTGCAAAGCTGTTCATTTGAAAATATGATTTGTTAATGTACTGTAGAGCTGGAAATGTACATTTTGACATGTATACACAAAATACACGACTATCAAATTTGTACAGTGGGGGATTGTGTTTTCGCTATATGAAGTTGCATGTAGTTTCCTCAACTCTTGTGTGAAATATCTGGATTTTTAGAGGAAGCAGTGTGAGTGTGGAACGTGAGATGCTAAAAGGTCTGCAGTGGTCGGCTATTTCCTGAACGTGCTCTCTACAGACTAGCTGATCATATGTATAGATCTCTTCTGCTCATACCTTCCTTCTAAATACCCTGATGTCATTCAAATTAATTTGTCCATTCAGTTGAGAATTTTTCAAAAAATGTCAGAGAAATATATGACGTAGTGTTATCAACTCGTAAAGTCTCCAAAAGTCAGATCACAGATATTTGTTAATGTATTTCAGATCCTAAACTTACCAGTGGAATATGATTTCTCCTGTTTTGTGATCCCAAACCCTACCAAACAAATGGTGAGAAAGCCAATCATTATGCTATAACATAGCCTTTGAGGTAGTTGGCTTTATGGTTTAGATGCAATCAATTTTGCATATATCAAACTTTCAACTTTTTGAGGGATGTCAAATTTCTTATTTTGTGATGTCATATTTCTTTTGCTTGGTTTAGTGTTTATGTATTCTGGATGATGTAGCAATAGGTCGCTTGTTTAAGATGAGTTGTATGAACAATCCTAGGCATTAACATTGTACGCAACCTGAACATAAACATAACTTAAGACAAATGCATGATGTGGAGTTGTTAATTGTTATGTATATTTGTCCGAGAAAGTTCTGAACTGATCACTGTATAAATTTTGTTCTCCTCTCATCTGCAGCTATTGGTCAGAAGATCAGTGGTTTTGAGGAGGCCAAGGGTCTGGACAAGGAGAATGAGAAGATGCCCCCACGCAAGGATGCACCTCCTCCCCCAACCAACAACAAGGGCTCGTAATGTCCCTGCCTAACCCCCCAACCTCCCCAGTGAGCACTGTTGGCTGATTTCCCTCATCCCCCCCATCTCCCACCCCCCTCCCCATGTCCCATTCTCATTCACCTTTGAGCATTCCGTGGTATTCTTGTGAACTAAGTATTCCTCATCCTTCTCTCTCTCTCTCTCTCTCCCAATCTTTCTGTCCATCTTTCTCTCTTTCCTTCTCTGTTACCAAATGTCCCCGCCCCCTTGTGTTTGTCCTTCCTTCATGCTCTCCCTTGCCCTGTGAGGTGTCTCCTCACCCCTCTGATGAATGGATCCAATGTCAAGAAGAAACAATTGTGCTGCTCAACAAGGCAACAAAGTCTACTGCGATGTGCCATCGCCTTCTCCTTGTCAGCAAACAGTGGAACAATGGAACAAAAATGGGAAATTGTTTAAAAAGACCCCACTGTTTTATTTCCTTTGGAAAAGCTGAATGATAAGTGACTAAGAATAAGTTGGTACATCACATGTATCAGTGATAAGTGGGAATTCTGGACCCACAGACCGTGGTGATAATGTGGTCTTTTTATGCATACCCGTATTTCCTTTGATAGCTTCTGACTCTTAAGGATGATCACAGAATTTGTCATTCCTTTCTTTTGTTATATCATGAAAGTGTTCAATGCAGAAAGCTAACATATTACGTGGACGAAACTGAAGTTTGAAAGCCAGATGACAAAGTGCTTCATTCTTGATGGAAAGGAAATTTGTAGTCCACAAATTATGTTTTTTCTTCTTGTTCGCTCAGGAGTAGATTGGATGCTGAAAATATGCCTGAGCTCTGCCATGTAATGAGCCAAGGGGTTAGCATCAGTCAGTGTTCGTGATGGCTGGGGAATGGTAATGCTTCTTGTCCCGCTGCCAAATAGATAGAGGAAAGACACGGAAGACAAGAAGCCGTTTCTCAATATGATCCAGGGCTCCCGAGAGATTACGCCGCTGCGGTTAATCTTGTCCGTGGAAGATAGACTGGGGGAGCATCTGACCTTAGCAGTCAGCGGCAGGAAGTTCGGCAAACCACAATATTTCCCATGAATCACCAGGGGCGGAAGTGTTACTTGGAGAGAAAAAGAGAGCGAGAGACGGGGGTAAAGACAGTGTCCATGGGTTCCTAGTCCTTGGCTGCCCAATCTCTCTTGGGTGTATGATGATAATGCTTGTAGTTAAAGCCTGGCAGTATCTGTGGGCCCTCCCTCACCCTGAGTTGTTATTGTGTCATAATTTGCTGTGCCCCTTTTTTTTCTCTCTCTCTCTCCAAATCTTGATTCATTTGCACCTATCTTTTCGACACATGCACATTAGCACGTGACTCGCACACATGGAAGATGACAACAGCTAAGTTTCTCCGTAGGACAGACAGTTGCTTTTTTTTCACTTGATTGTCCTTTCTTTGCTGAAGATTCACACTTTCTAATAGGCTAAAATTTTCTATGCCTAGCTGTATTACTCTTATTTGTGTATGCACAGAAGATGGGAAGAATAAAAACTTTCTCTCTTTTTATTTATTTATTTTTTTTTTTGGGGGGGGGAGCAGGAAGAGATACTGGCAGCATCGAAGTCAAGAATATAAAATATACCGTTAGGAAAGGATGCTCATGAGAAGACTTCAGAAAATATATTGTCTTTGGGTGTACAGATAATGATCACATTAATGTAGTATATCATCATACAAAAAGTGTAGCCATCGAGGCGTCATCTCTTTTATCGTATGAAATGAAGAGCTCGAGTTGAAATGGGTCTGCCATGCGTAGGAACCTTTCTAGAGTGGAGTCAGTCGACATACTCCTTTGTCGGCCAACAGATGTGGACATGAATTCTGGCTAGTCTGAAACCTGAAATCTCCTTCCGCCTTCAAGGCGCCACCTACTCTACCACAGACCTTAGCAAACACGTCATGTTGTATTATGTCATGAAGACCTAGAGTTGCCAACCCCCCAAAAAGCTCCAGTGATGTCTGTGTAAATAGTTGTACAGTATAGGTCTTGTGTGTTTGAGTATCATATCCTTGTAGAGAGAAGGTAGCAGTAGCTTGGTGTGTCATAACCTGCCATATTATTACATCACCCTGTACCACCAAAAGAAAAAAGAACAAAAAAAAAAGAAGATAACCCTCACCCATCATCAGTGTACAAGTTGCCTATTCATATAATTTTATATTGAAAACTCTTATCTCATGCTATGAAATGGGATGATTGTGGTCACAGGGTCGTGCCGGTCATGACCCGATATGTTATAAGAATTGCACGGAAGAGAATCGCTCAGTGCTTATATTGAGCCCCATGTATCTTTCACTCGTTATTAGAAATTATATAACACCATTATATTAAAAAAAAAAAAAATGGAGCACAAGGAAGATTTCGTTTTTGCATGTGTCACAGAGATTATTTGCAACTGATTATTTGCTGGTCAAAAGAGAGTGTGCTGACAAAAAAGGTCGAAGATCTATCAATGTGCTCAGTGTCAAAAGAAAAGACAGATGTCCTTCTCTGAGTGGATTTACACTGCCAACTTTATGTAGGGCTAACTGAGTCTGAACGAAAGCTGCTGAGATGTGACCTGAGGAGGTCTGAAATAGATCTTGTGCAATCAGACGTTTTTGTTTTAATGGTTATTATGCATCACAAACATTAACTTGTAGCAAAATGCTCATTTTCTTTCTTTATGGAGCACCATCGCACACCCTCATTTTGTGGCAGAGGAATTTCCTTTTTGATAACGCTAATGTACTTCAGCAGTAGCCTCATTTAAATCTATCTATGTGGAAAGACCACAGCTCATAAACTGTGATATGTCATGTCAGCATGGGGAAAAAATATCCACTGGTACATATTTGTATCTTTTACGACAAAACATTTTGTATTACCTGTCTGCACCTTAACTGCGCTTTGATGTATAATCTCTTGCATTTTGCAAATTTATCAAAGCTTTGATATTTTTTCCTTTTGCTTTATTCAGAATTTTTACAATTTTCTGATGTCACCACATTAAGTTTGTATCTGTAATAATCTCTTCCCAGTTCTCGTAACTGAGCTAGTCATCATTCATGATGGTATTTCCTTATTTTACTGAGTGGTATTTGTATACATTGATCCCTTTGTCTGCAGGCCACAGGTATAGTCACTGTGCTTGTATTTGTACAAGGAGTTTTAGCTGCCATGTAACCTCTTTGAGACTTATATCAATAAGATGGCTATGGGTCTGGGCTGTACGTCTTGAACAAACCTGTGCAGTGTTAGAAAGCATGTATCTGTGTCCTAAGGACTTTGTAATGGAGCTCTGGTTAAACATGCTATCGGTTTGGAAAGTCTAGTGACACAGGAAGAGGCATTTAACTGTAGCCAAAAGAGGTATCATGCCTACACTTTAGGAGGTGTTGTGACTCTGTGGATAAGATTATGGACTCTCAATGCTGAGGTGACAGGTTCAAGTCCCCTGCCAGCAGTGGCTGGGTCCTTGGGCCAGGTACTCTTATCTTCATTGCCTAGTCCGTCAGAGGGGTTGTTAGTCCCATAGATAGTTGCTCACAAGCATGCACTGCTTCCTAAGAAGACACATTAAATTAATCACAATTCAGATTTCATTCACATGATGTAGCCACTTTGCCTCTCTCAACAGCTTTTGTCTTTGTTTCGTCACAAATTGTGCCAAGAAGAAATGACCCCATACTGAAAATGAAGAGTTGCTTTTTTCTTAACTGGGCAGAACTTGGCATTCCTCGGTTCAGAGTATTACAGGGTACGTTCAATATACATACAGTTACACTTAATTCTATGCGGTTTATGACTCGTTGTGGCCAAGGGTGTTGATGACAATTTACTGAAATTTTCATTGCTCAGGGGTGAGTGAAAAGAGGAGAGAAAATTATCCGAATGCCAAGCTTATCAATGTTGGGGAAAGCTGTGGCTTGGGGGAAGTTGTTGCTTGGGGCTGCGTAGTCCAGACACAAGTTCTTCATGAAATATAACTGCCTGGATAGGAAGGATACAGAGAGAAACTCGTCTGTTTTAAAGTGCAATTGGGTCTGGATCATCAGACGTCCCATGTAGAACGGTTTACTTTTCAGGGCTGCATAAGGGTATGCCAAACTAGACAATCGAGCATATTTGTTCCCATTCCACTGAGTATCGAACCAAGGCTGAGAATGATGGTTAATGAAGGTTAATGAAATGCAACTCCTGGCATGCACACTGATACTGGAAGTGACTATTGAAATGGAAGACCATGCCGTGATTATCTGGTGTCGGTGTGCGTGTTGTGGTGTTGCCCCCCTGATGATACAGGTGCTCAGATTGTCTGACTCTTGCTAAAAATTATTCTCTTCTGAATCAATGGTAAACGAAACGTTGTTATCATTTCTCCAAGGTCAAAGTGTCTTGCTGATCCATTGGGCTGAGGTGAGGTCATACAATTTGGGTCCTTGACCAGTAGTTTTCATTGTGCCAGACCTGTATAAGCTACTCTAGACTTCAGGACAATGCTTTTTTTCTATGTAGTGGAGTATTCAGGTATTCTTTTATGCAAATAATCTGTAGCAGTTGTAACTTCGAGTAAATTTATAAAGTCATGAATTTGAATCTTAATTATGACCATGTACCTGTGTATACAATTAGCTGTTAAAACAGGATTAGTGTGAATGGAGATGCTATACATCAAAAGTTATATACGTAATTATATCTTGTACCATGCATTCTTTATTAGATCTCTTTCCAGTATAATTATCAATGTTACCGAGGGAAAATCTGTTCTGTAATGAATTTCCCTGTCATTTTGAAATGTGTACAGATATATGATTGATAGCATGGATTGAAGAAAAAAAAAAGAAAAAAATCTGTATGACAATAATGTGTGAATAGGCAATTATCTTGATATTTCATCGTCATTTCTTGTACAAAAGTTGTTTTTTTTTTATTTGCCTGATGATCTGAAGTATACATAACAGTGTGATATAATTTCTCTTTTCATTTTGAAGAGATATGTGAGGTAAATAATGATGTGATTGTGTGTAGATATACGCAAATATTTTAGTTCATCTTTAATATCACTGATATTGTCTATGACAAACGATTTGGGTGTTCCAGTTGGAAGAGCGCAGATTTTTGTGTGTTAAAACAGAAGGATTTTTCAGTGTAAGGTCTGTTCTTGCTTGTTTGTTATGTGTCTGTAGTTTACATAAACATGAGAATGTATAGAGGATGTACAGAGGCCTACAGTAAAGTTTGCCTATCTTAACTTTAGCTACGATTGTGAAAACTTGTACACACTTATTCCAAACTAGCAATTTAGGGCGGATTGTTTACTCTATAACAATGGTATAAACACAGCAGTGGTTTCAATAATCAAGCCAGTTTATAATTGTGACTTGTATGTCTCTCTTTTCTCCAATTCCGTTTGGCAAATTTTTGTTCCAATTCGTTCCCAGCAGTTCATTTTTTTTTTCTTTTTATAATATTGGGTCAAAGTTTGTGTGCTTTGCTATGAAGATAAAGTGTTTGATATTTTGATCTGTTCT
Source organism: Diadema setosum (assembly GCA_033980235.1). NCBI lineage: Eukaryota > Metazoa > Echinodermata > Echinoidea > Diadematoida > Diadematidae > Diadema > Diadema setosum. The sequence goes on along the minus strand of CM067061.1, from coordinate 5,484,928 downwards.
GAGCATCAGTTAGTTTGAGTGTGTACCACATTGTTTGGCACATCCCTGCTTGGTGTGTCAGCATTGAGGGGAAATAGATGTAGGATGTAGTGAGAACTAATGAAACAAAAGTGTGTATAGCAGGTACTGAACTCTTGTCTCGTGAGGGCAACATCTATACTTGCATGGAAGTTTGACTGTCTTTTTGTTCTTCATTTGGTCTAGTGCAGGTTTCTGAAACGGGGGTCCCAAGCAAGCCAAAGTAAAACAAGCAGTCTTGGTTGGGCCATTTCATGCTAGGATTCATATCCCCTCCCCCCACCCCCTTTTCTCCAGATTGCCAGGTGAACTTCTACAGATGTCAGTAAATGTTCTGCACATATTTGTATGATTAGTTACCAGTAAGTTCCTCATCTAGCCCCCCCCCCCCCCTTCTCCAGCATTGGTAAGAAAGTTTAAGAGCTATCAAAGAGAGATGAAACTAATTGGGCAGATCGTGAAAAAAAAAATCAAAATGCTGCAGTTCCTATACTGGTATTTGGTCTGTTCATGGGGCATAGGCCATATGCACCAGTTTATCAACTATTTGAAAAATGAGAGTTTAAGGAGTCGTATTAACCATGATGAGGCATAGGTGTTATGTAACAGTGCACCTGACTACTATCTTTTCAAGTCATAGATTCTGCCCCTCTGGAAGGAAAGAAAAAATGAAATCATTGTACAGTAATTATTTCATACTGTGTCTTAGAGCACCATGTAAAGCAGAAGGTGTCTCATGAGCTAGTCAGATGATGTGTTCTGTCTTTTTTCTGCCCTCTCCCAAAAGATAGACAAACCTGCTGTTTTTTATGGGAACAAAATGAGCGCAAAGAGTCTGTGTAACATCCTGTTTCAGAAACCATTGAGTTTTTGTTTATTTATATCTTTTTAGGGCTAAAATGTTATTATTGAACTAAGGTTTACATGTTAGAAAGTGTCAAAGTACAACCAAAACAAAATCTAGCATACTTGGTAGTGGTGTATAATGAATACAGTTGATAAAGTTATACCAATAGTCTGTAGATTTGAACACCATAGAAGGATGACGATGAACATGGACATCATGGAGGTACTCCTTCACAGATCAGTGATTTGCTACTCCCACTCGGTCTGGTTTACTATTCAAGTATGGAATTACTCACTCTGTGAATGGCTTGGAGTGTAGCTGGTGGAAACGTCTGATATACCAGTATACTTGCGTAGATTGATCTATGGAGCATGGCTCATTTGTGCAAAAGAGAGAAAAAAAAAATCAAATTAGAATCATGAACTACACGGTAGAACAGTGACAGCAATTGTACAGTTACTAGGAAATATAATCACATCAGAATTTTGTATTATATTGTAGAGTGAACAAAAAAAAAAAAGAAAAGAAAATGGGGACTTGTGCATCTGTTGAAAGGCATGCATTTAATTTTTTTTTTTTCCTGAGGAAGCAAAAGTGAAAAAGTTGTATTATGATTACAATATCTTATTATCATTATTGTTATTATTGTTATTATGACTTCTACTCTGACAAAACAAACAAAAAATCTCTTTGGTGTTAAAGGACAAATAAAGCTCACTTCCCCATTGAGGGAGAAATGCACTTTTTGAATGGATTTTTATTGTATCGGTGTGTGGAGTCCATAAGGCATACAAGCAGGGAGGTGTGTGAGCCGTGTGAGCTGAGGGGATGCTAAGCAGGAAGATGACCAGAAAACAAATTAAAGGTTGCCATGGTAATAACAGGCATTTCAGTGACCTTATGTTTTTAATACCCCTCTCTGACATACAGCATCAAACATGTCAATTGCAACAGACATGATCTATTGTGATGTCATTCTCTCTCATACACAAACACTTACCTGATTGCATTGCAGTACTAATTAATTCTCTTCAAATCATATACAGGTACACTTCATGCAATAATTAGAATGATAAATGCATTCAGAAGTCATTCATAGGTGCATGTACATTTTTTGAACTTGTTTGAAGTAGCATAATTTCATTTCAAGCATCTACTGTAAAAGTGGAAATTTTTGTGGTGTTGAAATTTCGCGCAAGCAGAAACTAGCGCGAAAATAAAAGCACGCGAATATTTTTGCTTGCCATGTGTTCCATTAGCTGATGTCTTAATGCGCGAAACTCTTCTTACTCGGCCGAGCGCAAAAAATTGGTCGCACGAAAACATCAACTTTTACAGTACAGTATGTGTTCACAACACTAGGGAATGCACACATGTATACAGCTATAGTATACTGTAGTGAAATTGAAGAGTTTGTTCGCAAAAACCGATAAGTCCATTTTTTAATGATTTTGAAGTACGGTCTCTGTCATAAAGTACAAAATGATACCTTTTAAATGATATATTGGTCACTACATATAAAGGTACATTTTTGAAGTTCTGGTAAAAAGAAGCAAAAATTTTCTTATTATTCTCTTTATTTTTCTTGACCTTTAATCGCAGCAAAGATATCAGGACCACATAGATCTATTTCAATCGGGCCATCCTTTGCTTGTCTTCTCCGAAAAGCTCAATACTTATTACATGTACTGTTGTTTATATATATATATATATATATATATATATATATATATATATATATATATATATATATATATATACATATATATATATATATATATACATATATATATATATATATATATATATATATATATATATATATATATATATATATATATATATATATATATATATGTGTGTGTGTGTGTGTGTGTGTGTGTGTGTGTGTGTGTGTGTTAGGTAGAATGGGGAGGGCAACTGGAATAAATCTGTTAAAACAAACAAATAAACTAGCTTTGGGAGAACTAAGTAGCTGTGGTTGATCAGGATGGATTGCTTCACAAAAATTCAATGAAGCTGGACGCTCTTTTCTGACTTTTTTGTCGCCGTGTAGATCTGGAAAATGCAAGCACTTTTTTTTTTTACAGTAAGGCTTCCCTAAAAGACCTCTGAGTGGATTTTGAGCAGGAAGAAACACACACACACACACACACACACACAAATACAATAAATCGCAGGACTGAAGCGCAGTAAGACGGTTTACCTAGAGATGAAACACGAAAGATGTTGAATCTACTGGGTATTTTATGGAGTTTTATTTATTTCTTATTTTGAACACGTGTCAGACGTGTGTCTGGTAAATTATCGACAGGTGCAAGACATTTCTACAAGTCAGACAAGACATGCACATTCTGACGATCACATTTTTGTTGTAACGCCATCTATCGTTGAAAGCATACAAGAGGACCAGTCTCACCTACCCTTCAAACCACGATGAAAAAAAAATAGAAGTTCAATTGCACGTAATTACAAAAACTTCGTCAAAACTGTGACGACTATTGATGAAGACACTATTATATTACTGTGTGCGTATGCGCGCATGTGTGTTATGATGAAGCCCTTAGTGTCACAAAGCAGTCATTACATGCACTAATTCCTGCCTCAATCGACCACAAAAATATAGACAAACCACACACGAAATAAAGAATACGATCAGTAAGAACAAATAGAACGTTAAAAGGAAAGGATTGAACAGACAGATTGAGAAGTGACGTTTTCATTAAAGCAAGAAATTATAAACACTATAACGATTACAAAGTTCTGATTTTGATTACACACTACACAGACATGTTTCCATGAAACCGCCTTATGTATTATTTGTCACAAAACTCGGTATTATGATTTTATACCTCACGTCATTATTTTGGATCAAAATTTATATCTATAGTGATTGGTTTGAAGAGCTTTGCGTGACTATATATTCAGAATTTTAGAATGTTTGCCTGTTTGACACTCCTTGGTAAACTATTTTGAAAATGACGTCACGTTTTGTGACGCAATTTTCCAAAATAGTACACTATTTGTGAAATGATGTCGCAAAACAATATTCTTACATCGCGCGTTGCTTCGTATGGTCACTTCTGTTACAAAACATGTGACATCGTGCCCTGCTCTCCGACGGTGCCTCTCAAAAGCGCCATTCAGCGAGGGGCACAGCCCATCCGAAGTGAAATATGATTTTTGTTTTGTTACCTCTGTCTATGTTTTTGCGATGAAACTCTCAAGGCAAAACATATTAACATGACTATCTTCACCATGTCAACTTTAAAACGAAAAGCAAATGTATATTTAAGGCATCATGCTTGATTTAATTGCTGTTATTATTTTTTTTTCTAGACAAGCTGAGAGTCTCAATTATGTTCCTTTAGGGCGAAAAGGTTCCTGAATAAAACTCGCCGATGGGCCTTGTTCAGTGCATAGGCGCAAACTCGCTGTATCTTAGGGACAAGAAAATCCCTTGACGTCGATAAGGCGAGCAGCCAGCTCACCTTCTCTCGTCCTAAACAAATTAAGTGCTCAAGTAAGTTTTAGGAAGTAGTCGTCATGCCTCCGCGTTCATAAGAAGCTTTAGGTGCCTAGATACAATAAAATTAGACGAGGTTCAAATAGTCACCTTTCATCGCGTGTTTATACATACTTTCATTTTTTATATCATGCGTATGAACAAAACAAAATGTTTAGGCCCTCAACTGAAACATGTTAAAGACGGGTGCAAACATGCATTTCATGCATGAGGTGAAATGATTATAATGGGCCTCCGAGCGGGGGTTGATCTTGGTGGGGGTCCACAAGCTCTTCTTCATGCACTGTGTAATGAATTTTTTACTTTTTTCCCATCTAAAACTCATGTTTCAATATTAGAGTATGATAAGCTTGCTTCCAAAAGGAGCTAAATCCATTGATAAATGATTGATTTAGCGCCTTTTGAAAGCAAGCTCTTTATTATACGTCTATACGGTTTCAGTGACATTTGAATGAGGTGAACTGTATAGACTCCGAAAGTGTTATGTCAGAATATTAAACTAATTGTGTTCCTAACTTCCAGAGAGGAGTACTAACAGTCCTCGAGAGTGTGTGTAGAACATAGCCCAAGTACCAGTTTTATACGCGTCTGATGAAACGTATTGATTTCTATACTGCAAACCAAACTGTGCAATTAATCAATCCATGTGACGCTGAAATTCAATTTGATGAGGTTATAAGATGATCCGAACAAATATAAGTTTCTATAATCTTCCCTATTTTGTCTCTAAAAATAAAGCGCAACACGACATTGCAAGACTAGACTGTATTGTTGACTATCAAAGGTTTCCTGCCATATCAGGGTGAGATTCCTGATTGCATGCTGAATGATCAGAGAAAATTGGAAAAAAAAATCTACTGTCAAATACCACCTTGCACACTTTCATTTCAAGTTGGTTTGATGGTTTTATCAATAAGAAAATAACAGACAACATGGTTAAGTATAGCATGTGTCAAGTTTTGTGTGGAGACTTTTCTCATCAGTGTTGACATCACATGGGATTAATACAATATGCATTCAGATATCAACGTAAATTTTGCTTCCCCGTTGATAGAAAATTTATTTTCTGAATCATAGATAAATTTGGAACGAATTGATTTGATGGAATTATTGACATAACTTTATATGAATATTTTTCCTCATTCATCGAGATATGTTAAGTGGCAATTAAAGCAACGCTTTGCCTTTATTCACATCTTGTTTTCACTGTTAAGCCAAAATTTGTAAGTGCAGTGCCACATCATTATGACTAGGTTTTCACGGGATATACTGATAATAACGCATCAATCAAGCACGTTAACAATAAAGTATATAGACATGATCATGATATAGATTAACCCTCTGCATGCCACATCAATTTCTGTCTATAGGTTTGGGTGTGAATTTTGGGTTACAGCTCGTTATTCCGAAGGTTCGTTATTCCGAAGGCTCTGCAGTCCGAAGATTCGTTATTCCGAAGGTTCGTTTTTCCGAATTTCATTTTAGGATGAACATAATCAATCTTCGGAATAACGAACCTTCGGAATAACGCCACAAATGTTCGGATTAACGAACCTCTAGGTATAGGGAATTTGTGTGTTTCGGATTAACGAACCTTCGAAATAACGAACCTTCGGAATATCGAACCTTCGGAATAACGAACAGCACCCGAATTTTGTGCACATTGAACTCATTGGCATAGAGAGAATTAATCACATCGTAGCTCTGTGTGCGAAAATATATTGTAAAAATTATGTTTTGGTTCATTAGAACCTATAATACTTTTCTCCTTTGGTCAATTATCATGTTACCAAAACACGAGTGTCTTGATGAGAAAGTTATTTACATTTTCTGTTTGATTTCATGTCACTCTATGTAGTCTCACATGTGTATGTAATGTTTTATATCGTATTTCTGCCTGAATTAAATGCTACTTGGGATTTTTGTTTGTTTCTTTGTTTTATTTTTCTTTGTTTTATTCTGGGGCGGGGGAATTTGACCTTTTGACCTTTGTCAGATGATGTGACAAGCCTTGTAATTGTAACATAAAATCGAACAATCCCTTTTCAGTATTTCCACAGAATTTCGCCAGAAAGTAACCATAAGTACAATCATGTAACAGTACTCGGGCAAGAAGTTATAAGACAACCTCCGTCAAAGAAAAGAAATGGCTACCCGGTATATAAAATATTCAAATATACATGTATCTATAACTTCAACCAGGAAGTTCTTCACAGAGCTACATGACCACTGTCATGGGGAATGTTTACAGTTCAAAATTAGTTTGTTATATTCTCAGGTCAACATGTGTCTTTTTGTGTTTTCTGTGCGTGTGCGTATATATATATATATATATATATATATATATATATATATATATATATATATATATATATATGTGTGTGTGTGTGTGTGTGTGTGTGTGTGTGTGTGTGTGTGTGTGTAGGCCTATGTGTGCAGACAGGTTCCATGACATCTGCTCCTTATTGTTCCCATGAAATATCTGCACGCTATCGTATAAGCCAAAAATTCTACCCACAAACGTAACCATAATCCTAATCCTCACATTTGAATTTGATTTGAATTAGTTTTATTTTCCGTCAAAAAGTCACATTACATATAATCATTGCACATACAAAATAATACATAAAATGAACGGAAGGATAGCCCTACTCAGCTATGTTGTGTATTGTATGGATGTGAACGAATTGAAATAGATTTTGCATATACGGTGCACTGAGATCAAAGATATGATATGTTTGATACGGAGAGATTTTAGGGATTCCCAATTCAAAATTTCATGTAATTCATGGTTAGATATATGTTTATATCAAGGACTTATTCCAAGTATAATTCTACAAGCCCTGTTTCGTAATTTCTGTAATCGATCGGTATATTTCAGGTGGGAGGAATCATACACTACATCTGCGTAATCAAACAAAGGATGAATTATTGTACGGTAAATCAATTTCAAATTACTAAGTACATTCATTGATATAAACTCGAAGACGACCTAAAAAATTAACCAATTAACTGATTTTTTACAAAGGTATTCAATATGATCGTTCCATTTTAATTCTTGGTCTAAATTATCATCCCTAAGTATTTCACGGCTTCCTTGCATTGAATATGTTTTCCACTGATATAAACATTTAAATTTTTGCGTTTTGTCAACATTGAACGGGTACCAAACAATATACTCTCCGTTTTATCGACATTCAAGCTAAGTTTGTTCAAACACATCCAATCATGTATTCGTTCCAAGTCTGCGTTAAAAAAATAATCTATACAATTAAAGGAATTGTACAGTTTTGGTTGAGACCTAATTTCAGGTTTCTAACTTTTTTTTTGGTGAAATAATGAGAAAGCTCTTATGAAATATGAAAGATCATGTAATTCTATGAGAAATTCAACGTTTATTTGATGAATATTGGTTTGAAATGGCTGAATATCCAAAAAAGAGCGATTCTTATAAAGTGTGGGACCCACACTACGATCGCTTTGTTTTACTTTGTTTTTGGATGTTTCAGTCATTCCAAACCTGATTTTCATCAAATAAACTTTGAATTCCTCTTAAAATTGTATTCTCTGTACTATATCATAAGTGTTTTCTTGGTATCTCGCAAAAAGTTAAAAGCCCAAATTCTCATCTCCACCAATACTGTACCATCCCTTTAACATCTTTGTGAGAGTAACTACTAACTACTCAATAAGCTTTTTATTTATTTTGTATTAATTTTTTTGTACCTCGGGCCTACATCTAACTAAACATAAAACCCTCATACCGAAGCAAATGTCGCAGGAGCAATTTGCCATCGTGAAAGCTATTCTTTTGATTCTCTTGAAAAAAGATACGATGAAAGAAAACAAAAGGGTAATCAAGATCGAGGTTTAAAAGTCTCCGATGACTTCAACTTGACTCTGGTGGCGCCGTAAGTGTGCGAATTGTATGGACCATTCTACTTCTTGGATGGAAGCAATAAACACGGAATGCGGAAGTGATGTGAAATAATAGAAGGGACGGGCCAGCAGCAGCTAGCTGCTCACACAGTACACACACACAAATCGCTGCATTACACATGTCGGAGTGCTGTGCTTGCCAGAAATACGGGGAAGCTGACCACCACCAGTTCAACCAGCAGCTGAACTATCACATCAAGTGGGCCTGTGCGTCGTCGGTACGGTGTCAGCGGAATGAGGACGAAAAACAATACACGTATATAGCTAGTATAGCTGGCTTTACGATGTAAATGAATACACCGCTGCTGGGAAACACCTCCGCCTTGTAAAATGAGTACTCGTCGATGTATACGCCCTGATGATCGAAATGAGGCATGTGTGAAGTTTTAGGGTAAGTATATAAGCGGAATTATTATCATAAAATTTAGTAATAGACTGTACAGTATGTACACACGCGAATGATACTACAGACAGTTTACAGCCTACCCACGCCGAGTCCTCTGTCCTGGATCTAGCTGGAGCTGGAGTCTAGTAGGTACAGGTACTCTAGGTAGGGCCTACAAGTATTTTATTATTATAGTAGGCCTACTGTTAAGTGTTATTAGTAGTGGGCGAAGTCTTTATTGGAGAAGTGTACACTCCAACATTAGCCAACACAGTCACAGAGTGATTTGTTATCGTAATACTGATCTGTTGTCTGATACTCTAGGTTGACCAAGTGAACTGTTAGGTACACATGTACCATCTAATCATAGTTGGGTAACTGTTGTTAGTAGAGTTCTACTATTCAGACGATACAATGTACATCTCCCTACATCATGTACCTTGAAGCATTCCAAAAGCAGGAACTTCGAGGCATTAGGCTGCTTTCACATAGAAGTATACTATTCGGGTATTCGGGCTCGTTTTTCGAGGGCACGCAAATAGCTTGAATCAAACGATAGGATTTCCTCACACCGGTTCACATAAGAGGGCACTATTCGAAAGTACCGAATACCTGCGAAAAGTATAGTAAAGTGGGAATCGAGCTTGTTCAATTTTCTTGCAGCGTATACCGTCTCTCATTTATGAAATAATGACACTTTTGGTCTGGATTTGCCCGTTAGCAAATATAAGCATGTAGACCGACATTCTGATGCAGTTTAGAAGTTGTTAATAAGATTTGCTGCGATGTACATTGTAGGAGGAAGAAATCCTCACTACATGGGATGGTGAGTTGACGGTGCGGGTGATGGTGTATTCGGTGCTCGAATAGCGAATAGCGAATAGCGAATAGCGAATACCGAATACTTCTATGTGAAAGCAGCCTTAGACACTGCATGTTTATATTTGGTGTAGGGCCACTTTTATTGTGCCGCCATTAATTATTTATGAAGAATGAACAAATTAACAATTTATAGTCGTACGTCATACACGTTCTTCAATGCACAAATGTTTCTAATGTTGACTATCGGGTGCAGTGTATTTGAAGAGAAATGATATGGAATAATTTGTGGCAGGCTTTGTATAGACAGTAGGCCTACAGTAAATTCACTGTAAACATGGACATTTTAGCAGTCCTGAGCAACTTATTTTGATTGTCATGCTGGACTGGGTGGCTGGGTAAAATGAATTTCTTGTGTTTTTAATTTGCTTAATTATCATATTGGCTTCTTCGGGCGAATGAGGCTCCCACTGATGGAACTGCCCTTCATAGGTCTAGTGCGAGATTGGCCATTCCATCAATTCCAGCCTCATTTGCCCGAAGAAGTCAATTGATAATTGGTGAAACATTGCAGCAAGTGAGTTTGATTCCAGTTTCTTGATTCAACTAATTACTGATGAGATTGTACTTTGACTGGATGAATGAGAAGAATTTTCATCAGTCTGTGCTTTGCCATGTTTGAAACTTGTTATGTCTGTTGCATTTTTTTTCTTTTTATTTTTTAATGCAACCAAAACACAAACATACAAAATAAACAGTATAAACAATGTACAAATGACCAGCCTATAGCAATAACAAGGGTTCAGTTGAAACAAGTCACCTTAAACTATCTACCATAATGAAATAACAAAACGAAGATGGATGTCTATGAAATATATAAAAGTAGAAGATCAACCAAAAAAAAAAAAAATGGACCACTTCCTCAAATGACATTGCAATTTACCTTTCTTTTGTGCTATAACATATTCAGTTTTCTGTTTATACTTTACTAAGCAATGAATGCATCAAAATCCAAAGTTGAACCTTGAAATCTACATCCATAAATATAAAACTTAAGACAAAGAAATAAAAAAAGTATATGTGTACAAAATTCTATGTCATTATTTACACCAAACATCATATTAAATAGCGAAAAGGTGTATACATTTTTGTTTTTTTATGCCTCCGCCACGAAGTGGTGCCGGAGGCATTATGTTTTCGGGTTGTCCGTCCGTCCGTACGTACGTCCGTACGTACGTCCGTACGTCCGTCCGCTTTCGTTTACGCGATAACTTGAGTAATATTTACTGGAATTTTACCAAACTTGGTCCAAGTATGAAGTATGATGGGGCAACGATTTGATAAGATTTTGGGTGAAATCGGCTAAAGGTCAAAGGTCAAAGGTCAAGGTCAAATCGTGAAATTATATCCGTTTACGCGATAACTCAAGACTGTATGGAGCAAATTTCACCAAACTTTGTTGGAGGATGATGTATGATGGGACAATTACTTGATTAGTTTTTCAGTGAAATCGGACAGAGGTCAAAGGTCAAAGATCAAGGTCAAATCCTAAAATTTAGCTGTTTATGTGATAACTCAAAACTGGATGAAGCAGCTTTCACCAAACTTGGTCCAAGGATGATGTATGATGGGACAATTAGTTGAGTATATTCTAGTGACATTGACAAGAGGTCAAAGGTCAAAAGGTCAAGGTCAAATGCTAAAAATGTTGCTATTTCCCCCATATCTATGCAATGCCCGCAGTTATTTTCTTGAAACTTAGTGTAGACATGTACTACTGCGTAAGGATTCTCCAGAGAGAGTTTCATGTCATAAGGTCAAAGGTCAAAAGGTCAAAGGTTAGGTGAAAATGTTGCAATATCACTTTTCTCGCAAATGGTTCAATGTATCTTCATGGAACATGGTACATATGCATGTACTGACTGGCAGGGATTATCTAGGGAATTTAGGGGTCATGGGTCAATAGTCAGGGGTTCAAAGGTCAAGGTCAACTCCTCAAAATGTTACTACTGTATTTCCCTCATACATGTATACTAGTATATGCAATGATTGCATTATTAGTTTTAAAAGTGTTTAATATATGTACATGTATTACTTGATGGAGATTCTCTTGGAAATTTCCAGCCAGAAGGTCAAAGGTCAAAGGTTAAGGGTCAAAGGTCAGGTTTAAATGAAAAAAAAAATATTTTGTACTGTAATTGCACTCTTTCTTCATACCTTGAAAATTATACTCAATGCATAAACTTATAATAAGGTCGGTCAGAAGTCAAGTAAAATTTTTCAATTCCCCAATTATGTGTACCTGCACTCTTTAATAGACAATTATTGCAAACCCAGTTCGTGGAAAGTGAACATTCAAGATATTTCTGACAAACCTGTTATTTCCATATTTTGCCAGTTATGTGAAACTGTCATCACACATTGTCAAGACATTGTACTATACACCTATTGGGAGAATCATGCATTATGGCGGAGGCATCAGTCGCCGTAGCGACATTTCTAGTTCTGCTTTAAAATCAAATAATTTTTGCCATACAGGTTAATGTTTTAGGACATTGTACAAATAAAGGAAAAGCAGTTTCCTGTTTTTGACTACAAAACATACATTCTGGGTGTTCTATTTTTAAAATCTTAAATAAGAGTGCATTTAAACCCAATAATATGAAAAACCTTAAAATTAAATGAGCGAAGTTGCGTTTCAATATTTAGTACATTTATAGTTATTCATATGAATAGCATCCCACTGAACTGTTTCATCATTAATGGAGAGAAGGTCTTTCCATTTACCTGTTCTTTTCTCACATGAAGAGTCATAGTGTACATTCCTTATTACTTGATAAGCATGTTTTGACATTTTCTTTCTTTTTTTTTTTTAAAGAGCTCTGTCACTATTTTATCGAATATATCTTCATTGGTGTCCAAGGAAAAATCAAACCATGAAAGATAAATACCATTTATTACAGAATTATATTTTCTCCTATCCTTCATTGCAATATCAAATTCTATAACTACACTGTAGCTCGAGCATTGGTTCCAGACCTGGTACAAATAAAAAATTGATGACATTTAAGCCCTTCCCAGGTACTGCTGAGAGTAGAAAGGAAAAGAAAAGAAAAGAAAATGAAAGCCTCCTGAATGTCATATTTATCAAAACTACCAATGTTGACACTGCTATATTCAACAACAAAAATACAACAATTGATGAAAGGGTGCTTGATTAAGATATGCCAGTCCTTCATGTTATTGATAATATTGTGTCTGCTGGAAACATTGTCCACTGGTTCAAATAACTTTACAAAGTAAAATACTCTTCTGTCTTCAAGTTGACTCTACAGTGTACCATGTAGAGTAAATTTAAACAAACAAATTGGTCGAGGTTTCATGAGAATCGCGCATAATATACATGTAGAACATGAAAGTTGTGGGATCTTTACAGTTTCATGTGTTTCCACAAAAAGATCAGTTGCAACGATCTGGTGGTATGTAAGACATCAGTTGCAACGACATGCAAATTAGATGAGATGATGTCATCATCTCCTGTGATGTCATCACCTTACAGCTCTCCTATTGGTTTGTGCACAAGCCTTTGAAAGTCTTGTTTTGGGTAGATCAATAGATCTGCAGTTTCTTCCCCTATACAAATGTACATGTCATTGATACAGATCATCACATTTAACGTGCTGTAAAACACAATTTTTTTGCGACATGAAATTTTCGTGAGTTGCCTCAAAAATTCAATGCATACAGTGTAGACAAGAACTTTCACATGCATTTTATTTGTGTGAATCTTGGCTCTTGCAAAACTCACAAAATGAAATTATATGCATGTGAACATTCCTTATTTTACAGTAATATACAAGAAAGGAGAGATTAATACAAATGACTGCAAGTTTTTGTCATAATTGAATATCAAGAAGTAATAATGATTTGTGTGAAGCCCAGTGGGAGACCTGTGCTGCAGTAAATGTTACAACCTCATCTAGTTTGCATACCATTGGTTAACTGACTAATAGTGCTGTTTGGTGGATTTTCCTTTGAATATTTAATGTACATACTCTTCATAGAACTTCTACTATTTGAGTTTTGGAGTTTTTTTTTTTTCACTCTACATGTAAAGACAGTAAATTTGAACATGGAAATAAACTTGCACTTTAATCTCAGTGGTTTTCAAATCATTTACTCAGAAAGTGCTGTTGATCTCTTTGCGTGCACTCTATACTACATTGTATTTTGAAAAATAAAGCAAATACACATGGGGCTGGTGGTATGTAAGTTAACCTTATCTTGAATTAAGCACACTCCTGTGCAAACATAACTTTGGGAGTTGTTTACTGAGAGAGATTTAGAGATTGCATACTAGTGTCCCATTTTCTCTTTGATTCTAGTTGGTATCGGTCAGAATCTGATGACTCCATTACCAGGATAAAAAGATATGAAGGAGTGTCCAACGTAAGAAAATTTTCTACAGAAACTCGGAGAGGCAAGATCAATTCAGAGGTAAGAAAAATATTTCCTTGAACCTAATATGTTATTTGTTCGTGGGTTTGCATAGCCTCCAGCCAAAGTGACTGCTGCGAACACAGGTTAAATTTTTGTTTTGTTTTATTTTGTTGTGGCAGATTTTCCAGCTACAACTTACATTCTCAGAATTGATTCGATAAGGGGTTATTTTGGATCAGGTCTGAAAAATCTGGGTCTGAACCTAGAAAGCACTACCAATGTAGTAGCTCCTATGCAGTTTTGGTAGTTAGATATATATATTGGGAAGAAACTGAGTTTTGAGCATGTGTGATTTGCTGTTGTAGTGAATATTTGTACATTCCTAATGTAAAATTAGGCACCCCAAAACTAGCATTTCATAATCAAACTTTTTGTTCAATACACATTCTGAAAGCGAGACAGCTTCTTGATATATGACAAGTTTTACTTCCCGTTTTCCACCAAAATCAAATGCTGTAATTGAAATGCATTCTTTCCCTTACAATTCACTGACAATACAGGCTTAGATTGCAGTTTACCTTTATTTCTGACTTGGGTTAGAGAACTTGATGAAACAAAACCTACAGATTTAGTGTATAGATTGATATGCTCGCAGCTGCTAGTACTTGACAATAACAAATGAACAAAACCAATGGGCATATACCAGTACATGTACCACCTATTATTTCACTTGTGATATATCATGTTCCTCATTTGATTACAGAAACTTACAATGATCTTTATAGATATTGTGTCATACAGTGTGTAGGTATCAATAATGCTGCCATGGTATTGCTATCCAGGATGTTCAAACAAACGATTCTTTCGTCAAGTTGTTTTTCATTGCATCTGATTGACAAATTACCCTTTATCAATGTACTGGTACATTGTAAATAACACTGAGTTTTCAGTGTGTAGAGTAGTAGTCATGATAAAAGTCATGCACCTGCATATATATATATATGTATATATATTCAGATGGGATTCAAATCCATAACTGGCTGATTGCAAGAGAAGCATCCCCTAGACTAGCCAGTCATGGTTTATATCTGTTTTAGCAGTGGGTACTGCACATTTATTCAAATGATTGGTTCTTGTTTGTATTGTTTGTTGCAACTGATTGACAAATTGCCCTGTTCAGGATGTTTTTCTCAAATTATATTTGTGTTTCAAGCCAATCATGAAAGATAGATTGAAATCAAGTATGTAATGAGGCAAAGTACATGTACATTGTACCTCCAAGTAACCTTTAAACTGTTGAAAATGGGGCTATATAAGGTCTTGGTACCATGTGTATTAGAGTACTGAGAACTCTCCTATCAGTCTTTACATTGAAATATTATAAATCATTTTTTTTTGAAATTATATATTAATTATGGTTTTTCATCTCTGGGCAAAGTTGTTATTACCTCCGCCAAGGGAGGAGGTTATGTTTTCATTACTGTTGGTTTGTTTGTTCGTAATATAAACAAACAAACCAAAAAACAAACTCAAAAAGTTGCACACAGATTTGGATGAAACTTGCAGGAAAGGTTGAGATGCACCTTATAGATTTCCCTGTAATGGTCTTGTCCAAGATTATTTAGCTGAGGTCGAAGCCTGTCAGATATCACTTGCTCTTTATTCCATATATTATTTTGCAGTGGAAACTCACACAGGTGGTGGTGTACTTCTGTTCTTCAAATATTGATGAAAATTCATATTTCTAATTTGAATTTAATCAATTTCATTTGATCTAAGTCATTAACTAGATGCATCCTCCTTAATCAACAAGTGAATTCTGAATTGTTC
Source organism: Diadema setosum (assembly GCA_033980235.1). NCBI lineage: Eukaryota > Metazoa > Echinodermata > Echinoidea > Diadematoida > Diadematidae > Diadema > Diadema setosum. Next base: position 5,469,124 of record CM067061.1, on the reverse strand, counting down.
AAAGTGGGGTGGACTAAATTTGGCAAGTGATTTGTGTAGGTCATGTATTATTGTTTTGTTTTGTTTTGTTTTTGTTTTTGTTTTTTCATTTATAAATAGAGCAGCACTTACTGTAAAGGTGGATATTTTTGCGTGACTAATTTTTCGTGCTTGGCAGGGTAAAAAGAGTAGACATGTTTTTAATTCCGTGGAATCAAGTCATCAACTGGCAAACAAAAATATTCGTGTGCTTTTATTTTTGCGCCAGTTGCGGGTTGCACGAAATGCTTGAAAAATTTTGAACACCGCGAAAATTTCCACTTTTACAGTATTAAACATTGTTGGTTACTCAAGAGAATTAAAAATTCCAGAATCAGGAAAGTGATATTTGGTGTTGTTATCAGGCTTTCTTAATGACAGGTTGCATAATTTGTAGCAATTGAATGCAATTTTTGTAATGAGTATTATGTTACCCTCAGCAGACCAGGTAAGGGAAGCCGTCCCGTATCAAGCGACCATGCTGCAGCAGATCCTGAGGGACATGTATGTGGACCCAGACCTTCTGGCCGAGTTGTCCGAGCACCAGAAGGAGCTCCTTTTCGTCAAGATGCGAGAGGAGCAGGTGAGGCGGTGGAAAGTCCGAGACGAGGAGGAGAGCAAGAAGCCTGCCAAGAGGGTCCCCAAACCTGGTGAGTGGTGTTAGCACTTTGGAGCCATCTTTTCTTTTTTATGTCAAATCACTGCACTTATGTTCTTTCTTTAAAGGCACATTTGAAAACACAAGTATGTCAGTTACCCTAGACACATTGCAGCATGTGGGTGGGTAAATGGATGGAGAATGTACAAAATGGGAAGGGAAATAGGAAGATCATGTCAGCACAAACATCAAATCATACCCATAATCCTTTCGCGTACAAACAACTGAAGTTGTACCACTAATGTTATGATACTTACCTCGATATACATTTGCATGATCAGGACAGACGTTTCAAACTAAAGCCTTCGTGATATTCATCTTTGTCAAATTTGATATGTTTACACAGGAAATTTCATACCTTATGCAGATATCCCCATTTTTGGCTACTAATTGCAATCCTGAGTGAGAAATTATATTCAACAAAACTGTGAGTTGTTGAATGCCCTACAAGTGTAGATTGTACTTTCGCCAAGAATGTTGGCCTGATTTTGATGATGTCACAAGTGGCCTACGCTCTCAGCCAATCAGCTGCGCGCTCCAAAGGCCAGCTGGCACCCTTCTTGCTTGCTACTATTTTTGAAGTATAGCTCGATCCCAAACTACTGCATGAAGGAAAATGGAAGATGATGTTCTTGATATGAATTTTGAAGTGGAAACCAATGAAGAGGAGGAACGAGGAGACTGGTCAGAGTCATGGTGCTCAAATTCAAACAGTGATGATGGATATTTAGGTGATTTTGACCCCAAAGCAGACGGTTAACAACCAAGATGCCGCTGCAGATGCTTTTTCTACGGTTGGAGTGCTGGCTGTGTAGATTCATGAACAGGAGCGACCCGAGACAGCTGCATGATGGTGATAATGATGATAATGGTGAACAGTTCGCACGGAGAAAATAAAAAGACTTGACTCAAATAACGCTGGGAATTGGTATACATGGCGGTCTGCATGGCATTAATATTGCTGTTAGTTGCTGTCATTGCATTTTCCCATGCTTTTGTTGCACCCATTTCACTGACCACATACCGTATACTAGACATAAACTGTGCATTGCATGCTACATGAAACAATGCGACTTGCTAGCAGTACACTACCTTGGCAATGTGCTTGAACAGCAAACATTGCGAGGATGGCCGGCTGGATAATGCATGCACTCGTGTACACATGTACACACGTACACACACAAGACTGCTGTCACAAGGCTGTGATTTGAGCAGGAGTTTGACTTGATTTCATCATTGACGATATTACTTTTAGAATGGATTTTGAAGGCATTTCACAAAATAAAGAGTTTAGATATGTCGAAGTCAGTGAGTATCAATTTTTGATTCAGATTTTTTTTTTTTAATATTTCAGGTTGTGCAAGCAGCGTATGCCGCAAAGCTCGCGAAGAGTAACAGTGAGTTGTTTTGAGTGACGACATGCAATTCATCATCAGTGTCAACCGTTCCAGAAAACCAGTTTGGTTCAAATTAAAATGAGTGTTTGGAAATGACCTATCGAGTATTTCCTGTGGTTTTGGTGAAATTTGGTCGCATGGAATTTGAGATATTTACATTGATACAAAAATACATAAGTGCCAATTCACTTGCGCATTGGATGCTGTGAAAATATGTAGGCGACTTGTGACGTCACCAAATCGTAGGGCAATATTGGGCCACAAAAGCACTTACACAGGTGCGCAAAATGAGGGTCAAAATTCTTTTATATATTTTCTGCATCGCAGTTGGCCTGCAAAAGTAAGAAATTCACATTTAGTATGTTTTCAGCTTTCACTAGAAGTGTTATTTGCTGATTTTAGGACTCTCTGTGAAGTTCCAGTTTAAGCACATTTGAGGACATGTTATATGAATAGTTGATATTCAGATGATTTAATCCTTTTTTTTTTAATGTATTTGTTGTTAGTCATCAAGTTTGCACTGATCTTTTGCCTTTATTTCAGTGTTGTCAGTCAAATTCACTACCTATGTCCAGTCAAGTTTCTAATGATGCACTTGAAAAATGGTACTGCTTCTATGAAATTATAAACTTATTTGTGAAGACATTTCTCCCCCCCCCCCCCCCTTTGTGTCTTCAGGGAAGAAATCAGTAGAGTGGCTGCTTGGACGTGATGGCTGTGAGTGGGTGTGGGTGATGGGTGATCACAAGGATGACCAGTCCATAGAGGAGATATTGGAGAGAGAGAGTCAGGAGAAAGCACGCATCCTAGCTCAGGAGGAGGCAGAAGCGAAGAGGTAAGCATCACATAACAAGCAGCCAGATAGAAAATATTTGACTATATAAAATGAAATATTTGACTCTATGAAATTCACATTTTCCGAAGTTAGTTATATTTATTCATCTTCTTGAAAACACATGTTCAAAGTTATCACCAAACCCAGTGCATTATCACAAGGATGACAATAGGAAATGTACTTAATACAAGGACCACAGAACCCCCTATTTCAAAAAAGAATTGTAACAAGAAAAATATTGTTTAAAACTGGAAATACTCTGATTAAATACATTAGTGAATGAACTTCAAGGTTATTTATAGTAGATCCAGGTGTTGGGCAGCGATTAAAAGGGGGGGGGGGGCAATATTTACATTTATTTATTTTTTAACTGCATAGTTAAGTTTTCAGTGTGATGGAATATGCATATGGACACCATGCCCCCATAGAAGCCCTCGGAGCTGCCCCACCCTCTAAGTTTGCAATGTTCTCAGGTAGTAAGTCTGCAAGAATGCGTGGAAGGTGAACTTGCAAGACTTAGGTGAGCGCAAGACCCCCATGTCTCTCTGGTTAAAGTGAAATTGCATACTATATTGTTATAAAGTTCTGTTTTTATTTGTGCAGCTTGCATTGTTGGAATTAAAAGAGCAACATATTCAAAAACAAAATGTTAGTCCAGTTTTCTTTTGTTATGTTATTTTAGACCCTGACTTTACTGAACACTTCTTCAGTTGTAAAATACATTTGGAATCACGATCGCTTAAGTCTTTTGGCCAAATTTCATCCCTCAACTCCGGACTACGACTGATCTTTTCGTTGTACCATTCCTTATGTCATCAGTGACTTTTAATTGATATCTGCTTGCTGCATTTGAAATGACTAAATTCATTTGCACATTTCTCAACTCGCATTTTAGGTTACAGCAGAAGTGAGTATCTCTTAACGTTTCTCCGATGCTCTGAATTGTGTACCCAAAGCACATCATCTCAGTTACAAGTCTGTACAAAGAGAAGTCACAGACATTTTCATATTCATTAATAAGTCATTTGTAACACTTGAAAAAAAAAAAAAAACTTAGATAAAAGAGTATAACCATATGTCACATGTATTCATACAGTAGTTAATTGAGACCATGAATTTCAGCCAAGAATTCATCTAAAAGTGAGATCATTGTCGTCACACCCACTTTTTGTGTGTCTCTGAAATCATGCATTCCTCATTTGCTTCTGCATAAGGAACAGTATGTTGGCTCAGCATCCATAGAGCAAGAGCTCATGCACACACACAAAAAAAGAATAAATAAATAATGACAAAATTTTACCAAATGTTGAATCTGAAAAGTTTTTGACATACCTTTTGTTGTAAATATGAATAGCAGTCCTGCCATGTAGTATTATGCCATACTTTAGTATTTTTTTCTTCATCAAAAGAAATGAAATGTGGCTTTGACATAAAAATATGAACTTTAACCAAAAAATTGATTTAGCATGCTTCAGTTGCAGAATGCCCTATCTCTAACCAAAAAAAGTTCTAATTGTTTCTTTGAGTTTTGCTTTGTTTTTGTTTTTTAATCTGCAGAGGGTGGAAGCCCTTGAAAGGTAAACTACAAGTACAAATGTAAACAATGATTTTACCAACTAATGAAAATGAATGATAGTCAAGTAAATAGTCAAATAGTCACCAGGTGCTTCTAAACTGTCATCTGATAAAGGTGAATTAACATTGTTTATGGGATGAGATCTTGGAAATGTGACGTAGGTACTACTTGACTGGCCCTATTTCAGCAAACAAGGATATGGTACACACAATGTTTTCCTCATTCCGCTTGCATACTTCTGATGAGTAGTTTGAGGCTTCTATCACAAGTTTCTAGCGTTGATGCAGGATGGAATGAGCATAGATTTAGTACTTGAGATTTTGAATGATAACCAGAGAATTATTTTCCAACTCAAATATGATTAGCAATTTCAGCTGATGAATAATATTTCAAATGGCATGCTGTACTCTTCTATGGAAGTAAACTACACATCTGTGTAGCAGTGGCATAAAAAGTGCATAGCAAAGTGCATAGCAAAGTGCGATACAATACTAGGAAAATCATTCCCTGGACAACACTACTGGCAGGTACAATTTTACTTTGAGTAGACGTGAATATGATATGAATATGCTTCTATGCTTTCACTACATTGTGGTAACAGAGATATTAGGCTTATGTGTTATAGTTGTCTGTCCTGTTCTTACATTAGAACATCACTACAGTAATTTGAGAACACCAGAAAGCAGCTCACTGAAACTATCATCTCTAGTTGAGCTGATTAGATTTTCGTCATGGTCACATTTTGCGCCTGTCGGGAGTGAAAATGGAAGTCAAGTATAATGGCTTTTCTGCGATGAGCATTCTCTTTGCAGGATGTCATGCAAACAACTTGCAGAGTTTCACAAATTGCATCTGATTTTGATATGAGGCTAGGTACAAGACCAGAGTGGTGGCCCTCCAGATGGTATAACTGGGACACTCTGTTTTCAGATTGCCAGTCCATCCATCCCAAATGTTGTTATTATGATATGATGTAAAGTAAGAGAAGCTATTTCTTGGTACCTGCTTTACTTTACTTCAGCTACAAATGTCCGATGGTAATGTAATTTTAGTAGGAAGGGAAGAAGGAAATTGAGAGTTACAATGCATGATCAAACATAATAGAGGTGAGAGGTCAAAGGTAAAGATTTGTTCTTTGGTTAGACTTGCCCAGCTGTAACTTCAGGAAGGAGTATCCATCAGTAATATGTTTTAGTAAGGATATGAATAAGTACATGAGTGGTGATATGTCAGGATTAGCAAAGGTGAGGAGTAAAAAGTTGAGGTCAAATGTCGCCAAAATTTAGTTTTGAATGTAATGCTTTTGGCCATAACCTGCACTGGTACTAGGAAAGTGCAGTTATTAGGTGCATGTCGCAAGACCGACGCCCACGAGTCATGCAGCCCACGAGTCAAGTGAGGTGTTCATTCAAAATGAGCTGATAATATATTTTTGTGCAGAGAGTTTTGAAAGTCAATCTTTGCCATCAGTAGTCTAAATCAATGAATATCATTGAAAATGTTCATGGCAAATTGTATGTGGTTGCATGAGAAAATGTATGCATCCCAGTAGAGTGTATGCTGCAATCAAATTGCTCTAATTTTTGAATAAATGAATTTAAAGACAGCAATAAATGAGTTTAATTTGAGTAAAATTAGATATGTAGTATGAAATAGCCTTGTAGTCATAATTTGAATAATAAATGCAGTGCATAAGAACATTCCTTTCCGTACCTGTTAAATATGTTGTAGTTTGCAAAGAAATCCTAATTTATTTTTTCCTTATGAAATGTCCAATATTGGTTTAAATCTTATTTTAAGATTGTGTGGCAGAATTCTTGCTTTAGGAATAATCATGATATACATTTAGATAGGCAGAGAAGAAGTTGTTTTGATAAGATATACGATATCGTAATACTGTGTGTATGATAATAATAAGACATAATGTGCTAATTGGGAGCATTATGTACAATTGTAAGCATTGCAGTGATGATATCACCACAACAGCTGCCACGGAATATTATTTACTTCCTGATATTTAGATGGTTTCAGTTGTATAAATTCTAAGTAGGTTTTGCTTGCTTTTACCAATTTGTTGCTTGTATATATATATATATGCAGTTCTTTTGCCTTAATTAAATCCTTTAAAAGCTGTATTCTCATTGATGAATGGTATTGGAATGGAGATATAGAGGTAAATTCTGTGATTAACAGCATTTTATATTGCTTGACTGCATGTACCTACCTTTGATAAAATATGTATCCTTATAATGTTATATTTCCTGGTTGATTTAAGCATTTCACTTAGGGCAGGCGAAAGAAGAAAAGTACCTTTTTAAAGAACATATAAAAAGTAATATCTATTTATACATTTATATGTATTACATATCAGAGGAGCAGACAGACATAGAGACATATAAAACCACTCTCTTTAAATATTCCACATTCACAATATCATATGAATATGAGAAAATTTGTCATCAACCCATGTGCTCATGTGGGCAGTCACATGATTTTTTTTTTTTTAGGTACATTGTTGGTGAGTCTAGATTTATTCATTATCACCAAATTTGTGTATGAATATAATGAGTTGGAAGAACAAACACCTTCCTTCGTCAGTTTGAACGTCATTCACCGATTCATGTGCATATAATGCATATATTTTTTTATTTGCGGCATGTTTTGTTTGCATTGTTTTGCATTTGCATTCAACGTTTCACCCTCATTATGCATGTTATGTCCAGCCAATTCAGCGCTAGCCTGAAATAATTGACATCTCAAGCTCCTGTAAATCACATGTACAAACTCTTGTGTATTCAAGTTACACCAACAGCATTTTCAAACATCGTTGCATCCCTTCATTCACACATGCAGTGTGTTTCAGTAGTTAAAGTATGGTGAACGAGAAAAAAAGGACGATATTCATAAACAAGGTGATTTATACATTCCTGGAAAGCTTAATTCTCTAGGAATATGAATAATTAACTTTCAGAAGGTAAAAACGTCTCCAGAACGATAGAGAGATGGTGTTTTAAGACTCTTTTTAGACCACCAGAACCCGATCTGACGGCGAAATTTTGTTGACCAAAATTATGACGTCATGAAATGTGCGCTGTGCTACCACTCCATCCACACAGTGGGCTCCGTCTATGGAGGGCCGTTGCGGACGTGGTTCGTTTGGGGCATACGTATGGAGAGGCAGTGTGCCCGTTTCCATGTATGTCCCAAACGAGTTGTGTTCTCGGCGGCCATCCATATCCGTCGCCTCTCAATCGCTTCTTCTACCGCTCCGACTTTGCCACTGTCACTATCAGTGTCATTGTCACTGTCATCACTCAATTCACTCACGATGTCGAACTCAAAGTCTTTCCGTACACTATAAGGGAAATTTGGACGTTTTAATGTCTCAGCCGAGAAAGCAGAGGCGACTAAAGACAGGCCAGATACTGCATCCGCCCACCAAGAAATACGTGCTTTATGAATGGGGGCCTCGATGTCCCGCTGCACTCGTGAAGGGTTTTGTTCATTTCGTGACGTCATATTTTAGGGCTCGAAAAAGACAGCTGTTCCGGGGCTAATATCGATGAAGCAAATCAGTCAGTTTTAACTCGCGATTTCTCAGTGGCGCGAATATCTTTCAATAAGTCACATTAATTATTTGTTTTAGGAGACATTTCCCTCTGCTTTGACACCTTTTTTACTATGATTTTCTTGATTTTGATGTCTCGTTCACCATACTTTAAAGGAACTGTGCAGTGCTATTGCATGATGACTTGTATTGATTCATGATACCCTCAAATGTACTTATGTGGTCAAATAAATATCTTTAAGTGTGTGCCATATATTCTATGATAATTTTCTACTTTTTTTTTTCATCAGATTATTTGAACATGCCCTCAAAATGCCTTCGACATTGAGATTTTGTCAGTGACATCATCTGCTGATCATTGCTGCAGTACTAATGCATCTGTCCCTACACTGAGCATAACTTGCATGTTTCCATGTTATTAAATATCATTAGGAACAGACATTACAGGGAAAAATGCAGGTTATACTCAGTCTAGGGGAAGCTGCATCCCAATGTCTTCACTTCTGTTAATCATAATGGTACTTTACTAGTGATTGACGATGATGTCACCGACAGAATCTCTTGATTTGGAAGTTGTGTGGTCTTTTGTTTGTGTGTTCATTTACAAGTAATCTGAAGGAAAACGGTCACAAAAATTCTTATAAAATGTATGGCCTGTATTTAGATATTCTTTTAGCCATGTGAGTGACAATCAAGGTACAATGAAGCAATACAAGTCAACATACATTTGCATTGCATAGTCCCTTTAAGCTTTTAGACAAGGTTGAATTGTTAATAAAGAGACAAAGTGAGTATTGTTCTTAAGACTGTTCAGTAATACTGACTCAGCAAACAGGTGCTAGTTGTTAAGTACAATGCAAGAGTTACATTCTTGAATGAGAAGTGCAGCATTTGAGTGTTAAGTTGTTTTTTTTTTTTAATTTGTATGTTTGAGTGCTAAGTTCATTGCTGCCAAGCTCTATTCACTGATCGATATCAGCATTTCAAACAACAAATTCAATTTGACCTTCATGAATGCACTTGTTTGATGCCTCAACAAGGGATAATTTATTTATTATTTTCCCTTAACTGGTGTTTTCAGGATGTAGAAGATGTATTGGAAAACAAATCATTAAAAACCTTTTTTTATTAAGGAAGGAAAAGTGGAGTTAAGGGAAAGAAATGCATGGGATAATGGTATGATTATAAATTTGTGAGAGCTTAACTCGGCTCTTGTGGAAACTAAATTCAACCACTCAGTTTCAAGCTAATTGTATGTCAAGAAATGTCTTTTTTTTTCCATTTTGTATTTTTTTTTGTAAGTTGCATTAATTTATAAAAAATATAAATGATACCTTTAATTTTTCTTTAAAGTTGAAATATGATGCTTGATAAAAATTTTTGTTTTAATGTTATTTTGTTGCTAGAAAGCAGGAGGAAGAGGAGATGAAGAAGAAAGAGAAAGAGGAGGAAGAGAAGAGGAAGAAGCTGAAGGAAGAAGAGGAACGACTGAAGAAGGTAGCGGAGGAGCTGGAGATGAAGCGGAAGAAGGCCGAGGCGGAAGCCTACGCCTCCCTGAAGGAGATGCGGCTCCAGAAGGAGAAGATGGAGAGGGAGGAGGCGGAGAAGAAACGCAAGGAGGAGGAGCTGAAGGAGAAGCAAGAGCAGCTGAGGAAAGCCAGGGTAACTAGAAGAGCACTTGGAGAGTGCAGGCCTCCCCCAGCAGCTCCTTTCCTCCCATATCATGATTTCCAAGCTATATCATTGTCCTAAAGTCATATCATCTGTGTTATTAGATTCCTTGACCATCAAAACATACCCTCACTGCCTCCAAGGCATCGCTACCTCTGCCAATTCTTTCTTACCAACATGGCAATAGCTCCGAGGGTCGCAAAAGCATGCACACCATCTAGATTTATGATGGACCTTGCCAATGATAAAGAGTCCTTCAAAAAAAAAAAAAAATCATGAGTCAAGATGGTAATCCTGATCACTACCAAAATCTATTCACCTGTTCTTCCTGTCATTATCGACTTTTCCTGAAAATTTCATTCAAATCCGTTCATGATTTTGAGTTATTTTGCAAACAGACAGACTGACAGACAAACAGACAAACCGACACTGGCAAATTCATAACCTTCTTGGTGGAGGTAATGATTTGGGAGAGTTCCAAGGCCCTGATTTTATAAGAACCTGTTAAAATTGTCTACATATTAACAGCATACTGCTTCTGGCAGTTTGACTTGTAGCATTAGGCGTTGCAAGTTTAACTAAATTTGGACTAAGGTAAGGCCATTGGCCAGAATCTTGACCGTAACGTATGGATTTGGTAAGGATTAATGAAAACTTCCTGAAGGATCCTAATGAGTGTATTTGCATAGGTTGCTTGATCAAAGAATAACCCTCTTGTTGTGTTTGTTACTGACTTTCTGCAGGAACAGCAAGAAAGGGAAAGGAAAGAGAGGGAATGGCGGCTCCAAGAGGAGGAAGAGAAGAGAAGGAAAGAGCTCTACATGAGTCTCAAAGAGATTCGAGAAAAGCAGAAGGCGGCGGCCATGATGGAGCGGGATCAAGCAGACAAGATCTTTCAGGTCCAGTGTACGTAGCCCAGTATAGTCCAGTTCATTCACCTTGTGTAGACCCCAAGCCTAAGTCTTAAATGTTGAAGCAGGGAGTAGGATCATTTTAGTAGCCTTGCGTGGCCATAAGTTTACTTTCAAGGTCAAATCACGTGCATCATCCCATCAAAAGCTTAGAACTCAGCCCCCTTCCTGGACTGCATTTAAGATTCTTGGTCTTTAGACTCAATAAACTCTGCGATTCAGCTGTTTCTCAGCAATACATCAACATGCATACATAATTGGTTCTGAAACTAACATTTGTTTAAAGAAGGTGAAGGAAAGTGGATTACATAGACTAACCCCATAATGAAGTTCATGATTTTAATCATTCAAGCCCGACACATTTGCCTTTTAGGCACTTTATCCACATTGCTTTCCAGTCAGGAGTACAAATGGGTACCGAATAGGATGAGAAAGTTTAGGTTGGCTGATCAGCATGTACGTGCCTGTAAAATGGCTACGACTGGCTGGAATGCTCCTCAGGGAGTGGAGAGTGAGCACTGTCAGTGCTGGTTGGAAATTATGTACCCACTGATCAGGGTAATAATAGTCTGTAAAGCGCGTTGAGATACTTAAACAAGTGTGAAATGCACTATATAAACACTAGTTATTGTTGTTATGATTATTATGAAGTTCTGAATACACATTGGCTCCTAGTGATCTCAGAGTAGGATCCAGCAGTCAGCTTGAGTGTGGAAGGACCAATGGGCTTGAGGAAGTCCACAGGAGTGGACAAAAACTTAGCTGGTCAAATGTTACGGCGGATTGAAGCTCAAAAAGTTACTCAAATTAATGCATTGATTGAGTTACTGCTTACTTCATTTGAATATGATTTTTTGAAGTAACATGAGTATAAAATCTTTTTCAAGTATGGATACTGTCACTCTCTGTTTGTGCTGATTTGACCTCTTCTATACAATGCAGTGAGAGAATCAAAGAAAGCGGACAAGGACCGCAGCCATCGTGCCAGGATAGCCAGAGAAGAGGTCAGACGGTCAAGAATAAGCAAGGACCTGTCAGGAATCAACATTGAGGAGATCCTAGATAACAAGAAGATCGTTCCTCCGGAAGAGCCACCAGTAGTTGAGAAGCCTAGTCTACCCCCAAGGTAAGCTCTTACTTATTTTTTTCCCTGCTCGTATTGTCATGATGCTGATATTAGGGAGCTTTAGATATGCACCACAGACATTCAGAGGAAAGAAGACTTGTTCTTCTTATGCAAGACTTGTGCAAGATTACTTATCGAAATAAATCTTGCATCATATAGGTTTTCACAACGGTTCTGGACCATTTTACCAACCGCTCATTTTCACAGTGCAGAGAGTATCTCGATGATATTATGATAAACAACAATGATTCTCAAAGTGAAGGGAAGTTGTGCAAATGGTCATACAGAATTCTGTCAACACCAAGAAATCTCTGATGGTAACATCTTTCTTTTGTATGCCAGTTGTGACCGATGGCTATCATTAGTAAGATGTTGTGATTGCCTTAAATACATGCCTTTAAAAGTTGTACACACACTTTGTATCTTGTGGTTGTGACCTGCTGACAAACTGTAATAATATTTTCCTGCCCTTGACTAAAAAGATAGCCTTTTTTTTGTTTGTTTCTTTGTTTTTTGTTTTTTGCTCAAGATCTTTACTTGCAAAGTTGGCTGCATTTCAAACGTAGTCTATATCCCCTCCCAAATGTCACCATGTGATTCCAAATAATTTTTGGCAGTTATCAACTTGGGGTGTAACTCTTCAAGGAGAATACAAGGTTTTGTGACATCGTCATTTCCATTAGACAAATGATTGATTTTGGAAGGTTATCGTGGAATACACCATAATGTCTGACAATTACAAATTTGGTGATGGAAAATCTCATAGCTTTTAAGATATGGTGTTGTATCTTTTGCAATTCCAAACTGTGTGTGACAAACTATTGGCCAATGTGTTGGTAACACAGTTGGTTTGGCTGAATCCATGTTATCCCACAATGCAGTGTTAATTGTCTGGTTGGCGTTTGCTCCTGGTATTAGCTAAGAGTTTTGCCTGTATTGAATGTCTTGTTCCTGCCTACAGAAAGATCATCAGGACTCCTAGACCTGCATCTCACCAGGCTGTGGTGGAGTGGTTCCAGAGCGAGGAAACATGCAGACAGACAGGACTTGTCACAGGCTCCAATGAAGTGGCCCCATGGTTTCATGGTAAGGTTTAAGGCTCGTACTGGCCAAAACTCTGTCTTGTGGCTCCTATTAGCATCAGAGTCCTGTACAAGAGTTAACCGGGCATACATTCTAGAGTCTAGCTGCAAAGCTTACACCCTTTTAAGTCTGTTAGTAATGTTCCTTCGAGAAATAATGTGGAAAATGGAATCAGATCTCTTCTTCAACAGAGTTTGAGGTAATCTTAACAATAGTGAGCAAATTATTTCACCTGTGTTTAGCTGATAGTATGTCATGTCATACAAGCATTTTCAAAGAGGGCTATCAATGTTGTTGTTGTTGTTGTTTTTTGTTTATAATAAGTTTGATATTCATATTTCTTCCATATTGTACTAGTAAAGGCATTATGCTGTCAGATTGTGTGTAATGTTGTACAGTTTTGCATAATTATTTATATGTGTCATTTCTCTTAGTCTTGCTATAACTCTTCACCAAATTTGAACTTATTGGATGCATTTGTGATCATACAATAATGGCCTATGTTAAGTTCTGGGGCATTTTGTAAAAAATAAAGGGTCACAAATCAAGGCGAAAGACTTAAGTGTCACCATTTAAAGCATGTATTTGCAAGAATTCAGCCAAACTTTTGTAAAATGTCAACTGCTAGTCTTTGTTTGTTTAACATGGGAGTGTTTGTTTAACATGGGAATGGGATGTGCAAAAGATCTAGAAATTTAAATGTTATAGATCAGAGTGTTATAATACATTGTCATTGATAAATGATATGATTTTTAAAAGCCACAATTATTGTAAACATAAGTAAATAAGAAAGAAAAAATGGTAGCCCAGACTAATACAAATCAAATTGTGCAAATGTGCTGTCAGCGTAAATTTTGATGTATCATCGTAAAGTGCCAAATGCAATGATAATGAAGATAATGATGATAATATGGTAACTATCATGGCAGGTATCATCTCTAGACAGCAAGCAGAATACCTCCTGTACCCCAAGGAACCGGGCTCCTTCTTGATAAGAGTCAGTGAACGCATCTGGGGGTATGCCCTCTCATTCCGGGACAAGGAACGTGCGAAGCACTTTCTGATAGATGCATCGGACGGCATTTACCGCTTCTTTGGCCAAGACCAGCGAGACCATTCATCCTTGGTGGACCTCATCAATTATCATAAGGTGAGTGGTCTCCATGGCAGCCCCTCTTACCATGACATTGTCAGTAAGATGGAGTCTCAGGATTTACCATATTGCATTGAAGCATTTGACCAGTTGGTTAATGAATGTTTATATTTTTTTGTAACGCTATTGGTATATTTATTATTATTGTTATTATCATCATTATTGAAAATGGTGTTAAACTTTTGATCTCAATACACGATATTTAACTCCGGAATGATGAAGGCTGTAGTGTCAACAGCTGAAAATTCCGGAGGTAAATATCTTGTATTGAGATTAATAGTTTATTTAACATCAATTTCAGTTGAATTTCCAATACAGATGAGCTTCTACTCTCATATTCATCATTATTATTATCATCATTACCTCCGCCAAGGTTATGTTTTTATTACTGTTGTTTTTTTTGCCCATGTGCAAAATAACCCAAAAAGTTGTGAATGGATTTGGATGAAACTTGCAGGAAAGGTTGAGAATGACACAAGGAACAGATGATTAAATTTTGGTAGTGATCCGGAAATTTTTATGGATTTTATGGAGGATTTTTTATATTTTTAGAGGTGGGGTCAATGAACTTGGGAGTTCAAGCTGCGCATTTTTGAGGCTTTCATACGCACACTAGAGTGCACGCTCTAGTTTCTGCTAAGGCGAGGCGCGCTGTGCAGCTGGAAGTTGATGACGTAACAAAAAGCTTCTATACTGTGAAATCAGACGATTTTCAGCATGCATATGTGTGGGTTGAAATCACTGATGTATATGGAAGAACAAGATCATTGGTGGGAATTAGCTGCTTGGCAGAAGTCTGCGCTCTGAGTCTGCGATCAGAGAGTGCTTCTCGTATGCATTGTGAGAGTTGATATTAGTTAAATTGCTATCAATCCAGTATTATGTTGATTATAGTCAGTTTTATAAGCAGTTTTTATTATTAATATTGTGATTATTATGAGTTTAGTAACAATAGTATCACCCCACATCGCTGCATGTGCTGTGGCAGTCAAAGTGACACCTTCTCATTTTGTTTTTTTGTTGGTTTGTTTACCCCCAATCCCAGAAAGTGCCAATTTCTGTGGTGGGGAGAGAGGTGTTGCTGACACCGTGTGGCCAGGCTGCAGACAAGCCACCTGACTATGAGGGACTCTTCTCCAACCTCAAGAACCAGAACACAGCACTTTGACATCTGACCTTTGTAATGTTTGGCCGCCTTGGGGTGAATCCAAGGGAGTTGCTGTAGCAACGATGTTGCTTGCATATCTAGCATTTATCTTCCAGTGGAATTCCAAGTCTGCATCTTGCTACTAAATTAAAGATTGGTTGGATGGGTTGTCGGAAGCATTTTAACCAAGTTCTGAATCTTTATTGTCTTTTAGGAACCCACTGTGCATGATATTTCATATTGAAAGAAGAGGTGGTTTGCTTGAAAGAACACGGTAGCCAGCGCCAAGCTGTGTTGCCACAGCTTACAAGGCAAAGACCAAGTTGCTTTGTTGACTGTGATTCTTCAGCAAATTTGGAGGACTGAATTGCGATTTGAAGGATATCTCAAACTTTAAAAAATATACTATCGTGATTATAACGTGCATCGTGCCTTTTATTTTGTTGTAGTGCCCTTTGGTCAATCTGGTTCCTTACATGATGATGAAAACGCCAGAACTAAAGGGTGAAAAGGGTAATGGTCAGCATTTTGAAAACGGCATGGATGCAGGTCAGATAAATCATTTGTCATTTGTGATAAAATGTGTAAGAGTTTGATGTTGAATTTTTAATTAAATTTTTCAGTGGAAAATGTAGTAGCATTGCTTGGGAAGCACCAAAAAGGTCTTTGCAATTAGAAATGACAACTCGTATACAGGATTTTTATCACAGCGTTCATTACCAGGTACTGTAATGGCTGCAGACCATTGATGATTTATTCGGATAAATGTCATAAGCATTAGAGAAAAATCAAAGGAAATCTAATGTACGTTTGATGCTTGGATACCAAATCCTTGCATGGTGTAAAGTAAAATTTTCACCTTTTTTCACTTAATGTCGTACATGGCTTGCAAAATGATGGGAGCTACTTTCATACAAATTGTAACTCACCATGCAGTTACACATGAAAGCGTGTTGAGAAAGTGTAGCCACATCATATGAATGTATGTGCTACTAGCATTCCTGCCTGAGTAATTGTGGCAGCATCACTTGTAACATTCAACCAGAGGCACTAGTGTACAGCATGTGTAAGGGGTGAAGGTACCAACTACTGGGAGAATATGCAAATATACCGTATATCTATTTTCTCCTCTACAAGGATCTTGAGATATTTTACTGTATGAGAATGTTGGATGTTCATATCAGGACTGGCATTTGACACCCAAGGGGGTAGTCTGTTTCAGTTGCCTTTTTATATTACCAGTACTCATGTAAAAATTCCTTTAAAAAGTGTTTATTTCATACTTCTCCAGTTTTATACAGGGTAGATTTGTCACCAGTATAAGAATGATCTTCCTCGGGACCCTCTTAGGTCCTCACAACATAGCAGATTTAACCTCATTTCCCCAAAATCTATTGACTTTCTTCATCTGAAAGTGCTTCCCTGTTTGAAAAATGTATGAGGAAGCAAGACAATTGCTATTTCTGATTAGGAGAACAATAGTGGACTGGGTTTTGTTGTTGTTCTGAAATCAAGACACTGACATTTGCAGTAGGCAAGATGGTAGTAGGGTTGTATCATATCATGGATATAAATTTGTATTTGCTGAGAAGTAACAGATGTATATTTGTTTTAATGTAGATATTTTTTTTCTGTGTGTATTCTTCATACAACTGGTTTTCTACTAAACTATGAAAATGAATGTCCAGGGTTATGGATTTTCATGGTAAGGGACACCCACCCTGAGAATTGGTGAAATGGTATGTGATGCAGCAAAGAATACATGAAGCAACTGGTATTCTTATCTTAAAAAGAGAATGTGCATGTATTTCCTTTAAAGTTTGTATTTAATGCTTTTGATTGTTAAACAGAAACATTCACTTTGTTAATTATTTGAAGAGGTTACATATCATCTGCACCAAATATCAGCAAAGTATTTTTCAAGGAGTTTTAGGCATCACATACACACATTCTTGAATTGACGGCACGTATTGATTGAGAAATGAGATCCTGTCTTGTAAGCAGCTTTGGTCAGAGATTCACAGAGAAAATGTTCGAAAATGAATGATCACCTTGAATATAAAGATTACTTTTTGTTAATTTTGAGTGTGGATATGTTGTAAGTAGGAGAGGAGGATATCATGCATCATTTATTCCTTGAATGATGCAGATAATTTTGAGCGCATGCATACATGTTCACTTTTCATGTATACAAAATCTAGGATTTTAATCATATGCAAGGTCATACAACAGTAAAGAAAGTAAAGGTATTTCTGATGGCAGCATTGATAATTTAATTACATCTCTGTCCAGTGCTTTGCTGTGCTACAAAGAACTTGCTTTTAACTGAAATTTAAGATGTAAATTGTAATGCAAGTCTAATTGAATTACCAAATTTCATTTTCTTCAGTATACAATGATGAGTAGATTATGCAATGTGTATTTGATTGAAGAAACTTCTTCAGATAATACTCTTAGCAATGCATGGACAGTCTTGGGTCTTCACGTTGCAGTGGCCTTTAGGTTTCTTGGTATACAGTGGGTTAAAGTCATGTGGAGCTGGGTCAGTGTAGAACAGAGTGCAAATGACTTCGAAAAATTAATCCTAAAGATGTATTTGAAATTGACAAATGTTTTACTCAGATTGTAATGATGCCAGCTTATGAAAATGGATGCATTATGCAAGCTGAAAACATAGTGCAGAGTACACAGAGAACGATCACAGCATGATGAATATCACATTCACTCAATTAGATGTCTGCCAAGAAAGATCGAATGGCCACCAGCAAGCCGTCCACTCTGATGTCGCATAAATCAGAATGCATGATTCTCATGCAATGTCTGGCAAATTTTGACTCCATTGTTTTGAGTGGATTCATGTTCATGTGGCGAGTCGCGTTGTCCTATGTCTTCCTGGAGAAATCTGTACCCAAATTCCAAATTTATGAATGCTGCGTTATCATATCACTCTCATTGTATTCCCAATGTGGAATCTGATGAAGACTTTCATTTCATCTATTCCAGTACTACAGCAATTCAGTACTTTAAGGTTCAAAGCAGTACTTAATAGGCACAATGTACTCCTGATAGCACTGTTTTGTGCACCTGAATCATTCTAATCACACACCCAGTGTCAGATGTCAGTGTCGAACTTCACATTATCGAAGGTGATTTGTAAAATAAATGAATGTGACATGTGTAAGTTAATGTACATGTTCTTGCAATGCAATAGATGGTTCTGTCATAAATTCGTATTGATGTTTTCAAGTGTTGTGATGCCAAGTAAGTGTCAAGTGTTCAAAGCTTACAGTCATGCTTGAAATGGAATATGGCTGTTTGATTTAGCACTTCAGCAAATTGTTCACAAGTAAGATCCAAGGTTACATGAAGTTCAGGAGTGGACTGAAATGACGTTTTACCTCTGAAAATCTATTAAGCAACAGGAGTGAGTCGACAATATATTAGCCGATGTAACTGGTTCCATGATTTATAAATGTTGCTGTCTGGAGAACTCATATGATCTACGTCAAATGCCTTGTTTTGTTTTTACCCCCACTTTAAAACAAGGCACAGCTCTTTCTCTTATGACTCCGAAAAGTATTAGTTCATTTCAGTTTTGATACAAGAAAACATTTTCGTCTTTGGTTCAGTATGCCTCTGAACATTTGTCTTTCATCTTTTTTTATCTATAAATGAGCATAGCTTTCAGTTTGGCGAATACTTGCTTAATATGATTATTTGTGAATCAAGATAGTGATGAGTGAGTGATGATGAAAAATGCTACCTGACATGGCAGAAATATTTTTCCCCCTTTTTTTCACAAGCATTTTGTTGCAATATCACGGTGCTATAAAGACAGTAAATAGAGAAACCTCAGTGGTGGAAAATCTACAATGAAGCAGGAAAGGTCAAACTATGAAGTGATCTTTGATACAACTGTGTACATACAATATTGTGGGTGGAAAAATGTGTCTACTTTAGTTTCTATTTACAGTGTATTATTTTTGTTTGATTTATTTTGTGTGTTTTGTTGTGTAGTTCAGATGAACACAGCTTTTTCCTCATCGTTTCATGTCATAGCTTCATGTTGCCAGGGTCACGTTGGTAGTACATTCCACTTGTATTATATGGAAGGGTTGAAGCTAGACTAATCAGTTAAGACCATCATTACATGGTGCCACTCTCAGATACAGGCACACTATTACCACAAGAGCAGCAGGCTAGTCTACCAAAGGGCAAAGTCTGCACCCCCACGGGTTGAAGGGCAGATCACAAAAAAGTTAAACTATTACATCAGCACTCTACCAACTTTGGGTGACAATTACTGAAGTAATTGACGGATCAAATTTGAGGAGAGAGAGAGTGATGGCCTTCTGAAAATGTTTTGGATGTTGTATTTTGTAATACATTCTCCCAGTCTCTGCAGATAAAGGAAAGGAACAGTGAAATTTCTCTTAGTTTTCTCTGAATTCAACTTTAGGAGTTAATAGCCCATGATATGCACAGCAAGGATCGGTATACTAAAAGTGGTGTAGATTGACCAGTGTCTCCTAATGGACATGCATAAGGGTTTAAGCAGTTGTGGAGAAGCCTTTCTTAGAGTGAATGTGAATGCATGCGAGTTGATTTAATATTGGCTGTACAACTGAAATCAGTCACAGTGTCTAAGTAGTGTTCTCATGCAGCAATTGTACATGACAACTTTGTGTGATATTTACATTGATATCAATTTACTAAATGTGGGGCATATATTGATATTCATGTTTGGTTTGCTAGGACTATATCATGCTTGTTGTAGGTATCTATTCATCTATCTATCATCTAGGTATTTTGTTACATTGATGTAGTGGCACCTTTTGAGAGAATAGAACATGCAGCCTTGCTCTTGATCTAATATATTATCTTATGCTATTTGCTTTGTCTAGGTTCTTTTACTCTTCCTTCTGTCAATCTTTCATTCTCTCTTTCTCTTTTTCTCACACTCTGTCTGTCTGTCTCTCTCTCTTCTTTCTGTCTGTTTTAATATCTTCTACACAAGGGCCGAATTCACAAAGGTGGTACAATTGAAACCATTGTTTAAACCATGGACAATTTGTATGGAGTGCCAAGTGTCGCATGGCCTATTTCGTTATGAAATCAGTCATGTGCATTTTGTTAACAAAATGATCATTTCGTCAACGAAATGACTGATTTCGTAATGAAGTAGGCCATGCGACACTTGGGGCTCCATACAAATTGTCCATGGTTTAAACCGTGGTTTCAATTGTACCACCTTTGTGAATTCGGGCCAAGGGAAATGATACCTGAAAACCAGCAGTACTAAGTGTAGTTTTCTGTGCTGTGATAATTAACAAAAACCATGACAACTGGTGTATTCAATACAATTCCATAAGAGTTGGTTTGTTTGTAATATCTCCAACAAGCCAAAGTCACTTCCAGTCTAACTCTTGGATGTTGCTTAAAAAGAAGAAAGTGTACAATCACCGCAATGCATGTGGATACCATATCTCTATAAGTCACATTCACAACTCATTGTGGAAATTTCTTGCTTCGTTCTTCTATGGTCATATGTAAAATATATATACAGCTGTATATATATTTTTTATTTTTTTATTTTTTTTAATTTTTTTAATTTTTATTTATTTTTTATTTATTTATTTTTTTTTTTGGGGGGGGGAGGGCGGTTTGTGTAAGATGATAACACTGGTGGTGATAGAGATATTCTGCACATTTACTTCTCTTTATGTGAATAGTGTCATGGCAACCCGGCAAACAATGCCAAATGATGTACTCTATGTATTGTGAGTCATCTCTTTCTTTGCCTTTCTTTGTTTTCAAGGTGATTTGTTAAAGGTAGTGGCCAATTGTCTCTGCCTCCAAAATAGCACACCAGCTTCAAGATTAACATGGTACTTGTGTAATAAGCATTCCAGTTTATAGTGCCTTGGATATGAATTTTCTGTCTGTGTTATGCCGATACAATATATTTTATAAAGATGTGACATCCTTTCATAGTTCAAAGTGTTTTTTAAATGAATGTGAAAGATCAAAAGTGAATTATAATTACTCATTTCTTGGTAAAGTTCTTGAGAAAGTGGTTGCTCGCCAACTCAGAGATCATCTTGATGAACATCAGTTGTTTCCTAGTAATCAGTCTGCCTACAGACACTTCCACTCCACCGAAACCGCCTTATTGAAGGTACTCAATGACCTCCTCTTAGCAGTAGACAAAGGCCATGAAGTTGCTCTTCTGCTTTTAGATTATTCTGCTGCGTTTGATACTATCAATCATGAAATTCTCCTTAACAGATTGGAGACTAATTTTGGTCTTACAGGAACAGTCTTGAGATGGATTGCATCTTACTTACACGACCGCCACCAGATGGTTACTGTGAACGGTGCATTTTCTCAGTCGTTCCCTCTTAGACATGGTGTCCCCCAGGGGTCTGTGGTTGGTCCTTTACTATTTCTTCTATACACAGCCCCTCTGTCTTCAGTAATCAACTCTCATAACGATATTTTACATGTTATGTATGCCGACGATACTCAAATCTACATAATCATACAACCAAATACCCAAGTCGAAGCACTCTGCAAACTTAGTAGATGCGTTGATGATATCAAGCAATGGTCTCACGATAATTATTTGAAATTGAATTGTGTTAAATCGGAATTTTTATATGTTCATTCTCAGTTCAGACGGGGTAGCTCTCTAACAGAATTTTCCTTTGAAGATAGTACTATCCCCATCTCTCAGTCCGTCAGAGATCTCGGAGTTATTGTAGATAAGCATCTGAACTTACAACAACATATTAAGAATTCATGTCGTTCTGCTGCTTGGGGTATTTGTAAAATTGGTAAGATACGTAAATTATTGGATCAGTCTTCCACAGAACGTCTCATTCACGCATTTGTTTCCTCTCATCTTGACTACTGCAATTCCCTTCTTGTTGGTCTCCCTGCTTCAAGTACTGCACCACTTCAAAGAATTCAAAATACAGCTGCTAGGCTTGTGACCCTTACAAAAAGATCTGATCACATTACTCCAGTTCTCCAATCCCTCCACTGGCTCCCCATCCATCAACGTATCACTTTTAAAATCCTCCTTATTGTTTACAAGATATGTAATAATCTTGCCCCATCTTATCTTAAAGATTTAATTTCCTTCCGCTCCTCCACTTCAACCCGTTCTCTTCGTTCTTCCTCCGCTCTCCAATTATCACGTGGTCCCCGCACCTGTACACGTTATGGTGATAGGGCCTTTTCAGTTATTTCCCCACTTCTTTGGAATGAACTCCCTTTTAATATTCGTAATGCTGAAAATGTTGATAGGTTTAAGTCATTGTTGAAAACTCATCTGTTTACACAACCTTAATTTTGCTGTTGTTGTTGTTGCTGTCGTTATCATAATATGTACATAATGCTGTATTTTGTTTTATCGTTATATATATTATTTTTTCCCCGATTTGATGCGCTTAGAAACATCAGTATTAAGCGCTATATAAATGTTATTCATTATCATTATCATTATCATTATCATTAAAGATGCAGCTTTTTTTTAAATGCAGATGTGTATATACATGTATGTGCTCAGCGATTAATGCTATGACGCCCACCTCATACTCATGATTGGCAGATTTTTTTTTTTTCTCCATGGTTCATGTAGGATTACATTATTATCATTATCATTGTTATTATTATTATTATTATTATTATTATGCTGCACACTATACAAAGATGGTGGTATAACCCTTTGTTAGTATATAAAAAGTTATGGAAAAGCTTGTAATAGATACAGTGCCTTGTATTCTGCACATTTGACCCAAATTTCTTTCTTCATTGTAAGATAGATGTCAGTTTGTTGCATTAAGTACAGTGTATGTCTATGTATCTTATGTACATTTTGATATATTCTATCATTACAAATACACACATTAAATGTGTTCTTTGTTACAAATAAGTGTGCATGATGTGTGGTATATAACGCAGAAAGCAAAGTGTGTGATGAGAATGAGGCTGATGTCCCAAGTACTGATAACGCCAAGTACTGTCAAAGTGGACATTTTGGTGTGGGTAATTTTTTTTCTTTTTCTTTTTTTGCACTCAGTCGGGTAAAATAAATTGCATGTTTTGAATTCAGTGGAATCAGATAATCAACATATTGTGACATATGAGGAGCAACAATATTTGCATGGTTTATTTTCACACTTGTTTCATGTTGCGTGACATGTGTGAAAATTTCCACCTTTACAGTATAAATTGAGTCTCTACACTTCTCCACCCATAGCGAATTTTAAATGAGATTATTGAGTGTAGTCCCCACACAGTGACACAAGCTAGAATGCTCCACCTACATAAATACATAGGCCCCAGAAAGTTTACATTCACACCCATGAATACCAACAAAACATTCCTCTAATAACTATTTCATGCGCATGACAAATATTTTAAGTTCCGAACACCTCCACACTGGTGATCTTGCCTTTATTTGGATTTCACAAAAGCAATAAAAGCAAAACAATTCTGAATACATACAACATGTATCATCACTTTGCAGTAGTTGCAGTCAATACCGGCTTGGTTAGTACAAAATACCTGTCAAATGCATGTAAAGTGAGCCAAGAGCTTGCAAGCTAACATGCTGAAGACTATGTATGTACTGGTCTTTTATGGATCTAACCGTTAATACTGTTACATGGTACATGTCAATAGTTAAGATTTGTATGCACCTCTAGTCCTGATACTAAGGATTATTCTCACTTAAATAAAATAAAGTCCTAGTGATTATTGTCAAAGTCCTGGATTAGCATAAGTAGCAATAAACATGGAAGCAAATTTCGTTGAATAGATTAGAAATGCTCCCTTTGTGGGTCAGATGAGTCAGCTCTCCAGGGTAAAATACAGTGAGATTGTAGATCTTTAAGACAGGACACCAACTTGTTCTGTCACATCCTGTGAAACAAGGTGTTTCATAACAACAATAATTGCAAGCATGTCTGATATTATCTTGGAATTCTTTTAGAATAGTATAATTCTCCCCTTCTATCTCAAATGACTCTCATGTAAAGTCATGATTTATGATAAGAATCAGAGCTAGATGTATGGCTAACTCACAACTTCACAGAGCTTCTGAACTGTACCTGGATATCCATGAATTTGTGATGATTTCAACCGACAATATTTACCTGCTCTCCTGCGCATAGCAGTCATAACACTTGAACTCTCTGAACAACCTCAACGCATGTACATATTATCCTCGGTAAAAACAGACTTTTCATATCTATTTATATGATATAAATAATAACAAGGATAAGTCAAAATGATTGAGACAGCACAACCATAACCAATACCCAAAAATCCAAAAGGACGGACATACACCAAGTTCTACCTGATGCCACATTGATACAAATGAAAAGGGGGGGGGGGGCATGGGCTACTGGAAGCACCATTGTGCCTCATAGACTCTATGACCCCCGCTTTGACAGATCCCTAGATTTACCTTTATATGCCCAGAGCTACCAAGTCTCACGCATTCTGCGTGAGACTCGAGCATTTAGGGGCCGTCTCACGATCTCACGCATGGCACCCATTTTTCTCACGCATCGGGCGAAGTCTGTAACTTGGGCCTATAATAATGAGCATAGCTCAACAGATTTAAAGTGATAGTTGCAATTGAAGGTACAATTTCCCCTTTGTCTTTCAAAATAAGTAAAAAATGGACATTTAAGTATGCACCTGATCGCACCATTAAGAGCTACGAATTGAAAAAGCTCCCTACCGTATAGGAGGCCACAGGGGGGGGGGGGGGGGAAACCCCTCCCACACCCTCGCTCGCTGGCACATTCGCACGCTGAAATGCCGAGTGATGCCGAGTCATGAAAATCTCACTCATAAAAATTTTTTGAACTTGACATCCCTGTATGCCCCCGTAGAAAACAAACCCTTGAGAGACAGTGTTCATAGTGTCCATGAAAAAAAGACGAAAAGCAAAAATATGCATTGACCTTTTCTTCAGATGCCAAAATTTCACTCATCACTGCTAACTCCTGGTCCTGCAGGTAAACATACAATGAAATACACCCTCTGTTTATTAAATTCAACAAAATACAAACAAACCTCGGGTTGCCTATACATTTGATATTAATGAGAGATATGACACGTGGCTGCACCTTCTAATGTAATAACCATATGAAAATGCTACTTACGGGCATCACAAAAAAAAAGTAAAACTACAATTTTTTTCCACGTCAGGACAGTTAGAAGGGTTGCGGATGACATCTGCAAGGTATTCCATGTCTCCTTTATGGATACAGTCTCTTCCAAGACTGAAAACACCTAATGCAGCGTACCCTAGCATTAACATCAAAACCAAACGAGAATGGTCTAACTCATGTTGAAGATGTCAACAAGCATGTCTCGACAGAAAACTCTATAGGCAGTGTCATCTTCAAAATGGGCGTAATATTTTCCCCCCAATATCCGCCACTGATGAGCAGATATTGGGAGAGCATGTAAAGGAGAATTATTTACCAGCTGAATCAACAAGACTGGGACTGACTAGGACTCTGTGGCTCCAATAGTTTTGACGACTCTGGACATGGATGTTTGCAACAACCAGAAGAGAGGGAATTGCAAGCTTTGTCTGTCTCGGGATCTCGTTGGCAGACTGGAGGACAATTTCAAAGCCTATACTAAAAACAAAGCTAGTGTTCATACAGTCCAGCAAGATACATCAGCAGGATATTACCTTTGGAGTGAATGTTTAAGATGAACATTTTCTTCTCTTGTGAAAAACAAAAAACAAAAGGAAAACATCACTGAATGACTGCAATTGATATACTGCATAGCTGTTGGGCTGCAACTTGCTGATCTTCAAATTCAAATTGCAATCGGCATAGCTAGCCAACTTCACATATTTGCAAACATTGTCTGACACCAGCACTAGGAAGATTTCAGTTTGTTTTGGTTCCCCCCCCCCCCCAAAAAAAAAAATAAATAAACATAAAAACAAAACAAAACATATAGATATAGATATAGATATATAAATAATATTTTCATGGGTTTATGTTTAGGCTTTATTTTCCCCTTCAGGAAGATAACTTTTGTTGGCATTATGAATCATTTGGCTTCCTGAGGTTAGATAAAGCACACCAGAGAAGTTTTCGGTGAGACAGTGTTACCATCATGTCTCTACACATCTCACATGTACTTGGTGCAGTGGATGCACTGCTCTGTCAAATTACATGAATAGATATATCTTCTCTCCCTATTCAAACTGAAAATAAAAAAAGAAGAATCAAAAAGACAACTATGAAGAAAAGTTTATCCATCTATGTATAAATGAGTCCCATGACACATCCAAGTATCCCCACAAGTAGTCTAGAAACATGTTGCAAATCAAGTTTTGCATAAAATATACTCTGGAAGCTACAACTCTTCATTCAAATTGCATTAGTCTATAAAGATTCTAAAGAAAAAAACTAAAATAACAGAGGAAAACAAAGAAAAAAAAACGACAACTCATTGCTCTTAATGAAGCAGTGCATTAAAATATCACGCCAGAAGTGGACACAAATATTGCAGTAGAGTATATGACGTCAGAGATGCCACAGTTGACGTAGAACGTGCAGGCAAAGAAATTATGAAAATGTACTTTCTTGCATTCTTATACATATCATGTGTGACCACATGAAATTAGGTGAGGTTTTTTGTAAGGGTAAAAGATTAAAATGATATTCTCAGTGGTGTCTATGTGGACAAAACGGTATATAAATGTAAGTAGCCTTACCAGAATATTCATTTGTCTAGCAATTCTTGCACAGTGCTACCAGTCTTATACCAGTGGGCTTGTAAATTATTGCCATATAAAGTGAAATGATAATTGTCTTTAAATTAAAAAAAAAAATTCAGCCTCTAATCAGGACTATCAACTATAAATACCACATGCTAAGTCAGTTTCCATATTGACTAACCCCAAGTTAAGCAATACGTACTGATAGAATTTTGCTGTTTTCCCTCAGTGAATGAAGCATAAGACCACAAGATGAAAGCATTCATGGCAAAGATTACCAGTAATACATTTCAGTGCTTTTGTCAAGTGAAAGAGTGCAATGAAAGGGGTGACTAGTTCATAACGATTATGCATGCTGTTAACTAACAACCTGAATGAAAATCCCACTCTTACGACTCTGACACAAAATGCCTTTCCTGAGTAAATTGCTCTTTTTCGTGCAAACTGTCATTGCATTCCTCGATTGAATACAAAATTTAGCTAATATGAGGGTCCACAAGTAAAGCTCAATTCTGAAATAGCACATGCATCTTCTAGAAAGCAAGATTAATTACACGTAGATAACCCTTCACCAAGAGAGTGCTCATAGGAACAGAGTAACTAAATATCAACAAAGCGTAGGAATTTCATTCAACTGCATATGCATGTAATATCATTTGAGACTGCACACATCATGACAAACATAGTGAGGTGTTTGTTACGTAGATAGATAGAAATTTCAGCAAAGTTTTACTCTGAAATAACATGTAAAAATATGATGCATACAACTATATACAACCATCTAACTTTTCAAAGAATACACCTCCCTTTATTTACACTGTGTGTTGAATCATCCTGGTGCTATTTGCGTTCTATGTGATTTTATGCCATATTCTGAATGAAAATAATTAACAAGAAATTTTCGTGTTTTCTCCAGCTGAATCACAAGTCATAGCAGCACTTATTAAGCATTAAAAATGCTTCGTGTCAAAATTATACTTGACTGATAATGTGTACTTCATCACTCATTATTCAGAATAGAGTCCAGTATAGAAAAAAAAAAAAATATGAATGTCTTTTTACGAAGTGAAAGTCACTTTGCAGAACTGCCAAGAATAAGATACATGTATGTATGTACATAAACAGGCAAGTGACAATTTCAGGTAGTAACAAACCATTCAGCAGCCTGTGAATACATGGCAACATGAATTATATGAACATTATATAAAATGCTGGTTAGGTGTTGCTTGATGACTCATTCATCAAATGGTCAAATCTCTCACTGCCAAGACTTTTTCTCGCAAAACAAATATGCGAGCACTTTGGTAGGGGGTGGGGGCATTCAACTCTTCATGATGGCAACCATTGGTTTGTCAGCCAATAGGAAACCTCACTTCTCTCGTTCTCACTCTGCAAGATCTTCCCAAAATTGGTAAAGACTCTCGTTCCTTCATTCTTTCTTTGAAGCGTAGGTAGACTTTAACCCTTCCATGGTAGCTGATTCTCATGGCAAGGCCATCCTGTTGCAATTTGTTTTAAAAAAAAATTGAGCTGCAATCAGACCAAAACGTTGACTTCATAACTGCACCACACGTGGAAGTTAGGCGACATTGCCCCCCAGAGTGGGTACAGATCTCAACGTGCTGCTTCACATGGAAGTTGCAAGTCTCTTCATCCCGGTGACAAACATTGTTCAAGTGGGATGTATCAAAGAGTTCATCAATTCATCCATGTGACGTACAACAAGGCTGTATGTGACAACCTTTAAAAATAAAAATAAACAACAATGCTGTAAGGCTCGGAAGCTCCAATCATTCTCTTCTTGCACATTCATCATCACTTCTCATGTGGTCTTTCTGGCCTGCAAAAAAAATTGTTCGCACAGCCTTCGTGTTGGGTCGATTGCAATTTTTCCATTTGTTGGCTCAAAAGTAGGTTCTCAATTCACACAACTGGTCCGGGGATCCAGGACTACAGAAGTGGACGGTCCTAAACAGCCGGAAGATTGTGGTCCGTGGAGGAGAAAGAGGCGTTGGCGTTGAACCCATGACCTGCAGGCTCGGAGTGATTGGCAATTTGAGGCATTGTGGTGTGATGACTCTTCTTGGTCTTCAGCTTCTTATCCTGCCGCTCTGTTGACTTGGCTGCAGAGAAAATAAATGGACAATGGTGTCACATCACTCCATGGTATCAAATCCAAAATTCTATTTTAGAATACATGTAAGATAAACTTCATTGACAAAGGCTTCCAAATATACATAACGTGTCACTCCAACATAAAAGCAAGAATGGGCATTCAATGGCCACCAACATTCTACAGGATCTGTTGCATATATTCTGTATAAATTTACATAACATTACAAGAGAGACATAAATACTCTCCATATCTATGATTCATTTTGGGATAGAAGATAATGTGAGTCAAGCCTCACACACAGCAAAGCGTATCCACTAAGGGGAAAAATATGTGACAACCTATACAACATCCAAACATAGCGATGCTATCATTCACATAAAGTATCTAAAGATATAATCCTATGTAACTAATTGCACACCTGTAACAACATTTTTATTAACCTGTTAAAGGAATATTTTTCACTAGCATTCAGCGTTCAGTTTCATTTCTTTATTTGATGGTGATCCATCCAATATGACACATTTGAATATCTGCTCACTGTGTGATTGATCAATCAGTAAATCTTCATATTTTGAACATACACATTTGCCACTGTATCTTACACGAGCTTTTAGTCTAATTTTCACATCACTGATTTTGACTGTGCTTTGCAAGCCTATTTTGACAATGTCTTTCACTAAAAGATGCTTCAGCATGGATGCATAAATATTTCAGACAAGCTAGAAACCTCTGCAATATAAAGTCAGTATTGGCTGCTGTCATAAAAGATTACAATTTGTGTTGCGCAAGCTCCTTGGATCGTATGAGGCACCTGTACGTGTGCACCCTAACTGAGGACACAAGGTCATGCCACGTGCTTGTATTATGTGAAGAAGAGGAATCAATTCTCTTTGGCAAGGGACCTGAAACCGACAAGCATCATCGTCTCATTTCTGTGACAGTTGCCTACAATACAATGGTCCCTAATGTCAGTGTGCACAACCAAAAAACAACAAACAAACAAACAGACAGACAGACAAACAAACAAACGAACAAACAAACAAACAAACGCCACTAACCGTCTCGTCCTGCTAGGTTTGGCAAGTGAGTGACCTCTCGTTCGCCCTCCCGAGGAGAAGTGTTGGCCGCATCCTTTTTTGACTTGCGCTGACTGGACATCATGACATCAAACTGCAATGTCTTCTCATGGATCATGGTCTTGTCACTGCCAGAGTTGCCAACCTTCTTGTAGTAAGAGTTGTTGGACTTCTTTGTCATCTTCTCATTGGGTCTGTGGCAGAATTTTTTTTTTGGAAAAAAAAATGATTGATTATCTGCTCTTTTCCATGCTGCTTGCTTTCTTCTTTGAAAAATCTGTGATTATTAATCTTCATTTTAAGAAGATACAAAACATGCATGCGAGTGATTACAATTTCATTTTAACACAATATATGCATGAAACAAACATGTCAGCATTCTCTATTCCAAAATGATTTTGTTGGTTGTATAATGAAGCATCAATGACCTCCTGTAGGCATATGCTGTTTTTCTGTATAAAAATTTGTGTTCTTTTTGTCTATTTTTATCTTTTTTTCTGTTTATTAATTATTATTATTTTTTTTTTTTGGTGTCACCAGCCCTATTTCTCTTCTGCAGTCTTTCACAAGTAGCACAGACAGTTAAGACACCAGCAAATACTGCAAGCAAAGGAGTGTCTTGCAGTAAGTGACTGAAACAAACAAGTCATACATCATATATCACTTACCTTAGAGGTGGAGGACCAGCCATGTTGCTGGAGGAGAAATTGGACTTGTTGGAGGTGATGTTGCCCATGGTGAGGTTAATGGTGGTTTGGGTGGGGCTGGCCCCTTGTGAGGCGTGGTTGGTGGGACCATTGTGACCCCCTATGTGCGAGGGAAGCTTGTTGGTGGAGCAAATCGGTAGGATGGGCTCGGCAGCTGAGGTGTTTGGAGTAGATTTCTTCTCAGATGTCAAGGGGGTGTTAATCTGAGGGGAAAATGTCAGCGAAAATAAAGGTCACATTCTAAGTGGAGATACTGGGAAATATCGGCCAAAACAAACTGATAGGTGCATACTAATTCACTACTTCTCACAAATGACTGCAAGGATCTCCATTATAGCCACACACACAGGATACCATTACGTTCTTTATACTCGACATTACAAAATTACTGACAGAATGCATCATCACTAAGAAACTAGAAAACTCTACCATCGTGTACCATATTGCATAAACTTCATAGGATTATGGCATCAGCACTTTCTTATCGTTTTCTTGTAAGTGAGTAGACAGTACTTTTTCTAGCTTTACGATGAGTTTATTATATATTCATTTGTAGCTCTTACACTCAATGCAGGGACTGCATGACATTCACCAACTGTCAATACGGAGTGCCTTTCTTAGCTAGTTATTATCACAAGAATAAAGATGGTTTACTGTATCTTTTAAATTCGCCCTAGTGAGCTCACCTTTTTGACATCTTGTGAACTGCTTTCTTGCTGGGCATCTTTGGGGGACGACGTCTTCTTGACCTTCTCTGATTCAGAGTGTCGCTTTCTTGACTTCTCCTTTTCCCTCTCTCTGTCAATCTTCTCGTGACTTGATTGCTGTCAAGTTAAGAAAAACTTTACATTAAAACATAATTCATTCTCCCATTTATCCCTTTAAAAAGAAAATTGACGCTACCATAAAAATTGGAATTAAAATACAATTAGAGCAAATCGTAGAGCTAATTTTCTTCACATGAGGATCATGCTCTCAGGAGAAAAATATTAATTATTTGATAAGCATGGCAGGCAGCTGCTGCATTATTACAAAAGCTAGTTTATAAATGAATACACACAAGCTCCAGTTCCTAAAAATGTAGACATGAGTGAAAACAGCTACTCATATGAAGGTCTCATGACATTAAAAAAAAAAAAAAAAAAAAATACATCAGACCTCTGGGGGGTGTTTCATCAACATTTGTCGGCGCTGACAACTTGAATCACCATAGTAACAGTCGGTGACCAGAGCATCTCGGCCAATCAAAACCAAGGATTTTACTGAAATTGGTCAGCGCCGACAGTTGTCGGTGCTGACAAGCGTTGATGAAACACCCCCCTGTCTGCACATGATTGTTTCAAAGGACAAGTCTATTACATTAACAATATATGAGTGCCATCATAAGTGAGGTAAGTGCAACAAATCTACTTTACTGTGTACTGCTGCATGGTTTTGTTGTTTTAAATTTTTGCTTTTGTTTTTGTTTTTTTGGGGGGCAAAATAAGCAATGAAATTACCATCCTTCGAGCATAATTACTGGCAATTCCAGTTTTTACATTGGGGAAAAGCATACAAGGTAATAAAAAGAATATGGCTGCAATGATTTGAATGTACCACAGTATCTCTTTAATGGAAAATGTTTTGTCGTTTATTTCTTTGTAATATCACTGGATTTTATTTTTTCAAATAGTACTAATGTAACATGGCCAGATGGCTTGTACAAGTAATGACCAGTCTTTCTCACTGAATACAGCCAACGCTAATTAAGCACCCTCCCATGATCCTCCTATGGATCCTGAATAAATTGGAAACTGCAAAACAATATTTTCCTCTTTCTGTCCCTCACACCAAGTCTGCCTCCTTCCTGCTATCACCAACCTTTTTACTTCTGTGCTTTCCCCTCTTCTCTTCATCCCCCTTCTCATCTCCCAGGAGTGACTTGAGGAGCGGGTTGTTCTCAAACTCCTTCTGCACTTTCAAGCTCAGCTCACTGGGGAAGTTGTCGCAGAAGCCGTCCTTCTTGAAGAACTCGTGCTTCAGGAATTGTGTGCATGTCGGTCTGTGGTCCGGATCCAGGTGTAAACAGCTCTGTGCAAGTGAAAAACATAGGGTGTTAAAATCCTCTGCCAATCAAGAACATGTAACTTTAATATCTTCTCATTAATTTCCTGACCTCTAAGATTCAGGGAGTCAAAATCCATTCTGTGATGTGAAGAAAGAGAAGGAGAAGCCTGCTGTAACAGGAGATGACCAATGGCAAAAGGACAATCAGCCATAACAAATGCATTGAACAGTCTGAAAATGCTCGAGCACCGGTACTGTCTACATATCAAAGTATCATTCAAAGTGTGGGTGTGGGTGCATGTATGTGTATACATGTATGCGCAGAGATAAGGAAAATGTCTCGATTGCAATTGCCAATGCTGTCAGTGTTAAGTTTTGCAAAATTGTTTCAAAACACCCCTGTTTAAATTTCTGCTGATCTGTGCATAAACATAAAACTCCCAAAATCTCACTGACCTCACCCATAATTCTAGACTGTAGAATACCGCTACGTACGACAAGTTATCATTTTTATACATGTACAGGGGTGGATTCACAAATTCTGGAAGGGGGGGGGCGGCGTGAAAAAAAAAATAAAGGGGGAGGGGCGGTGCACTTGCCCTCTTTCATTTTTTAATATTTCTTTTATCTAAATAAAAAAAAAAAAATAAAGGCAGTTGCACGCCCAGTGCAACCCCTCCTGGATCTGCCATTAATGTATATTCTTCATCCGCATGGTGACAAGGTATAGCCACTAATTACAACTGTAATTCAATGCTACAAATGATTTCGCCTGTGAGGTCAGTCCACCCAAAAGTTTTGAGGCTGGGCATTCATCTTACCTTCATCATTGAGATGGAGAGTCCAGAGAGTGTGGGGAATCTCTTCTCAAGGGGCTCCACATTCTTCACCTCTGGAAGACGCATGCCGACAAATAACGGATTCTTCAGGAAGATCTCCTTGTGTCTCTGTATTAGTGTACCTGGAAATCAAACAACCATAGGCATACCATTACCTTCAAATGCTGTGGTGAACTCAAGGAGATGGGCTGGATTGTGTCAGACACCTTAATCCTGCCTAAATTTTGACTCTACATGTAACTGACATACAGACAGCATTCTGGTTTGCTGTTCATACGTACACGGCATTCATCCTACACAGAACAGTTTTATAAATTAATGTAAATTGAATTTTATAGAAGTGCATGCTACAAATTACTTAATCTCATTCAATTGTAACACTGCTTTACATTGACTATGCCTATATCAGAGGCAAATAGCCCAACTATGTATTTTTAACAGAACATATTCCATACACTGTAAAAGTGGATATTTTCGGACAAGTAATTTTTCACGCTCGGCCGGGTAGGATAAGTCTTTAGTGTCACATGTTTTTGATTTTGCAGGATCGAGACATGAACTACTGGAAAATATAGCAAGCAAAAATATTCAGATGCTTTTATTTTTGCGCTGGCTGCTGGTTGTGCAAAATGTGTGAAAATTTCAACACCACAAAAATCACAGATTTAGATGTTTCAAGGTTCACTTTTGCCTGCTACGTGTAAGAGTGGAAATGCAAGTGTCAGTCATCATCCACTGGCATACGTAGAAGATTACTACTGATGTATTATTTAATGTCATCAATATCAGGGCATGTATTTGTAAGCTACAAACATCACATATCATGGCGTTAATTGAAGACAGCAGCATCCTGTCTTGTACATACATGCAACTTGTATTTTTCTGGGTGTTGCTCTGTTCACATTGACCATATTTTGCCCATAATCCAATAATTTTTCTCTACTGTATCTCCTTATTCATAGAAGATGTAATGTTGTAAGTGATGGCATGAGTAGTGGCTAAAGAGTAGAATTAACTAGTTTGATATTGACTCAATGTTCCTGTACCTCAGTTCTTTTGCCTTTCTCAACATATTTTTACCACATTTTTTAGCTTGATGACCTTCAGTGAGAAATTTGAAATTAAGTACATTAAGTGCAAAGTTTAAAAATGGATTGATGGATGAACAGACAACTGAAGTACACAAATTTTGGGAGAACTTGGTGTAGCGGCATTAAAAGAAATACAAGAAAAGATAAGGTCATGTACATGTTCTATGATCAAAGTTTCAAGTTTTAGGCCAGGCACGGAAATTGCCCTTCCAAAGAAAGTATGTCCACTCCCCTTAGTCCCATGCCCATGTTCTCTTGCAGTTTACAATGCATCCCTTCACTTACCAAAGCAGCGAATGATGTGGTACAGCTGATCAATGTCACTATCACCTGGAAACAAAGGTTCGCCAGTCAGCATCTCTGCTTGCAGACATCCAACAGCCCACAAGTCTATTGCTCTGCACCACAAATGAACAAATATGATTTCAAAGGTTAATGGATGTCGTTTCATGCCTTATTTTCAGTATGATGGCCCAAGACTATTTGTTGCAGAGACAAGGAAATATGTAATGACTAGAGAATTCTAATGGCCAAGCGATCATCAGAGAAGTCAATTATACATATACAAATGTCAACTATATCATCTGTTTGCAAAGGGGGCTTATTATGTATGCATGATTAGTTTGTGCATGAGCCTACGCCTGCAGCCTACGAGTGACCGCACTCAATCCTATCATTACTCATAAGATACATAATCATATCAATGTCTTTCTTCCTTTGTGATGCTTCCACAAATTAGATATTAGCAACTGCATGGAATAAAAGGCAAGTATTTACTGCTTTATCATTTTGACCATAGTACAAGTCCTTGACTTCATCTTGACTATAGTACAAGTCCTTGAAATGTGTTGATTCCATTTGACATGATATGACCTTAAGCAGAGTTAGAGAGCACAGAATGGTTGTGAGAATCAACCTAGGTCAAGGATATGCCCTTTGACTCTCACAGTTGTCAAAACAATATACTGATAAATCATGTTCTGATATACATACACTATAGCCATCGCAATTTTGATAATTTACTAGGTTTGGAAGTCATGAACGATACTGATAGTTTCAACTATGAATACATATCAACACTGAGTCATTGTACATAATGATTCATTATTCAACTGCAAATTAAACTAGAAATGTCGCTATGGCGACTGGTATGCCTCCGCCATGATGCATGATTCTCCTAATAGGTCTATAGTACATGTGGACAATGTGTGATTACATTTTCACAAAATTGGCAAAATATTAAAATGACATGTTTGTCACAAATGTATTGAATGTTTACCTTCCTTGACCTATGTTTAATTGGATGAATAGGAGAGCATGTATTTGGGGATTTAAGAACTTTAACTTGACTTTGACCATTTCATAAGTTTATGCACTGAGTAATTTTCAAGGTTTGGAGAAAAAGTGCAATTTCTGTATTGAACAGTAAATTGTTATCATTTTCATCTGGCCTTTGATTTATAAGAGAATCACTGTCAGGCAGAACATACATAAATTCAGCATGTACTAAGTTTCAAGATAACTTGAGCCACTTCCGAGATATGGAGAAAGAAGTAAGTTCAGCACTTTCACTTGATCTTTGACCTTTTGACCTTTGACCTTCTTGGCAAAAAAAAAAAAAAATCCCAGAGAATCTCTATTGGGTTATACATGCATACATCAAGTTTTAAAAAAAAATCCTGCTGGCATTGCATAAATATAAGGAAAATAGTAAAATTTTGAAGTATTGCCCTTGACCTTTGACCCCTGACCTTTGACCCCATGAACCCTAAATTCCCTAGATAACCACTGCCAGTCAGTAGATGCATATATACTATGTTCCATGAAGATACCTTGAACAATTTCCAAGATACAGAGAAAAAAGTGAAATTTTAACATTTTGCTTGACCTTTTGACCTTTGACCTTTTGACCTCATGACCCCAAACTTTCACCAGAGAATGTTAATTGGGTAGTACATGTATACACTAAGTTTCAAGAAAATATCTTCAGGCATTGCATAGATATGGGGGAAATAGTAAAATTTTAAGCATTTGACCTTGACCTTTTGACCTTTGACCTTGAGCATGTGCACCCAAAAGTTGATAGGCACAACTTCACCCCCTAATACACATACATGCCAAGTTTCATTAGGATACCTCAAAAGGTTTTGGTAGTTACCCTGTCCACAAAATTCATTACGGACGGAAGGACGGACGGACGGACGGACGGAAAGACGGACGGACGGACAACCCGAAAACATAATGCCTCCGGCACCACTTCGTGGCGGAGGCATAAAAAAAGAAAGAAGAAGAAATTAATCTCTTATGTCCATACACTAGACGGAAATTAGCTGGCTAGGAAGACTCTTCTTAATGAAACCGTATGAACAATAGTTGGGAAGGGAATGACTTCATAATGAATTTGATGTAATCTTTCCCTCAATACCACATGTGGTCACTTTGATACTATACCTGTCTTTGAGTAAAGACATCAAAGACTTACTTTCCATACTTGGTGTCGCCCACAAGAAGCTCCGGTGCTCTGTACCACCTTGTCGCCACATAGTCGGTGTAGATCTCACCAGGTCCAGCTATCGTCCGGGCAAAGCCAAAGTCACATAGCTTCACCACCCTGGACTTGGACACCAGGATGTTTTCAGGCTTTATATCCCTGTGGATAATCTGCAACATTACAAGAATAACATACTATCATTACACAAAAGAATATCATTTATTGAAGGAAGTAGAAAATACTTTATTTCATACTTTATTTTATTGATATATCAATCACAAGATCACAGATAGTTATGCACACTAACAGAAATAAGGGCAATCAAAGTATACATGTAGGAAGTAGAAACTGATTAAAACATAATTAGAACTTCTACAAAACTCACACAATTTACCTATGATATTCCCTACAGAAACATGCCATGTGATGAATTTTACAGTAAGATGTTTCAATTTCATGACTATGATTTTAAGTAGATGAGCGCTAATAACAATTTTGTTGCAACACACTACCTACGTAGCTACTACTGGGTAGGCAGCCTACTTGCACTCATTGTTTCTCCAATATCTGGCCAAATCGCTTATCCGGGAGGGCGCCCCCACATGGCCAGATAACAGAGGTTGAAAGCTACTCGTAATTCTTCTGCTGCGACACCAACTTTTAAGCTTCTGGCTATGTTAAAACTCCAGTGCCTACATGTACATTATAAGATGCCATAATTCACCATCAAATTTCTTGTTCATAAATATGTTGCTCTCAGTATCACATCACTGCCACATCAGCCTCTTTCAAACTGTCTTGATTCTTAAACACAACTGATGTCTGTCTTTGGGAACGGGCATCTCCCATTCACCAACCTTTCATACAATCTTTGGTCCACTCTCACAAACCTTTTGCACTTAGGTGAGATCATCTCTTGAGTAAATACTTGTTTTGCTTGAAAGGACAAAAGTGCCCTAATTGTGAGGATACCTCTGTGTGTTTACAATAGCATAGTATGCTACTGTAACCATGGTAGGGTCCTCAACAGCACTCTGTATCTCGCCTTTTAGACATTGGTCTAGAAGTGGCCAAAACGTTAAGACATAGAGCAGAAGGTCTCCTTTATGCTTTCACCTATCACAAGCAGTGCAGCAAACTTTTCTGGACAATCTGCTACTTTGCCATTCATACTTGTGTATAGTTCATACATGTATTAAAAGCTAATTATGTGGTAGGGAGGGAATGAGTGACATCCTACAATTGTAACTGCATGGATGAATTGAATTTGGAACTCAATTTGTAACTGAATTGGATGTAGACATCTTTCACTACACATCACATGAACACACAATATTTCTCAAATGGGAGATTTACAATGTGTAATCCTCACATGCAACAAGCAAGAATCACCTTCTTGGGAGTATGGGTGTTGTTTAATGGTATCTGTAATGCGCAACAAAATCTCTACAGCAAAGAAGGAAGTCTGATGCATAGACTATGAAAGGTACATCTGACATAAATCAGAGATCAAATTTGACAGAAATTCTTTTTTTTTTTTTCTGTACAAAGTCACTGCTATGAGAACTCTGGGAAAATTAGATGCAGAAGATTGTTTCCTTATTGCAGTCATGTCATAGTAAAAAAAAATCCACTGAAGACTTGTGAGCCCACGATATCATTACCCTCATCTTATTTGCACACGTGACTGATATTACTTATCTGGAAAACACAGTACAATCAAGCATTTTAAAACACATTTTATCACACATTTGATAAAACTTCTCTAGTTCCATTTTCAATACGGATTGGTTTTCATTTAAAGGAAGGATGCACTTACATTGTTGTGGTGGCAGAATTCAATTCCTTTCAGCACCTGCCACATGTACTTGCGAACAAGATCCTCATCGAGGCCCATTGGGTACTTCTCTAACTCATCCAGCACCGTGTGGTCAACAAACTCGAAAACAAGGTAGAGTCGCTTCTTCCGTCGGAAAACTTCTATGAGGTTGACTAAGTTTTCATGCCGGAGTTGCTAGATAAAGCATAAAAAGACAAAATACATTGCTCAATAAGTGTAATACCGCATAAGATTTTATAATCCTGTGGGTTTTGCATTTGAATTTTGCAAGTTGCAACAAGCATGTGTCTTCAACAGCCCACAAGAATGTTGTTATCTACCTGTGCGGTGCAAACAGTTGCCTTGATATACATGAAAACAAATATCTTATGCAATCATTCCTCAGGTACAGGTACATTGCACTACTATGTTTTGATCCATCATCAGCTTCATACGGATGTTTACCATTGTTGAAATTCACAATGACTGTGGATAGTTACCAGAGCAGACACTGACTTGTACGCTTGTATTTGATTTGTACTCTTTTGGCAAGAGAAATAGCAAATTACTGTACCGGTAACTTACTTTTTCAAGCCTCTTTACGAGCTAAGTCCCAGATTCACTTGTACTTTTACAGCACCAAATGATGGGAAAATGTGGTACCTTTAGCTAGATATATGTACATGTGTGCACCATATTTGTCTTGTATAATCTTAAAAGCTGCATTTCATCTTCAAAAATGGGAGGGGGGGGGGTTTCTCTGTCAAATAGGGTGAATAAGATATGGGATGGAGGGCAGACAGATAATCCAAAACATAAATGGCTATAAACTTGTATGGCACCTTTCCAGGTGGAGGCATAAATCAGTACACTAGCAAGACAAAGGCTGTGTTTATCATCTTTCCCCTGTTTAAACGGCTTTCAAAAGCCGTTTCCAAAGCCCTTTAGAAACGGCTTCCAAAATAGTTGCGTTTATCAACTCTTCGCGAACATGATAACTGGCCTGTCACTGCACAACTGCATTGCGCAATTCGACACGAGGAGAAGAGGTCATAAGGCGTGCATGGTTCGTAACTGCAGTACAAAGCCGTTTCAAAACAGCTTTGCGTTTATCTTGCTTCGAAAGGCTTCTAGAAACAGGTTTCTGGAAACCTGTTTAGGAAACCTGTTTCGGAAAGCACAAATTTGCGGCTTTCGAAAAGGATTTCCAAAAAGGCTTTCAAAACAGCTTTGCGTTTATCATCTCGTAAAAATTCCCTGAAAGCCGTTTGGAAAACCTGTTTCTGCTGAGAAAAAGAGTTGATAAACGCACCCTCAGACTGACCAGTGTACATTGTACCTGCTGGACTTGACGTATTTTGGTTTCATCAAACTTTACAAGACATTCTCCAAGTGATATCCCCAAAATAATAATATAATTAATTGGTAATTTATCTGAGAGATAAGAATAGTCACGTAGGTCTGAGATCAACTGCTGTATTTGTCTTGGCACCAAATGTGTGAAAACGCATAATGCATATCAGCATGTGTTTGCATTGTGCATGTGATATACTCATACTTTGTCCTGCTCCATAGTGTATGCCTCCGTTACCAGGGTGTCACTGCACACAAATCTAATCAGACACAAACATCATTACTTTACTTTGCAGAGAAAGCCCTCTACTTCTCACCAAAGAATTCTGATAAAATTGACACACCTGAAGGGTATCAATGATACGCAATCTCTTTTTGTTTGTAAAAAACATTTAAGATTTTGGGCCCATGACAATGTCACAATTTGATAAAAACTTAAACTTGGTAATTGGCAGTTATGAGACATCTGAAAAGTACAGCTTCATAGAAAAGCTGCATTTATGTAACCTGTCATGATTTTGTCCTCATCACGAATGAAAGACCTTTTTTTTTTTCACAAAGCAACTGATTATCTCATTGACTTGCTATTTAAATCAACTATGTGCAAAAAAAGCAATGTCAGCACCAGTGTATACACTGGCCAATGGAATCGCAATGATAAAGAGAATAAAATGCAATTTGTTAGCTATACAGAAGTTCTAATGGCTCTTGCATGATGTTGAAAAAAATTGAAAACATAATCACAAGCTTCATTGCATATCTAGACAAACTTATTGGCATTTAATTGACAATTACGCATTTGTCTTTGGTAGGCAATGCCATACTCCTAATGCAGTGTATATTCCCTCTACTCTTGGGGTTGCACTTGAAGGTCTCACACCAGTAAATAAAATGGACTGGCTCAAGATCTATCACTTTGTCATACCAAATATTCACTGAAATAAAATGGAGAAATGTTAATAAAAGTGTACTTATAAAACATGGGTGAATGTCTGAGCTACAAAACACACTTTATTTGGAGGCTGGGCATGCTTTCTTTTAAGTTCAGGGGGACTCAGTTTGCTTTGGCAAAGATTCAGAAATCACATGAAATTTATGAGTGGTAAAAGCATGGTCTCTGAGCAGAGTTTGAGCTGAAAACCCCAAGTTGCAAATTGTAGGACTTAACTGAATCAAGTCAGTTTGTTTGAAATATGAAACAGGAAAGACATTAAATCTTTCATGCATTTCATAAATTGTTAAAAATCTTGTATCTTTAGAAACAAATGTGTATACGTGGAGAAGTAATTTGTGTGAAACCTTTTATCTTAACCTTGCTGAAGGGTGTGAATTGTCGCACAGTTTAAATGAAAATAGATAGATAGATAAATAAATAAATAAATAAATGAATGAATGAATGAATGAATGAATGAATGAATGAATAAATAAATAAATAAATAAATAAATAAATAAATAAATAAATAAATAAATAAATAAATAAATAAATAAATAAATAAATAAATAAATAAATAAATGAATGAATAAATAAATAAATAAATAAATAAATAAATAAATAAATAAATAAATAAATAAATAAATAAATAAACTAATTAATAAATAAAAAATCATGGAGAGATTGGGAACAAAGACACTGCT
Source organism: Diadema setosum (assembly GCA_033980235.1). Lineage (NCBI taxonomy): Eukaryota > Metazoa > Echinodermata > Echinoidea > Diadematoida > Diadematidae > Diadema > Diadema setosum. The sequence continues at coordinate 5,427,038 of CM067061.1, read as the reverse complement.
ATATGCTGCAAATTGTATATCTAGAAGGTAACACATACACCTGTAGGCCTACAGAATTTGCACAATAACCATTGTGCTTGTGACGACTGTTAAATGTTCCTGAACATATTATTGTTCCATACTTCTAATGTATCATCACGTCAAAGGTGCTTTCACTGCCTAACAAAGTAACTTTGCTGTTACAATCTGCTGTTGACATTGACAAACACCACCTCACCTCATTTTCGACATAAATTTTAACTATCAAATCAATGTGGCTTGCATGATGTACTGAATTGTCCACTGAATCAATAATGATCAAACAGGCTTAATTGTGGTTTTTAAGCTAAACCCCTTGTGTGAAGGCTACAGCCACAAAAAGCCATGTCTTATCTGTCACTTTCGAAAGGCCACAGGAGCATGCGGACAAACCATTGATACTCCATGTCTATGTGTAGGTACATGTCAAGAAAACAGAGTTGTCCGTTGCTGGAAACAGCCCGAGGAAAATCAATAGCTGAGCGGGAAGGGGCTTTGGTTACGTGAATAGAAGTCACCCTTACAATACAGTGATGCTATTGATTGGAGGAGAGGGGAGACAAAAGATTGATGCACCTCTCACTGGGTGTGCTATGATAACAGACCGTTATAAACAACTAGTTAATGGTTACAGATACCAAAACACTAGAAATATAAAGAAAAAAAAATAATGTCTGTTCCCTCACACAGATGGAGAGAAAAAAAAGATACTACTATATTTCAAGGCAACTTAAGCTTTCAAACTACTTTTGATAACTTTACTTAAACACCCTCTGCACTTAAATTATGCATCGCAGACATGTGGCTGCCAAATATAGACTGACCTGCAATCACAGTGCATATGTAATATGTTGCCATGGCTACGGCTAAATGCCCAAACAGGGCAATCACTGTGAATTGAGATCTTTTAAGGAGACAATGACGGGGAAGTTCTGCCAGGTGCATCAGGCAGATGATACTTCCCTGCAGTATTATCTCCGCATCATAAAAACTGGTGCAATATTGAGTCTTTGGAATGAAACAAGGCAAGTTCTATTACAGGCCACATGATTGATGGACAGCGTGGTGGGCTCTCTAGCTATTTAAATTTCACTAGGTTATTCTTGCTACTGTTGTGATTATGTGCTCTGCCATCATACAATTTAAATTGAGGACACATTTGTAATATTCCCCTACAAGAAGTTAGCTATTCCTCACAGGGAGATGTTAAAAAATGGGAACCTGGAATAAATTCTGGCAAATTTTATAACATTATTGCTTAAATTCATCAGCGCATGATGATTATGATTAAATGTATGCACATTACCTACTTACCATGGCAGCTACTGTACCGGTACCAGTGAAGAACAATCCCCATCCCTCTTTTCCAATAAACTCATTTGATTCATTATGCTGCCATTTGGTTTATAAAATGTGACTGTTTCTTTGATATCAAGTAATGCTACTCTACCCACATTGATATGGACACCCTTGCTGCCCGTAGGGCCCATGCCTTGTGAAAATTTTCTAGCTGTTGTAATTTTTTTAAAACAGTGACCTTTGACCTTGACCTTTTGCTATTATCATTTTATACAACTGTCTATTCATTTTTACCCTTTCTGCCAAATCATGTTACCACTTGACACTTCTAGAAGACATTACAACTGACTTATGACCCTCAATAAATCTGTAAGGCACATTTAGCAAACATCAAATAGCATACAGTACCTGGGCCAGGTTAAAAAAATAAATATATATATATATATATATATATATATATATATATGGAGCCATTTTCCTTAAAGGACAAGTTCACCTTCATAAACATAAGGATTGAGAGAATGTAGCAATATTAGTAGAACACATCATCGAAAGTTTGAGGAAAATCGGACAATCCGTTCAAAAGTTATGAATTTTTGAAGTTTTTGTGCAGTAACCGCTGGATGAGAAGACTACTGCAGTGTGTGACTAACTTAGATGTCACATGCGTACAATATAAGGAAAATATAAAGAGAATTTCACAAAATTTCATCTTTTGAAAAAAGTACACATTCCCCTGACTCGTCACCGACAAATGTTATGGGTAATATTATTCCCCCTGCCTTTAGAAAGAGGCAAGTCAAGTGCTCTTTTATTATGCGAAAAAAGTGAAAATTTGTTGAATTTTCTTTACATTTTCTTTATACTGTTGTATGCATATGACTCACAAGCTGTAGTAGTCTCCTCATCCAGCGGTTCCAACACAAAAATTGTAAAAATTCATAACTTTTGCATCGATTGTCCAATTTTCCTCAAACTTTCACTGATGTGTTCTACTAATATTGTTGCATTCTCTCAATCCTTATGTTTATGAAGGTGAACTTGTCCTTTAACTAATTTGAACAACATGTGGAACAGACAGATACATGGACAACCCAAACATATATTGCCCTCAGACACTCTACACAGTGAAGGCATGAAAACTGAGCAAATTAAGCGCCTAATATCATTTTAAAGAAGGACTGCTAGCACAATTCATGGAATAATGAAATAATTGGTTTCGCAAACTTTGCATTGTATGCTTGGTGTCACAAGCGCGCGATTCCATGATATGCAGTGATATGCCTTCCATGGACCACAATATTTGTTTCAAACAGAGCTAGCACAGCGCCATTGCATAATGTCATGACACTCTTTTTTCTTTTTTCTTTTTTTATATCCGCAACTTCTGTTCTTCCTGTCTATAACAGTACATTCTTGCACTCAGTCTAGAAATGATTCTGCAGTAAGTTAATTGAAAAGTTTAAGCTTTGAACGTCAACCTACGGTGTATGAATTATGACATCCTGTAACTTTTCTCTATAATGTGAGGTTCTTATATTAAAGGTTCTTATATTGATAGCTTATAGGGTTTTGTGAACGTGATATTTATACCTACAATTATGCAAAATAGAGGAACACTTCAGTCTTGAACTTAAGATAAAGATTTTGCTCTCAGCCACTGGACAATTCTAAGCTAAAGTTTCACAATGTTTACATATTGCTTGAACTAAGCTTTCCTGAATGTTAAAGATCCACAGAACATCATTTTGAGTGGTTTTGTTTTGTAAGTTTGTTTGTTTGTTGATTTGTTTTTTGCTCATGCACTATACATATACACTGTATATAAATATACACATGTACACTTGAAAAATGGTCTGTCAAACACAAATCCATTTACATCAAGACCACAACTATTGTGGCAACACTTGGTAGAGGCAGAAATAAAATAAAAGGAAAGGATAGCAATATCACATACAATTCATTTTATACTAAACTATGGCAAAGTCTAAAGTGCACAAAGAAAATGGATCTCTAGTTGTTATTGTTTTTTTTTTAAGCACACCATGCAACAAAGGTTTTCCTTCACCCTGTTGACAAGTGAGTGCTCAGCATTAAACTCACTGCATCGGAAAAGAAGCTTATCATTTCAGGACTGCTTCCACAATGGTCTCTATTTTTCTGTTCTTAAGGGGCAGTTTGGGGGTCTGCGTACAATGTGTGATTTGTATGGACGCATATGGGGACATCTTTGATAGGCATCATAGACCTGTGTATCACTGCCCTCATCTTGAACTGTAATGTTGTTGAAACTCTTAGCAGAAAGGGTCAAATTGGTAAGTTTTGCGGGCTAGGTCAAGATTGCATGACAACTGTTTTTTCTGGGTGCGTTCGAGCACTCAAAAACAAACCAAAGCGAACTGTACCGTGCTATGCTATATTTAGAGAGTTCGAATGCTCTGTTGAGAAAGTGAACCTCATGAGTTATTTTTAGAGGGGTCACGCATTTTGTAGCAAGAGGGTCATTCACCTGGTGCACTTAACCCATTGAGGACGAGTCCCAAGTATACTCAAGCAAGTGTCTTTGGGAAATGTGTGTTGTAGCAAACTCAGTCCGTCCTCAACAGGTAAACTATTTACAGACCCCCCAAACAAAGAGACTGAACTCTTTGCATTTGATGCATGTTACGCGCATTCTCTACATCCCATGCGAACTTTTGCCGCACATCGGGAAGTGGTCCACTTTTGACTTGGTTCAGTTCAGTATTGTACATTTTAGACAGTGTATCATGTCTGGTGTACAATGTGTAGGTTTGGTACGGTCCGGTTTGCTTTATACGAGAGTGCTCGAACACACCCTTTGTATTCTTCAAACCAGAATTAATAGATTGTAAATAATAGCTAACTCTCTCAGCAAAAGAAAACTGCATATCACATGAATCTCAATGTTATGAAAAAAAAAAAAAAAAACACCAGGAAACTTATTCCTATACTGCGTGTTATAACACACCATTGACTTGTTATCAGTTGGGGTATGCGGGCCAATTCTTATCACATTCACATGATTTGCTTGTTTTGAATAACATACACTCTCAAAAAGTATTCGGTGCATATCCCCAGAATATGTTTGTATCTCTTTGACAAGATGAAATCATAACATGTATTGTAGAGCCTAACACTGAAAACAATGTTTGAGGAAAAAAAGTGAAAATATACAGTGAACACACTTGTTTACAAATTTTAATGACAATATGTACAAGTTTGTACTCCAATGTTAATTTCACAATGCGATCTGTAAACTGCATATTAACTTATTTGAGAAGGCAAATGGATTTGTTTTCATTTTCAAATGAACTGATACTGCTGTTCAGTTCTCACAGAATAAAATAATATCTTAATCACATTGTCCAGTGCTACACTGCACAATGTTCAAATTAGGATTGTCAAAAAATTGGTACTTCATGCAGATGTAGTAAGCTTAAAACTGCAACTAAATTTCTGAATGCCCTGTTCCCAATTCTAATCTATGGAGTAATTCCATATCAATAAAAAAAAAAGTGTCTGAGAAGAAGACTGCAAGGAAAAGAGAGCAGTAAACAGCAATATTTTTTTTTATATATTGTTTTCTTTTGCTCTGATGTTTTGTACTAGGTACAATGTATATCTTTAGAATATAAGTTGGTATGTTAGATATCTATATGAATATTCTTTTTTTTTGTTTTTGTTTAGCAGAATGATGAAGGATGGTGTGTAATACTTTTGGTAAAATGTGGTATTATTTTGTGCAATATATTTATACTTGACTATGATTTTTGATGCAGATGTTATGTATGACAGTTCAATGTTTTATTTAATCTGAATGTACATTTATGTCATTGTAATGTAATTTAGCCTTCAGGCTACAAGTTTGTAAGTTGTTTATCCAATAAACCATTCTAATAATAATAATAATAATAATAATAATAATAATAATAATAATAATAATAATAATAATAATAATAATAATATACTTTGTTTTCAGTAATATAAAATATTTCCATGTACACAGAATCTTATGACGCACCTGCGAGTAGCTGTACTCAACAGTTGAACTTCTTGTCCAACATACTGTACATTAGGATATGTACATCTGTTTAAGTTTTGTTTCACATTCATGCCATTTTTCTTTATCTTTTTCTAATATTCTGAAATTGTCAAGTCTGACATCTTCACAAATCTTAGTATCAATGTGAAAAAAAATTCTGCATTAAATAGAATTTTTAGAGTAATGTATTTCTTTGCATACTGCATACTTTAGCACACAACAATCATTTTGTCTCCATAAAAGATGAGGGAGAATATTCACCTATTCATGTACCACAACGTGTATATATATCAGTGGATTGTTCTACTTCGTTGGCGATATTCTTGTGGTCGCTTAGGATGCTTTGGGATGATGAAAGCCATTCAATCTGTTAGAGAGATTTTATGACCCCTTGCCACTTGCCTAAGAACTGGGCGTGGGCATTGTTCAATCTAACCGACTATAATGACATGTTGATCTTCAAACGATATGAGCCACTGACAGAAGCCACTGTGCAAGGGATATCAATAATTCTTTTGTGGTCGTGTACAACTGCAATGCATGAACAATGCACGGTGGAACAGATATCATCTGTGTCACAAATTAGGATTACACCTGGCCACAGATTGCATCTGATGTTAGAAATGGGATCAATACACCCATGAATATCAAATTTTCTAAGCAAAGGCAATGCCCCTACTGATGACAGTGAGGAAAGCACATACAAAATGCACAATTTCAGGCAATCTACATTTTGCAAACCTGAGTACAGTACACAGCTTAAGCTTGGGTAGAAAAAGAGAGAAAGAAAGAATTTAAGATGCACGATTTCAAGGTGATAGCATACAATGTAGCTGGCTTTAAGGTGGAGTACCAAACCCACTCTGTAATCTTACAATCTGTGGCTAAGCTTTCAACAGCTCATTCATTCACTGTGATGTTATCAGTCCACAAATTTGTAAATGTACACATCACTAAATATTTCTTGATTAGAGTAATCTGATTTATACGTTTATGAAGTTCAGGTTTCCCACTCCCCCTCCATTTTCAAATAAGACTTCCCTCATGAATTGGAATGAGCACTTTTGCACATGAAATCTGTGGTCTACCATACCGCCATGTGTACGTACATACAATGTATGTACTCTGCACGTGCGGTCAAAACTTCCTTTGAACAACACTTAAGTGGGACAATTTGTCTTTATGTCTTCAAATTCTGAAATGAGATTTTTACCATATTACTGATATGATGCAGGGAATAATTTTCCAACTCAAATTTGATTAGCAATTTCAGCTGATGAACAATATTTCACATGGTATCCTGTACACTTCTATGGAAGAACACTGCTACACAATAGATAGCTTGTGCAGCAGTGGTGTAAAAGTGCATAGCAAATTGTGATGCGATACCAGGAAAATTATTCCCTGACGATGCAAGTTATTACAAATCACATCTTGGGAAAAACCTACACAAGATGATACCATACATTCAGGACAACATTAACAGCCCATATTACATGAGCAATAATACATCATGCACAAGCTTAGTGAGAGACTGAGGGGTGCATACCTTTAACATGCGAACCTCTCGCATAGCGATCTTTTTCACCATCTTGTCATCTTCTCCTTCCAGAAACTTCTTGATGGCTACCACCTGATTGGTCTCCTTGTGCCGACATTTCAGCACCTGGCCATAGCTCCCCTCTCCGACCAGGCCAAAGCTTTCATATTTCTCCATTGCCGTGGCCGGACCCTTCATTGGGAGCTATGGGCCGACCTGTGCAAGTTACCTGTACGCGGTGAGAGAAAAGTCAAGTGAGCCAACAATAATAGTGTAATAAGCCTAAAGAAAAATACTGAGTGCCATTCCACTTTGACTAGCTGAGATTTATCATATTGCCAAATCATTTAAATGACCTTTCTTGTTTTCTCACTAATTTGACATAATCTTCACAAGGATTAGAAAAAAAAAGAGTACCTGAAATCACATACATTTTGTACCAATACCACAATGTGACAAATGAATAAATCAATGGTCATTTGGTGGGGTGTGTGGCATTTACCCAGAGTACATGTATCTTCTTGACAGTGCAGCATGGCTCATCGAAGTCATACCCATTCTGAAGGGCATGGGAACACTTTGGTTGTACAAGGTTTTACATTCTGAAGTCATGAGGATCATGCCTAGTAGGTCATTTTCTTTTTTTTCTTTTTTATTCAATGAGAAACATAACAAAATCTGATGGGTAGAGGATAAACTCGCAATGAAAATAAGAAAATAAAGTCATACCACAGTATTCTAGGCTCTGGAAATATGAGATAAATGTACCTAAATAGATACAACTATTTAAATTCTGATAATGTCAACCATCTACATGTGTACTGTGAGCAATGTTCTTCTCTTGATATTCTATGTCAAAATCATGCCCCCAAATTCCCACTGCCTTCTTATTCATCACTCAAATGGGATAGAATAACTCTGTAAAAGATCCATTAATGTGGACAGACTTTGTATGCAATACTTGACTTGACTGGGGGGTGGGGGGCTCAGGTCCCCCACTTTTTTTTTTTTTGCACCCGGACATAGGAATACTCAGGGTGTAAGAAAGATGCACTGAAGACCGGTTTTTTTTTTGCTTGTCAGCTGAAGAAACCCAGAAGTGGTGCACTAGAAGTTGCGCTGAAGGCCCCCCTTTTTTTTTTTTGCTTGTTATATTTAGCTCATGAAACCCCCCCCCCCCCCATCAAAACTTGAAAACGTGGCATGGCCATGAACAAACAATGTACATCTGTACATCATACACCACAATCATGAAGAAATTTATAACCTTCATTTTACTCACAAGGCGCAGTCAGACTGGCAAAAGATCGATCTTTAAGATCTCAAAGTTTTTCCAGTGTGTCCTCAAACTTCCTGCGAAACGTCTCGATCTGTTAGCAGGCGATGTCTCCGAAGCGCGAGGCCATCGTCATGTACAGATGTGCATTATTACGTCATAATCACTAGCCATCGGACGGCGCACTCTTTCTTGCGTGCGTACGAATGGCCCAAACTTCGGGATCTTAAACTTCTCGATCTTTTGCCAGTCTGACCGCGCCTACATTCAAGAAACTCTGTTTCCTTACAATTTCCATTTCATTCCAATACTTTCTGTCATTTCTCCTTGCCTTTCTAGTCTTGCCACAAATGTCAGTGTGTCAAGTGTCAGTCACGGCAAATGTTTCTATGAACATCTAGTTGTGCTTCCAACTTCATACACACACACACACACACACACACTTTTTTTGTTGTATATTCTTTGTTTGGATTTCATTCAATATCAGGTCTGTGTTAACAATGAAATGAATGTAAACAATTCTAATATAATTAGAAATATAGTACAAACAATTATGAAAAATTTGGTCTGTTTGGTTAGTTTTCAGAGAATCTGCATGCAATTTGATCTGCACAAATTTAGCACCAGTTTACCATGTATGTAGTACTGTATGTGTATCAAATTACTCAGGAAACAGGCAGACTGTGTGAAAAATGGAGTACAATCAAACACATGAACATTTGTCACTAGACAAGAAAAGTAAAAAGATGGTGAGAATGGACTGAAAACTATTGCAAGAAAATGAACTTGTTGAAAAAAAAGAGAAAATTAATATACCATAAAGGTAAATTTCCTTCATGATGGTGGTGTGGGATGTAAATCACATGTTAATATAACTACACGCAACCGCTGTCGCGAAGCGACGCGGCTGCACCTGTATTCCTTCGCAGACGTTGTCATTTTTCAGTGTGGTTGTGCGACTCCTTCATGAATATCTTTATTAATCATGGAAAACTAAAATACAAGGAATTATCGTAATCTATGATAATCATTCAATAATCGGTATGCGATTTTTTGTTTAATTACGTCAAAAACTCACCGAAATCTGTGGCTGAAATCAGGTCTGTAAACGTCCTTATTGCTTCACTCCTCATCTGCGTGTTATTTGAATGGCATTCACTCTCGTATACTACAACGTACAACGTAGGTAGTCAGAGAGCTAGAGGGCGCCTCTCCGACTACTAGTACCTACACAGTACGTTGTACGTTGTAGTATACGAGAGTGAATGCCATTCAAATAACACGCAGATGAGGAGTGAAGCAATAAGGATGTTTACAGACCTGATTTCAGCCACAGATTTCGGTGAGTTTTTGACGTAATTAAACAAAAAATCGCATACCGATTATTAAATGATTATCATAGATTACGATAATTCCTTGTATTTTAGTTTTCCATGATTAATGAAGGAGTCGCACAACCACACTGAAAAATGACAACGTCTGCGAAGGAATAGAGGTGCAGCCGGTGTCTCTACAGCGGCTGCGTGTAGCTAATGTTAATAAGGCTGTATTCAACCACTTGGGCTGTATTAACGTTAGTGTAGTGTGGATACATTACAACGCAACGAACAAGTTACAACCACACGTGTGGATGGATGGCAAGACACGTGTATGACTGTATGATACACTAATGGTTAGCTGTCTTTTTATTTTATGAATTTCATAGTACTGTTAATAACTGAAGTGAGCTGGAAAGGTAAAGACTGGTGTCCAATGAACAAGGTCAGGGATGAAGCAGGAACTTTATTTTAGGCCCTACCACCCCAGTCAAAAAATCTGCTGCAAACTTACCGCCCAGCAGTTGATGACGAGTGCAGATTCACTCTTTCAACACAAGAGACTCCTTTGGCTTTGATACAATGTAGTAAGACAGTTCTGCATTTCCTCTTTTTGCAACCCTTCATCGTTACATCTTTGGTTTATTCTGGTGTTGTACTGCTCATGAATCTTGTCCTCATCGTTGATACATGTGCTTCTTCAGAGGAGGGTAGGCACCGATTCTTTCGTTGTTCAGGCGACGGATCGCCTAGTAGAATTTCGAGCTAAATACTGCTAAAAAACAAAATAGTGGAATGGACGATCACTTCACCATTTTATTGTCATAGTGCGTGGTTTGTATTCCTGGTGTGCTGTAAACTACAGGGGATCTAACAACTGCTGGAAAAGTATTATGATCAAACGTAAATGAAGACTCGCAGTAGCCTATAATTTACTAGGCCTACGACAAGAGGTTGCGAAAGTAGAAGCCAACCTACAACAAGTAGAACGCGACGCTACGCTACGCGGCACTTGTCCGGTTGAAGTATTGCGAGTATGCACTAGTTACGTGGAATTGACGGCATTGACGATGGACAATATTTCTCAGCATCTCACCTGCGAACACTGTATACTGTCATATTTCTGATGTCCCTAGAAACGTCTGAGAGACTTCTTCAATCACGGGTAGATGGGCACAATGTTGCAAGTCAGAATCTATTTACTCTACTACGACCATCACACTCGTCCTGTGTGCACTAACGATCTATTGTACACATTACTTGTGTACACACCAAGGCCAGGCTAGGCAACAACGCAAACCGATTCGTCGGTCTGCATGCCCCCGCTGAGTTCAGGGTAGAATCTACTCGGATGTACTGGTTCAACACACGCACACACACTCGTGCGCACCATACCTCGGGCATACAATCGGACGACGTGCACTGCGTTTGGGTCAATGCAGTGCGGTCATACTCTCACTTCAATGCACTACGCACCGTGTTGCTACGGGTAACAGACATCAATGGGATGTTACGAGGACTCGATGAAAGAACGTGGAGCTCCCAATTTTAATGCGTCGTCCTCGCGGCGGCGGCTTACTTCGGAACAAACTAATTTCTGACAAAAGCACCGACCTCAACAGGTGTTTTAACGATTAAAAAAAAAAATCAAACAATTAACTGACAACACTGATATAAAACTGTCTGAAGCACCTTGACTGTATATACTTCAAACTGCCATTTTCAGCAGGAAAATGCAGGTGAAATTCTGATTTTGATGTCTACATAGGCAAAGTGCAAATAGGTCACCTCGTACGGTGGACGTTGATAGGATTAGGATACCGATTCGGATGAATGAAGGCATGAGATTTCCTTTTCATCGACGAGAGATGCGTCCAAGTGGACCGTAAAGTGCATGACACAATGTTTTGAATAGTAGCCAAAGTTTGCCAACAACATAACGCTCTTACAGTGAAGATCCGATTGCACGACCAAAAAGCTTAGGTCTTCTTAGATTACAGACAGCTACCCGTAGGACCTAATATCGTCCAGAGACTCACCAAGGAGGTTCAAGAGATGAAATTCCAACTGGCTGTAGTTATTCAAACAGTTTTCATTTTTCTATATATGCATAAAATAATTCGACAGGTGCATTAATTTTGTTCCTTTGATAACCGGGGTTCGTTAAGGCCGTCTCACTAGACGTTTTCACATCAGCCCGATGTTTCGAAATACACGCGCTATTTTCTGACTTGGGAAATTAACCCGATCACGAAATAGCGCGCTATTTGATAATGTGAATACAAATTAGCGCACTAATTGATCGAGAAAATGTCTCGAGTCCCACTCGGGAAATTTCCGCCTGAAATAGCAAGATAATTAATGCGAACTAGCGCGCTATTTGAATGTTCGGGCTGATGTGAATAGGAAATGAAATTGCGCGCTAATTTGCGATCGCGAAAAATATCTCGAGCTTGGATATTTATCGGGCTGATGTGAAAACGCCTAATAGGCGTTTTCACAACAGCCCGATGTTTCGAAATTAACTAGCGCGCTATTTTCTGACTTGGGAAATTAACCCGATCACGAAATAGCGCGCTATTTGATAATGTGAATACAAATTAGCGCGCTGATTGATCGAGAAAATGTTTCGAGTCCCACTCGGGAAATTTCCGAAATAGCAAGATAATTAATGCGAACTAGCACGCTATTTGATAATGTTCGGGCTGATGTGAATAGGAAATGAAATTGCGTGCTAATTTGCGATCGCGAAAAACACGCTCGAGCTTGGATTTTTATCGGGCTGATGTGAAAACGCCTTCTGAGCAATTTCATAGATTTTTTTTTTTTTTAAACTCCTAATATAATGTCGGCTATATTTTGTTGTAATGAAGTGAAATTTCAATTCATGATAAAGAATATGAAACAGAAGTCAATTCCGTCCAAAAATATGTGCAAAAGTGTAAATCTGAGCTGTATGTTGTGAAAGTGTTTGTAATTTTACCCTCGTCCTGAAAAGCTGGTTTTATCACTTTTCCGATTAATTCCATCAAATGAAACTAAAATGGTATTATCTACAAGTAGAGATCTTTATGAATTGATATGTCAGATAAGTGCACTGACATGTTTTTGTACAGTCGAGTAATTTTTATTTACCCCAAACATATATATCATTTTATACAATTATAGGATTCTGTCAATGCAGAAAATACCAGAAGTTGACATATCACTGCAGTTTACGGAAACTCTGATAATCAGTTACAAAGTTATATATTTACAAAGTTCTGAAAATTACTAGAAATACTAGGAGTACTGTAGGCCCTATTCATCCGTAACAGGGGTGGGTTGGCATACTGTTGTTGGTACAATACTTGGTAGGGGAAAAGGTCAGACACAAGGTGGCGCTGTTCATATTTTGCAATAATTTTTACGAAGCTCTGCTTGCACATCGTATTCGTTGGTAACAAGCCCGAGTTTGGTTTTTAAATGTCAGTGTGCCCCGAAATCACGCTTTATATTAATTTTACAAAGAAAAGAAACGGAAAAATGAATGTGGCTTGAAGGTCGGTTTGTTTTCGTTTTCTCTTTCAGTGGAGAGTTTGACTGCAGACAAATTCCATAGCGTATAGGCAAAACAAGAATATTGTCATATTTTGATATTGTGATAAAACTACGAAACTTTTTCATTTATTTATAGAAACTGTGACATTAGTTGCAACAACGATGTTAATTCAACAAGGAAATCATGTTATCACTCCACATATCTACCATTGATCTGCAGACAAATCTAAACTTATTATTTGATACGAGATAGATTATCAAAATTTAATCCTATCGCAGCAATGATGACTTTAGAAAGGGACTGAAGAGGCTGATATATCGAGCAGACGACAAAGGAAGGCGTTTGTTCATTAACTTCATTGCAAGGGATATCGTAATTGTTTTTACAATGATGAATTTCCAAATGTGGTTTTGACCAATACCATACTCTCATTGTGAAACTCATGAATTCCATAACTTTCTCATTCGTCTGATTTGATTAATCTTCTCGACTGGTCCCTACGGTGGATTTTTTCTCAATTAGACCTCTTGGTCTCACTCCTCCCTTCACACATTCACGCAAACATACACGCACGCACATTTGTTTCTTGAACAATGATACAGCTGTAGTTATTTAATTTCCATTTAAATAATATGAGTACAGTAATCTAAACTGTACTTTCTGTACAAAATAAAGTGTTCACACAATTTACACACACACACACACACACACACACACACACACACACACACACACACACACGTGCAAGCTTACATGCAAGACAAAATGAAATGCACTAAAACACCACCGGTGTCATGTGATATATTCTCAACATTTATTACAAAACAAGAATCTCGATCATTTCAATCACATCAGTGCACTAGAGTTGCAACAATACACATAATTTTTCCCGAACACAATATGAAACTAGTGATGCTTACTCTCAAATATTGTAATACAGAAAACGATACATTCTGCAAGCAAGCATAGTATCAAAGCCTCGTTTTCCCTTCTAGTATATGCTACAGGCACTGGATCTTTGATTTAAAACTGTTCACATCTTTGGGGTAACCAGTACGCCAAGGTCCTCAAGAAAAAAAAGGGGAAAGTATTACTCTTTTTGTCTCCTCAGTATTGTGCAAGCCTGGGGCGGGCAATGGATGAGAAAGTGAGTTTTTTTTTTTCTGACTTATTAGACCAGCATGCAAAATAAGGTGTTGCTCATGTATGAGAAATTTTACTATTATTTCTCACTTTGCATATGAATGAACTGTGTACTGGAGTTTACAACATATTGCATATCATAACCTGATGTGAACGAAGATTTTTTGGGAAAAAAGCCTCTTATATGAAAAAGCAGAACATTCAAGTCACCAATAAGACAAAATTATATAGATTCTTTAGAGAAATTGTATTAAGTTTCAGGATTTTTATGATGCTTTTCCCCCAGAGAAGCTGATAGCATATTCATTTGACACAAAAATAGAAGATAATTGCTGCACATTTTGTAGTCAGGAAAAAAAAAATACTGTAGGGATTTCACTGCACTATATTTGTTAGATCACTACCCACCATACCAACCAGAAGCCCTTAAGAATTAATCTGCAAAACATGGGTTCATTTCACATAAATGTGCGTAGAAAAGTTCAGATGTCCTTTGAGATACGTTAGTGCATTTTGCTAATTCATTAGTCTATACACAGTTTGTTGTACGGTTGCAAAATGTGATCACATATTCCATGTAAGCAATTAGACTGCTTTAATGCCTTGTATTCAAGAACACTAAATATTCAATGCATCTACTAAACATTAATCTAAAAGAAACCAAGAAGCACAAAATCAGGATAATCTTTCTCAGATCAGTGGGGATGGGCTTAACTGAATTAAACTTAACTAGTGATAATTACATAGATATAAAGTATTAGTACAGCTAGAATAGTTTCTGTTAAATAATAATAATTAAAAAAAATGCTGCACTACTATGATTGATCAACCAAATGAAAATAATCAGAAAAAAAGATACAGGGCATCATACAGGACTCAATTCACAGATTACTACACATTTTTTTTTTTCATTTGCCAACATCATCGACCAAACACGCTACAAATGAGTACAGAACTATAAAACCAGAAATTTTCGCATGCATGAAACTTTCACGAATTTCCCAAGCCAAGATCTACGAAACTAAAATGCATGCAAAAAAATCTTGATAACACTACAATTGTATATTCATTAAATGCCAATGGTAATTCGTGAACATTTCATGTAGTCAAAAAGCAGTTGGCTCTAATTTTGAGAAAATTTCATGCAGCGAATATTTCTGGTTTTCCAGTATTCAAAAAGCATGTTCCCCCCAGAAGTTTGTACATTTAAACTGTCTTCAAAAATTAAAAAAACAGAACAAAAAAAAAAAATAAATCAAACAAACAGCACAGTAAACAAACTGATGCAACTGTTTCAAGTAAATTTTACAGATGATGTATAATGTAGTATGTGCTCTCATGCATACACATTGACAACGCTGACATTGGAAAAGCACAAACTGTACAAGCACAAAATAGATTTTTTCACACGATCACAATTTTAGATAGTTAAAATAAGGGAATCAAACCGTGACACAAACAATTTACGTGATAGAAAATACATCTTAGTCTCCATATTTTATCTGTAATCGATATGAATTATACACTACAAAATTGTAATATGCAAATTCATTTGCCTTTGAATGTCTTGCATTCAGTGGCCAAAGACAACTTGCTATAATTTTTAACTGTCATGCATGTTCTGCCACATGTTAATACCAATGATTCACAGCATGTAGCATTTCAGTATGCATGTCCTCAAAGTAACTTTTGTGACAATTGTGCGATAGATTTGATACAGCCAAAAATGTATGTTTTACTAATAGGTTTGCTGCATCTTTTATCAATTATATTGCGGGTCAGTAAAGAATTTTGCATCCCCTCGGTACAGACCATGGTTGCGTAGGACTTTGGACTTTTGGGCATGATCCCGAAGCAAGTCTTTAAGAAGCTGGTCCTTCTCTTCCTGGTCCATCTTTGCAATCATTTCATCGTGCCAATTCCGCTCGGACAACAGACGCTGAATATTCCTGGAAAATGGGATGCCAGCCACATGGGTTGGTTTGGATGGGAGGGATAGGGTTTAGGGGAATAGGGTCGTAACAGCAGGGAAAGGGAAAAGTAACAAGGTAGGGTAAAGGCATATGGGTAAAATGGAAGAGTAAATGCCCAAAGCCACTTCATCCTATCAACTTGCATTAAGTGTATTATGTTATAGTTCTTGGACACATAGTAAAAACTTATTGCAATGCTACATGGATGCATTGTATGCATCCATTTTGCTGCCCTACTAAAAACATTAGCACAAACAGAAGTCTGGACAAATGAGTAAAACAGAAACTTTACATAATATCACATCACTAATGTACTCTCTGTGAATGCCATGGAATGATCCTTCAGAAATAAGATTTGCAATGTTGAATCCTTGCCTTACAAGTAATAGACACAGCAGATAAAGATAACAAAACAGCACAAATAGTAGCAGAACACTGTTTATTTCATGACACTTAGAATTGCAAAAGACAACGAGTTAAGAGTTAGTGTCTACAATTGCACATGGTCAGACAGACTAACATTATGGCACTGAGTTGAAAGTTAAGACATGAAAGACATGGAATATAACCTTCCCAATACAGTAATAACAATACCACTATAGTCTCTTTGGCTTAAAAATAATTATGTTCATTATATCATTGAACATTTTGTTGTTTGCTTTAGGATGAAGAAGTGATGCCATAACCTGAAGCCTTCTATGCACACTAATAAGATATCTTGGTGAAATGTACACAATGGTCCTTTGATGTACTGATGGACCAGAGTATTCTTTAATATTTCACCAAATATCCACAGTCTATCCAACTAGCTGACAAAGAAGTTGCTTTTGACACATTTTGTGCTCTGTGGCATAATTTAGTAACAGCTGGTCAATATTTCGCCCAGCACAGGTATCCATATTTCCAGATGGATCAGGTACTGTATAAGCTAGTCCTGGAACTGGACAGTCAGTGTTCTGTGTCCCTGCTGATAATGGAAGGTTTTATCGGATGGTTCACTGGATATGATGGAAAAGGTGACAACAAACACGAGAAAAGAAAGAAAGGAAGAGAAATGAGTGAGAATTAATGAGGTTAGGAACAAGATGAAGAAGAAAGGAAATGAGTGGGAGAGAGGTGGGGGAGATAAAGTGCATTTGAATAATGTGAAATTTCCAGTTGGCATTAAACTACACAGATAGAGAGATAGAAAGAAAACTGGAAAAATATAAACCAGAATGCATGACAAATTTCATACCACTTGTGTGGCATATTTAGGAATAGGAGGAACACATGACAGATATAGATGAAAGAATAATAGCATAAAAGAGCAAAGTAGAAAATGACACACGGCCATTCAAAGTGTGAAAGGCTGACAAAGTGGCCTCTATGAGACAACATCAGAGAGAAACCTATTTCAGTGCTACTGGTATTTCTAGTTTTATGATTATCTATTGTGTCTTGCAAGGATGTTGACAAATGGCTGAACATGAGAGAGACCAAGAAGTACATTTTGTGCTCTTCTGCAAGTACATTAATGTTTATAGTAAAGCATAGTATTAAATCACTAACTTTTTATTTGTCTTGGGGAAGGGCAAGATAGTAAATATACAGTGATGCTGCACATGAAATATAAAACTCAACTGAATGAACACTTCAAGCATGGAAGAATTTAAAATGTATATATATATATATATATATATATATATGTTTCCACCTTTTTCATAAGAATTCATTTTTTTTTTATTTCAATTTGAAGCATGACTTAAAGACCACAAGAAACCATCAAAAGCTAAAGACTATCAGACAAACAATTAGAAAATGAGGTTTCGTGAAAGTTTTGGAACTTTTAGCACCTTGCATCATCATCCTACAAATACACACTTGTAACTTATTTAGTGACATTACACATGTGTACACTTTTGCTATATTGGCCTGCTGTATACTTTGTATGTGTATGTGAGATTATTGACATTTGAGAGTTATGATAAATGTTGTTCTCAGGGAAAAACTATCCTTTACTCTTTATGGATGTTGATTATATATATGTACTTCTGACTTACCTTTCTCTTTCTGAGTAGGAATGCTGAATTCCTTGTCTGTCTCGCTGCTTCACCTGTTCAGCCAGTTGTCTTCTTCTCTCATGCATGGCTTGTTCACTCTGCAGCTTAGCTCTTGCTGCATCATGTGCATTTGCTTCATCTTCTTGTAGCTGAGATAGACACAGAGATACGATTGACGATCAGTCAGTATGATAAGGATTGCTATCATGTGTGTATGATCAAAACTACATTGCACAAAGATTTTGAAAATATTGAACACAGTGCTTACATTTAATCACAATTATGTGTGCTAATTTTATGCAGGCACATTACAAGAACATGCAAACTGAAACAACAGAATTACTTTTCAAATTGCATTGCTTTTACAGTAGGCATGATAGAAAATACTGAACTGTCAAGAAATCACCATGCTGAAGGAAGTACATCACATGATGTTATGTTTCACATTCGTATTTGACTGAGATCAGCACAGTCAATGTTTGACAAACTAAACTATTGTCACATAAATTGTGAAAGTTATCATAGTATACATGTATTAGCTTGTTCCCTTGAAATCAACCACATTTCCTCTAGAATACATAAATGGGATACAGGAATATATCAGGTTTCATTTAGAATTACAAAGTTTTTTAAAGCCAGGATGGTCGAAACTCTCTACAACAGGCAGTATACTGTGATAGTCATGTCACACATATTTTGTACTCTTGTTGTTGTTACTGTACTTTTTTATGACAGAGCCACCATGCCTCACTGACACAAACACTAATGACCGACTGGCAAAAACAAAGATTACCACTAACGGTTAGATCTGGTTTCATGGTTTCACGGTATCACGGTTGAAAAGCTCCATCCGGAACATCACTCAACATTGATAGCGGTCTGTGAGGGAATGGTATCTAATCGAGCTGTGTGCTCGAATAGCTTTTGTTTAAATATCATTGAATCCTTGATGGAAATTAATGAGTGGGGAAGGGAGTTCCAATCTTGACTTTGGCAGATTTGGGGGAAAAAAGACTGGGACCTAGGTTGCTAACGTTAGATAGAATAACCAACAGTTAGATAGCTTAGAAAGGGTCTAACCTAGTAAGATAGTGCCTGGAATAACTGGATCTAGATTTTAGATTGTTATGTTCTACTAAATAGAATCGAACGACAACGTGCTATTGTTAAATGTTAGATGGATAGGCGACCCGCCTATCCATTAAGCTTCCGGAAAATCCCACACTTGAGTTGAGTTACAATACATTACCCCTTAGAAAGTTTTAAGTTAAAATCTATTTAGATATGTAGAATTCTAGATTCATTCCTTAGAAATAGAAGAAAGATGAGAACCTAACATTCCAATACCAGAAAGGCCAGCCTTCATTCTGGGATTTCTGGACATTAAATTTAGAAATCTAACGTTAGGCCTAACGAGGTTAATTGTTTCGAACTTAGGTCCTACCTGCTCTGCAGCAAATTTGTTCATGACAGCATATTTTCTATCGATGACACGCTGCTTTCTTAGTGCCTCCCAATGATACTGTTGCTCACTCATCCTGACGGCTCAGAGAAGGTTTCGTTGTGGGGAAGCTTTGCAGTATTTCTTGCTCTCTTGAAAATTTGGCTGGCATTTGCTTGTGGTATGCAACCATCCCCTCGTACTGAGTCGTATGCTGCAACACTACATGCACGTGTGGCGTGGGTAGACAACAACAAACGATACGTTGTGTGTTTGGAGCTGTGCTGCTGATCCCCCAGCTGCAGTCGCATACAGCGCTTCGGTTACTATGACAACACGAGTGCAGCGCCATCTTTCGACTGCCTATATCCACGAACCTTTCTCTGACACCAAAACTACATTGGGGCATTCCAGACGATTTTCATAATTTCACATGATGTGATACATAAATCGATAGTTCCATGTATAGATTTGTGGAATTTATTGAGGTTCTTGAGCAGAGAAACAATACTTTGAAAAATCCTAAACAAATTACACTGAACAGTGTTGATGACATAGGAGACTCACATATTTCAGAAATGTAGTCGGTGTAATTCCATTACAACACCACTTGCTTGCAAGTTCACCTGTGTATAATCTATGCATGCCTTCTTCTTTTGTTCTGCTCCCTGGAGCCAGAACTCATGCATTCTTATGGTGAGGCTGCCATGTCATCATCCTTGTTCATTGCAATTTGTTTTAAATTTTGAAAACATTTTTATTCTTCATCCCAATCACTATAAATTCTGAAACTCTGTACCCAGTATAACTAATTTACAGTTGTTCAAATGTAAAAATCTGAAAATCATCCGGAGGTCTCCTTTAATAACTTTGCCTTGAGAGTTTCTTGTTAAAACTAAAATGGGCAGAGGTGACTCCACAAGAACTATTTACTGAGGAGTGCAGCCCCGAAGCGAATGTTGTTGTTGTTGTTGTTTTTTTTTTTTTTTGAGGCACCGATGAGGGCTATATTTTAACAAGAAACTCGAAATATACTATAATTTATTTGTTTTATATTTTGAACAAAAATTGTAAACAAAAGAAGGGGAAATGTGGTATTTACTACAAAATGTTACATTTCACAAGAGAGACGATGCGCAGCAATGCGCATTGTCAGAATTGCTTTTTATGACCTCACAATTGCTGAATTTCAGAATTTTCAGAATTTCTGAATTGCCTTGTGACATCATTTTTCAAATAGTACTTGGAGTGTCAAACTTGCCAACTTCCTGACATACCTGAAAATTCCTATAATCACGTGAAGCTCTTTCACCCAATCACTAGAGGATTAAAAAAACAAAAATCCAAAATATAATAATTGATTATTCAAATACTAGTATACTTTGTCTTGAGATTTTCTGCTTAAACTATGGGCAGAGGTGACCTAAAAAGAACCATTCATTGAGGGGCCAGAAGTGAATATTTTTTTTTTAAGCACCGAGGCCTAAAGTTTAACCAGAAACTCGAAAAGAAGCAAAATATCATATTTTGGATAAAACATTTAAACAAAAGAAGGGAGAATGGGAAAATGCGAAGCGAGAGGTCGTGTGATGCGATGTTTTGAAGGGACACAGCGCACGATGTCACCACTGCTTTGTGACGTCATAATTGTTTTGTAAGAAACTGTTGTATTTCACAGTGACTGTTCGAAGCAGCGTGCAATGTCAAAATTGCTTTGTGGCGTCACAATTGTTTTGTTAGAAATAATTGTTACATTTCAGAGAGGCGGTATCGCGCAGTGCGCGTTGTCAGAATTGCTTTGTGATGTCACAATTGTTTTGTAAGAAACTGTTACATTTCACAGAGTGACGGTTTGAAGCAAAGACGCTTAATTCGATAAGACACGAAAGTGCGCGCTAATCCTGTACAAAACAAATGGACAGCGCGCGGTCTTCAAGCGTATACGCACATCACCTGAGACGCGCTGCCTTGACGCTTGATAAACAACAGCAGCGGCTTCAGGGACAGCGCGTCTCAGGTGACAATGACAATGTTTGACCAGGACAATGACAATGTTTTTTTTTTATTTTCCCATGTCACTCAAATATAGAGTATTGGGGAAAATCAAATCATAGCACAGAGTAATAACACGAAAACGAAGAAAAATACAATTTATAACTACTATTTACATTATTTACAAATCAACAGCAAAGCACAGTAGATAATATACATTTGATATAATTGGCGAAAATCTTGAACGAAATGCGTTTGATAAACTATTTACATTATTTACAATCAGCAGTAAAAACAACAGTAGAATAGATGCATGTATGCATGAATGAAAATCTTGACTGAGTATGTATGTGGTTAATTAATATATCAAAGTATGCAGATGGGTTTTTTTAAAAAAAATATCTTAGATTATATTGATTAAAATTTCTGCTAGGCAACACCGGGTATCAGCATTATCATTTATAATTGATATGTGGATCGAATTCAAGACACTGTTACAATATGAGATTGATTTAAAAAAGAGTGAAAAACAAAACAAAACAATCCAAATAATTAAATATATATACAAACAAGGAAAAAACCGACGAAACACAACTGTACAGTATATATACATAATAATGAAATAACAGAATTAAGATATCAAAATGGGAACAATACTAAAGTTTTATGTTAAATGGATCTTCATTATCTCTATCGAAAATTTAGCTAGATTTAGCAGTTCCTTATTACATTCTGTATTGAATAACTGATTCATCTTCAATGTATTTGGGCGGATCCTATAATACGGTTTGACAAACTTTTTTCTGCATGACTCCATGATGTGTGTCTTTTCCTGAGACGCACTGTCTTTGCAAATGTTGTTGTTGTTGTTTGATTGTGAGATCATGTTGTTGCCAAATTTTTACCTCCACGAAATAATCCTTATTACTCTAAAATCTCGTTCTTCAAAATAATCCCCTTAATCGAAAAAAAGCTACGACTATAATTTTTAAATCTTTTTAAGATAATAAAAATACCACTACCTTTGGAAATGAATGATGTTCCTAGGTGTACTGAGTTTGTACTTAGTTCTCTTTTGTATCGTCATGTAGGGTAGCCATTTTGTGTCCATTGTTATCGCGCGCCTTCTTATCTTATAAGGGAGCTTTAGATTTTAGACGCGCGGACGTTCAAAGAGAAAAAAACATGATCTGAGCGTGCGCAGTAGCGCACGTCAAGTTACTGCGCACGCTCAGACCATGTTTTTTTTTTCCCTTTGAACGTCCGCGCGTCTAAAATCTAAAGCTCCCTATGAACAATATCAACTTTATCAAATTCTGTTTGCATTTCGATTTGCAATCTCTACTATCTTTGGTTTGAAGCAGTACGCAATGTCAAAATTGCTTTGTGGCGTCACAATTGTTAGAAATTGTTACGTCACAGAGAGGTGGTATGGCGCAGTGCGCTATGTCAGAATTGCTTTGTTATGTCACAATTGTTTTGTTGAAAATTGTTATGTTTTACAGAGTGATGGTACAAAGCTGCGCAGAATTTCAGAATTGCTTTGTGATGTAATTTTGCAAATATTATGTTATTTGCAAAATGTCGGCATAGGAGTGACGTCATTTTGCAAATAGTACTTCACGGAGTGTCAAACATGCCAACACTCTAACATAGTTGAAATACCTGTAATACACGTGAAGCTCTTTCAACCAATCATTACACGATAAGTTTTTGATCCCAAATATTATATCGCATGTAATGCATGTCATGTAGGCCTACTAGTAATGCAAAGGGCGTATCTCACTGAGCTGCGAATGTTTGCGAGCGTAGCGAATTCTAGGGAATTTCAGCTTTCGTTAAGAGTTGCATTTAAATTCATAAGCATTATTTCATTGTCGTAAAGAGTTTTCTTGTCTAAATTTTGAACATGTTTGATTTGTTTACGAATTTGATTGCAACTGTTAACAAACCCCGGCGAAACCTAAAATTCCCTGGAATTCGCTAAGCTCGCAAACATTCGCCGCTCAGAGCGGAGCGACTTAAGGTTTCGTCCACGGATTGCAATCAAGTTCGTTAACAGCTGCAATCAAACTCACAGTTTTCATTGTCGCAAACAGAAAGTTTCCACGTCACAAAATTTTGTCGCAAAGAAGTTTTGAACATGTTCATGTATAACCGGTATAGAGCACTGTCAATCATTTGTCAACACAATGTAATTTTGACAGTTGTTGTATTGATAAACAATGGAGGAAATTTTACCCAAAGGAAAAAAATAATAATGCCACTTGATATAAAGTTGGATGCCGTATCATACTGAGGATAAATTCCAGTACATTATTATTATTATTATTATTATTTTTATTTTTTTATTTTTTTTGGGGGGGGGGGGGGGTCAATGATTTAGGAACTACAACCCCTCCCCCTCATAAGTACCCTACGTGGGAGTTATTGAAAATATATACCAGATATTTGTTTCTTTATCATTGAAAACGTGTGAAAATTTAAATTTCAAAGCTCTCTGTATAACAGATCCAATTCAAGTTCAAGTTCAGGTTATCTATTTCATCTCCAACAATATGTGATATTATCATCTATATAGGACGTTTTAGCGGCGCATTAAAAACGCGTATTGTAGTCCGCTCAATTTTTACCGTTCAATATCGGAGCATATTGAACGAATCGCATAGACCAACGTATTAATTCCCCATAGGCTACCGTTGTTAATTGCCGTTCAAGATCACACGATATTCAATTCTGTCTCGTTTATTGCGTGAGCGCTTGCTGAATGCGCAAATCATGCTTGCTACTAGTGCGCGTCATTTTGTTACATTTTTCACACGCGCGCAAACATCTTGCTAGTTGTTTGTTTCAATACGCAGTTTTAGGGGCTTCCCCTTTTCAGCGCTGGGATGGGACTGCCGAGTCAACTTCAAAGACGAGTAGAAGCCGGGTATTTTTGTGCAGTTCATGGTTGCTCTACTTGATTGTATAGATGATAATAATTATATTGGATGGCTTTGATTCATGGAATACCAGGGAATATTGCACTCGTTAGAGTCAATATTGCACTCATCTTCGATTCGTGCAATATTGGCCCTAACTCGTGCAATATTCCCTGGTATCCCATTCATAGCCATCCAATATAATATAAATATTGAAACGTTTGAATACACACAATCGCACAAACACGCACACACACACGCGCGCGCGCACACACACACATCACGATAACAGTGAATTGAGATACAATATTGCATGTCATAAATTCTATGACAAATACCGAAAGTTGTTGGAAATGTAGGGGACTGCTAAAAGGCACGGCTTATAAAAATCAACTAAACATGTAACTGCACAACTAACAAAACTGGGCATATATGCAGGAAAAAAAGAAAGAAAGAAAAGGATGAAAAAAGTCGCACACACAAACCCACTCACACGTGCCCATACACACACACACACACACACACACACACACACACACACACATACACACACACACACACACACACACAGAACAAACAAACGAATAAACAGGAAGGAGTACTCTTGTAAAATAAAAAAGGAGAATAAGTATATAGATAAGGAAGGAAAGACATGAGGAGACTAACGTGGACACGGAAATAGAAGAAGGGAGTTGTCCGTTGTCCAGTTGTCCAGTAACTGTGTGCATTTTTCTTCATTTCTTATATTTCTGTGTTTTATTTTTGTTGTTGTTGTCGTTGTTGCTTTGTGTGACCGCGTGTATATCTTCTTTTTTGGTCATTTTTTTTTTTTTTTTTGTATATAAC
Source organism: Diadema setosum (assembly GCA_033980235.1). Lineage (NCBI taxonomy): Eukaryota > Metazoa > Echinodermata > Echinoidea > Diadematoida > Diadematidae > Diadema > Diadema setosum. The sequence goes on along the minus strand of CM067061.1, from coordinate 5,401,624 downwards.
ACGGCGATATAGTGTCTGTGCCATAACATTGTTTTGTTTGTTATGTTATGATATATTTGATATGATATAATCATGCATTCTAAAATAATACATGTATATAGTAAGTATTGTTTATACATGTATGCTTGTATTATCAGCATCATATATCAATGATAGGTGAATATATTTTATTGGTATATTGGTGTTGTTGTTGTTGTTGTCATTCCATGATACAAGCTTGGCTTTTTAGTGGAACACTTTTTCCGTCGTAATGATTACAACTGTTTTTTACCATGACAAAGTGTATATTGTTTCTTTTTGTGCATATGCTTTTAATTGTGTTTGATTAAAGGGGATGGCTATTGTAGTAACTGATCAGTGGGAATCAGTGGGAATGCTGGGGGATGATTGTTCCAATCTTTGTGGGATTCATTTAAGAGTACATTATATATATATATATTATATATATTGTTGTGTGAAAATTGTTTGCTTCAGAATAGTCTCATATTCAAGTAATGTGCAGTTTAATGTTTCCAGGTTAGCATGTCTGTACAGTGACGGGGCGATCGTTAACGGGAAATTGCACATTACTTGAATATGAGACCATTCTGAAGCAAATAATTTTCACACAACAACGTACTCTTAAATGAATCCCACAAGGATTGGAACAATCATCCCTCAGCATTCCCACTGATCAGTTACTAGCCATCCCCTTTAACTGTCCTTATCAGATGAATGAAAGTGAAATTGACAACTTGTACCGCTTTGAATCATGTTTTTTATTTCTATGATGGAAATAAATAAACTATTGAATTGAAATTGAATTGAGAGGACTCCGTGGGTCAGCACCAAGACACGTGAGGCACGAGATGCATGGACTCATCAAGGTATTGGAATGGGAGGTATAGGGAGGAGATTGTATTAAAAGACTCCGACAATAATATTAGGGCTTACAAAACAGTGACTTCTTCTGCTGTAGTAGAATTTCTCTAAAAATTCTTTTATTCTAGCCAGAAAAGTATTAGAACTTAAAGCTTCTTTTATACTGCTAGAAAGAGAGTTCCAAAATTTAGGGCCGGAAAAGAGAATACAGATTTGGCAAAAAAAATCCTCATCAAGGGCAAGTTAAATGGGGTGCTGTTCGTTATTCCGAAGGTTCGATATTCCGAAGGTTCGTTATTCCGAAGGTTCGTTAATCCGAAACACGCAAATTCCCTATACCTAGAGGTTCGTTAATCCGAAAATGGAAAAGGGTTCGTTAATCCGAACATTTGTGGCGTTATTCCGAAGGTTCGTTATTCCGAAGATTTGTTCATCCGAAAATGAAATTCGGAAAAACGAACCTTCGGAATAAGGAATCTTCGGACTGAAGAGCCTTCGGAATAACGAACCTTCGGAATAACGAGCTGTAACCGTTAAATGCATTAGTTTGCCGGGTAAGATGATGAGTGGACAGTTTCATTTTTAAATTCAGGTAGACGTCGCCATTCTGTTAGTTTGATTTACCCCTAATAATCACAGCCATCTGGAATAAGGTGTTGAACTGTAGTTCAAATTCAGAGGGACTATATACTGTATACTCGTCACCTGAATATAGAATTCAAAAAGTGAAATTTTGAATGGCAAAACCGCAGTATGCCTCTAAATCCCACAAAACACTAACAGCTCTGTGTTTTGATGAGTAATTTTTTGTTATTCATCTTTACCATCTATTTTTTTCGTCTATATAAATTTTGACTTGAGTGTGTGTCTCTTATAATGGAAGGGACACTGTGTTTTTAGATAAAAACGAAAAAAAAATACTAGGAGTTAAAAAAAAACATTTCCCACTTTTTTGTTTTGTTCAATAACTATGTCAGATAACAATGACATCGATATGAATACTTAGCTGAATAGTGTACAATTTTGATAGAGGTACAATGTAATAAAAAAAATTGAAAGCATAATTCAGTTTCATTAAAATCAAGATTTATGTTTAAATTAGGGTTTAGATTTTGCTCTGTTTTCACTGCTGTACAAAACTTTAATTGCACAGGGGTGAATTGGTGTGTATGGGAGTGTGCGGTTAACACCCAGACAATGGTCCTGAACAATGGCCAGGGTTGTAATGCTCTATTTCACATTCATGAAAAATTCCTCTATCACAGCTAGTCTTTATTCGTCCTGTAATGTAGTGTGTGCAAGCACAGGAAAACATGTGCTTACTTTTTTCCATGTGCATGCATTTATCCTTTACCATGAATTGAGACTAGCAGTGCCCAGGGCAGTTCATCATGAGTTATCAATAGTGCCTTGGAGCAAGAGACCAGAAGCCTATAGTCAGCAGAGCTCTCTGAGATAGGTGGTATTCGTGCATGGTGTTCATGTCTGTTGTTCAGGGTCATTGTAAGCGCGCACATACAGACACACAGACACACACACAGACACACACACACACACACACACACACACACACACACACACACACACATACACATACACACACACACACACACACACACACACACACACACACATCATTGGTTCTGTAGATCAACGTCATTGTCTATCACCAGAAATAGGACAGAAATATTTTTCTTTAGGCCTAAGATTTACATGGCCATTTTAGTCTTACAGACATTATTTACCATTTGCAGATGAAACAAAAGCCCAGCTTTAAGTTCTTCATAATAGTTCTAAAATGTGAGTTAGGAATAGAAACAACCAACGTAGTGAAGGGTTTGGTATATGTAAATTTTGACGCACATGTCACTCACAAACACCGAACACAGGGCCTCAGGCTAAACTAAGGGCGGAAAAACAGACTAGAGGCCGGTATACTTTGGATACATCTTTTATGTAGAGGGCTTATTAGTTTACGGACTCATAATATGATTATCACATTGCACAGATGAATTGTAATACTTTAATCGCATTTGATTGTTTTGATCACTTATTGACCCAATATAAAGTTGCTTGTTAAAAGTTAGACCTATTAGTAACAAGGAGTTTGATTTAAAGTAGATTCGATAATGGTTCTATAGGGTAGACGGCCCATTTCTTTTTGCTCTTTCCATGCACCCTAGACAATGGAAATTAAAGACACTTTACTCATTCATAACATGAGGAAATGATATATCTATGATTATCATGTGCACGAGATATTTTTACTCCATAGAGTATAGGCCAATCATATGCCTTAGCGGGTATTATACACAGAATTAAAGGGGCCCTAAAATCCAAATGCACGTTGATTTGTGTTGATTTATGATACCCTCTACATCACTTTTGCGGTGAAACGAATATCTAGAAACATTCCATATATTTTTAACGATTTTTAACGATCCCTCGCCACGTCTTTTGTTAGTCACATTAATATGACAGAAACATGCAAGTTATGCTGAGTCGAGAGGAAGGTGCATTCCAATGTCTTTTCTTAAACATTTCAATATACTTTAGCAATGATTGACAGATGAGGTCATCTCAAGAATATTAATATTAATTGGTTTGGAAGGATTTGTTTTTTGTTTTTTGTTTTTTTGTGGGCGTTCCCAAGTAATCTGAAGAAAAATAGAAGAAAAAAATCGTTAAAACTATATGAAATGACAATGACAATGACAATGAATTTTATTCTTGAACGGCCCCGCCAGGGGGCATGGAAGAATAACAAACAGGTTTTATGGCAAAACAAAGCCATAAATAAAGATGTAATACAAAAAGCATATATATACTATGTACATATCATGAACTTCACAAGACAAACAACGACAGTTAACAAAAAAAAAAACAAATAAACGATCGAATAAGTGAAACAATCGGTACTTAAACAGTGGCAGTAGTATCTTACAATATATACAATGTAAAAGGAAAGTAATGACGAAACATCAAAATCTGGCCATTATGATCTGACAGAAATGTGACAATTTCTTTAAAACTCTTATGTTCTTAGAATTAAAAAGCTGCTTCATTTTCAAGACATTCGGTCGACGAGCATAATAGGTCTTAATTAAAACTTTCCGATCTGTTTCAAAGAACGGACATTTAAACAAAAAATGAAACTCGTCACCTGGATCATTCATTTCACACAAGGTGCAGGATTTAACTTCTTGATTAGGGAGATAACGTCCCTCACTAACAGGTAATCTGTGAAATGTTTCTAGATATTTGTTTTACCGCAAAAGTGATGTTGAGGGTATCATAAATCAACACTAATCAACATGCATTTGGATTTCAGGGCCCCTTTAAAGATTGGCAGTTTCGGATCAGTAGCAATGAAGAGAGTTGACTTTGATCTTTTTGTTATTAAAAGACTGCTAACTCTTCGAATAAGAGAATTTTTCATGGATCTGATTTCCATGTTAAAAAATAGGACATAGGCCATACCACTCAGGTCTATACGGATTGAAATTCAGCGCCAAGTTTTTGTTTTTGTTTGTTTGTTTTGTTTTGTTTTTCTTTCTGTTTGTTTGTTTGTTTGTTTGTTTGTTAGTTTGTTTTTTTTTAATCACAATGCTCTTGAAATCGCTCTCTTTTCTTATCCCAACTCTGACGTTCTCGAAGTTGGTAAATTCCTGTTCGCTTGGAAAATATGAAAGTTATTGGTCATACTATATCTGGGCCGGAGCGAGCAATGGCATATTTAGTGCCTACATTTGGTTTTTATACTCAGTATAGATGTATTCATGCCAAGGAGGCCCTACATTAAATTTATCATAAAACGTCACAAGGACGTACTGGGGAAAAAAAAAGATGATCATACACTTATAAGCTACCTGCTATTATGAAAACTACACAGGGACCTACTGAAACTGTTTTTAGCTATCTTATATATGAATAAATATATAGGACTAGTAATGTTATGGCATAAATTTACTCTATTATGAAAAAAAAAATCGTATCTAAAAGAGCAAGAACATCACAGACACGAAAAATAAATCAAAATAAATCATTATGTACCGGGTCTAACATAAATAAATACATTTTTGGACCTACATGTACTGATAGGAATTGTGATATTTCTGCAAGGAAGGAAACGGTGTCATGTTCATGCACGTTTGCCCTTTGTTTGCACCTTTCCGTAGGATATTACGTCACGCCACCAATTTCTGCTTTATTTTTTTTCGGATCGTTTCTCGCCCTGAAACTCATTTTATTGTACGCGTACGGTGCGCGCGTGCTGTTCTTACGGGTTTCCCACTTGCATATCAGGGCACGCACTACTGGTACGGTGCGCAGTAGACTACAGTTTTCGATCAGACGCGCACTTTGAGTACATGTGCAACAACATTACTTGAACGCCCGGCACACATTTTTTCATCCAATTTTTTGGTTTTTGCTCATCAACCAGTTGTATTATTTCAATACCGATGAAAAATTAGGGCTTATCGGGGAACAGGAACCATTCTACTTGTGCAAGGTGAGGAAAGTGTATTTTAAGAATCTTTTTATCTTTGTTTTGGATTGGAATACGCACGTTTTATCCCCACAATAAATATGCCGGGCCGATTGAGAATGAGGCCGAACAACTTCCTTCCTGCATATTTCGCGATTCGCACTTATGCCAGTGTAAAGAAAATTTTTCTGATTGGAAGCTGAAATGTTTATTACATATCAAAGGAATCTTGTCTATTCTACTTGTAATTTAATTGTATTTCATGCAAACATCGCCACACTACCTCGACTTTACGCGTGACAATAACGCACGTGAACATTAGTGGGGATTTTGACATGGGGCATCGCGGGAGTGCAGCGGCGCGGCGTAGTTGTGTGTAGGTAGTGTGTGTACAGTATCAGAGCTACAGCAATGATTGAACATGTATACTGGGTAAATAGCTCAACATGAATGTGGTCGGCACGTTCAGAGTGCTCGACATCTCTGCGCTATCGAGTTTTAGGCTGAACTAACGTTAGTAGTAACTACATGTGCAGGATTGGCAATGATGTACAATGATTACAATTTACAATCTTGATGAGGAATGATGAAACTGATGATTGCAGAAGTGATTTAGAAGTATGAATTTATATTATAATTTGGGAGAAGATGTACAATTTGTAAATAGACGTCTCTACTTCGAACTTGAGATGGAGTTGTGCATGTCATGACATTTGTTTTCTTTGGCAAGCCAATGATTAGAAGTCTTAACTGTTACAGTTTAACATTACAATCTCGAGCAGTGATGAATCTAATGAATTGCAGAAGTGATTTATATTGAAATTTTGGAGAAGTTGTTTTTACTTGTGTATTGAATTGATTAGGATCTACATGTAGACAATCTACAATAAATTTAATGTCAATTATCATGTATTTAGATCTAGTCGCCACTGTTTATAAAGATTAATAACAGGTAACACTGATATTTCATCCTTTGATGATCTCGTCATGTGAAAATTAATTTCTTACCTTTCTCTTCCATGCAGTTTGTGATGAAAACAACTAAATTATGTTTTTAGTATTTTCCATCTGGCGACCCGAAGAGAGTGGGCCTACTGTTAGGCCTAGGACCCTACTACTCTAGCGTTGGGTCACCAGCATGCAGCTTGCATGTGTTACAATGCCCTTGTAGTTGTACTGTATACTGTATCACAGGCCTGCATCAAGTGCATGTACGGGTGTGCGTGCGTGCCCTTGTTTGGGTTCTCAATCCAGCACCCATGCACACACAACAAATGCAATTCGCCATTCGCCAGAACTCTTGGGGCCATCATCTAACAGTGAACAGTTATTTTGTCACTGTAGAGCTGCCACCCGTATTTTCTCTCATTTTTCAAAACACACCCATCATAAAATGGTTTGACCCAATGTTGTATCTATAGTGCCAAAGTTCAAAATGATACGTCATTTAACTAACTTCCCTTCAAAATATCGCCTTCCCCCGGGAATCCACAATTTGAAATTTGAGCATGTTGCTAGCTCAGAATCTAAAAATATTGCAGAAATTGTATGTGCGCAGAGCGCACATCACGAGCATGTAGAACGCAATAATTCACAGCTCGTCTCTCTTATTTGTGCTGCTTACATTTGATTCAATGTTCTCCCTCGTGTTTTGCACACAAATACCAAATCACAAGGTAGTTTGATGTTTATGTTTTGCTTATGTTTTTCCCATGTTTGAATACATTTTATTTGGAGCTTGTTGCAAATTCCTGAGGATGTTGCACAATATGTTGCTGGCTTTTGAGGATGTTGCACAAGAATGCTCGGCGAAACCCTGGCCCAAGTTCATGAACATACCTACCTTGGAGGAACAATTTCTGGTGATCTGTCTTGGAAGTCACATTATCGGCGTAGCATTAATAAAGCAAATAAAGTTCTTGGTATTCTTCAAAGGAATGTTCACCAGTGCAGTTCCAGTACCAAAGGCAAAGCCTACAAAGCTCTTGTTCGACCACATCTTGAATGCATCTGCTGTCACTGATCCATACCAGGTCAAGTACATTCAGATGTTGGACAAAGTTCAAAGAAGGGCCGCTCGCTTTGTGGTCAATGACGCACGGCCGCACCGAATAAATTATGATAAGTCGCATCTGCACCCGACCACAGTGTTGTGGAACATTCGTTCTGTTGCTGAGTAACCTTGATGATGATGAATTTGAGCATGTTGCAGCGACATGCTGAAACCCCTTGTGGACCACCCTGTTCCCCCATGAAAAAGTGGACGGTGCCCGACCTATCGCGTGAGCACACTCTACACGTACAGATGTAGTGTGTGTGTGTGTGTGTGTCAAAGGTAGTACTGAATTCAATTCAGCCAAACAGATTTTTCACTTTGACAGAAGGACATATTTTTTACTTTCCATTTGATGTAAAAAAAAAGGCATACACATGAAATAATAAAGCATGAGAGTAACAAACGGGTGCATAAACGAGTGGCAACTTCATGGTAATGCGACTTAATGGTAGGTGACATTACATGTAGACTTTGAATCATTTGTAGGGGTCTAGGCCAAGTAAAAAAGGAGTTTCTCATCTGGATTTTTGGAGGGCGATGATGGGATAGATCCGATACAAAATGTGACACAGACATGCTTCCCCCCATCAATCTCCGTATACGAATTGCGCAACACACAAACATCCCCAACGCGACGCAAAACTTGAAAGTGTAAAGGTGGCCTAACACTATGCGGTTATTTCTTGGGACTGCTTGCGGTTTCGAGAAGTCGCACGCGGTTCTCGACCGCGTGCGACTTCTCACGACTTAGAGGCGTCCGCGAGCCTTGCGACCTCCTTGCGGCTGCTGTCAAATTTTGAACATGTTCAAAACCTTGCAATTGTCTGCGGTTGCCTCTGCGAACCCTTGCGACCGGCTGAAATTTCGCAAGCCTTGCGGTCGTTGCGCTCACACTATACGACTCGATGATTGCGATCTGGCAAACCGCAACAGATCGCAAGCACTGCGATCGAAAAAACCGCATCTAACGCATATGGACTAATGACATATTACATCATTTCACATATGATCTACAAGTAACTGGCACTGTCTTTCACAACAGGAAAGTCCCTAAGTCACCTCCAAATCTACCGTGATGCTTCCCCTCAAGACTGCCACATTGCATAGCAATTGCAGGCTCGCAGTACAGCAGCTTTTTTTTTTTTTTAAAGTAATCATGCGCTGCGTTGCAGTACATAGTGGATACGTGTTAAATTTAAAATTATTAACCCTATCTCTGTCACGGGCCGATTAAATCGGCCCAAAAACTGCAATAGAAATGCTTCGGCCGATATTATCGGCCCTATTTTGATTGACAGATTACTTCAAAGGCTATCACACTACCACTCTATAAACTCATTTGTGATTGGCTGACAAGAACTTACACGAATCTGTATATGTGGGACTGTAATAGAGATCGCCGCGAGCGATGAAAAGATCGTACACGTGGGTCAATTTTCATCTATTTTATCTAAGTCAAAATAGTAAAACATGAAGTGAAAACATTCAGATTAGGGATTTCAACATCTCTGAATTATGTGAAGGGGTATAGTTTCAGTAATATCGGCCTCATAAATGATCTGAAGAATAGATGAACACTGCACATTCGGTGCAGCAGTTGCAACTGTTTACTCAGCACTAACAGCAGTGCAACGGGTCTCTAGTTAGCCGGGGCCAGCGGGGCAGGTGTAGGGAGCAAAAGGGTTACAGTAGCTTCCTGCTGGCGGCCTGAAGCTGTACAGTCTTGATGTTGGGGTATGTTTGATTGTTTATTATTATTACATGATGAAACTGTCACTATGCGAAACTTCAGTTCAATGCAGGTTTATCATAAAGAAAATGACTGCTGTGATAGTTAATTCTGTTTCAATAAGGAAAGTGCAGAAAGTCATAGACTAGCATATGATGATCAACTGGAAGGCATGGACACTCCAACGTCTGAATATTTTCAATAACATTTTTTATCCTTAGGTTATCTTATCATTATGGCATTATTATAGGACAAGATTAATATAAATTTGAAAGAAAAAAGCACAATTCAATTTATATTTTCAGCTTGACAAAATACGAACACGAATTGTCTACTTTCAGGCCAACATCAGTCACAAAATCAGAAATTACACAAAATGTGTGAAATCTAGGTTGTATTTGCCACAGACTTTTGTTCATAAAATGAAAAGTACTGATGCTACTGATGAAAAAAGCATACCATCTGAAAGCTGAATAAATTCTCTACAACATCTATGAGACCTTTTTGTGATGCAAGCTCATGTTGTATGGAAAAATGAGGTGGTAACATGTAGAAATAAGTCTGCATTGATAATTATGTGACATAAGAGGGCGTCCTACTTAAAATTGAAGTGCGCCCTCACTCAGATTATTATGGAAAATGAAAGTTTAGACCATAAGCTTTCAAATGATGTGTAACATGACACATTTATGTCAATAATAATAATCAGAAATGGCCATCAACAATCTTGTGTCTGTGCACTGCAAAATGTCTGAGCAGTCTGGCTATGGCGTATGTGACAGATATAGGGTTAAGAGGAGATTCTAATGCAACGTACATGTATGCATGACATCACGATCAGGTGAATTTGTAATGTTTTTTGAGGGTTTTTTTGGCCGCCCTAAAGCAGTAAAATATTGAAAAACCATAAATGTGGCAACTCAAAAAAGATGCGGACAAGGACGAGAGACACAAATTTTTTATATTTTCATCGCCATTTTGAAAAGTATTAATGAGTGAAAAGATTGATGTGGCCCCAAAATCAGATGGGTGAGAGGACAAAAAAAAATCCCCATAATTGTCCCCGCCGAACGAGTTCGAGCAGGGGACTATGAAACGGGCTCCGTACGTGTGTGTGTCCGTCCGTGCGTCCGTGCGTCCGTGTGTCCGTCCGTGTGTGCGTCCGTGTGTGATCAAAATGTTCAAAATGCTACTCCTTCGCCATTTCTAACCCGATTTTGATTCTGTTTGCTTTATATGATAGCACTACATGGGAGCTTTGAAACTTCTATACAGAATTTCATTTGTGACCTTTGACCTATATTGTACATTTTGCTTCAAAATGCTACTCCTTCACCATTTCTAACCCGATTTTGATTCCGTTTGCTTTATATGATGGCACTAGGTGAGGGCTTCAAAACTTCTACACAGAATTTTGACCTTTGACTTCTTTGACCTTTGACCTTGATTTTTTTACCTATATTGTACATTGGCTACAAAATGCTACTCCTTCGCCATTTCTAACCCGATTTCGATTCCGTTTGCTTTATGTGATGGCACTAGGTGAGGGCTTCAAAACTTCTACATAGAATTTTGACCTTTGACTTCTTTGACCTTTGACCTTGATTTTTGACCTATATTGTACATTTTGCTACAAAATGCTACTCCTTCGCCATTTCTAACCCGATTTCAATTCCGTTTGCTTTAAGTGATGGCACTAGGTGAGGGCTTCAAAACTTCTACACAGAATTTTGACCTTTGACTTCTTTGACCTTTGACCTTGATTTTTTTACCTATATTGTACATTGGCTACAAAATGCTACTCCTTCGCCATTTCTAACCCGATTTCGATTCCGTTTGCTTTATGTGATGGCACTAGGTGAGGGCTTCAAAACTTCTACATAGAATTTTGACCTTTGACTTCTTTGACCTTTGACCTTGATCTTTTTACCTATATTGTACATTTTGCTACTAAATGCTACTTCCGGCGGGGACATATATTACGCACCGCGTAATTTCTACTTTTCCTTGTTCATATTTGCAGTGTGCATCACGGACACAATCACAAACCACATACTCCCAATTTGACTCTGGGTCAAGCTCGTGTAGTTGTATGAAAAATGTGGATTTGCAATTGTTAACCATGCACACAAATGGATACATAGACCGGTAGTTGTTTATCATGGCGAGAAGTGCACTCAGGATGCACGGTCAGTCTCTCGTACGTGCAAGACACCACTGAAACAGGTCTGTTGTAAGTATGAGTATTACAAATACCAATTTTAGTGACTCAATCAAAGACGATTATTTGCCTTCAATTTCCAATCAACAGAAAACCGCATATTTCAAAAGACTTTGAAAAACTCTAGCAATAAATGTGTGTACAAAATACTGACTAAAAGTAGCTGCAATTCCAAGACTGAGCATCTTTATGTGAGCTGCTGCTCAACAATCCACTGCACCAGTCTTAGATTTGACGATTTTATTGGCTCAAACAGGCCACCAGAGAAAGAAAAGTGAAGTGTCAAGCCCTGACCCTAGTAAAAAGAATATGAGCACAACTTGTTTGTCGATGAGTGTTATACATACTGTTTGTGCTTTTTACTCGAAACACATTCAAATAAGTAGTATTACCTACTGTATAAGCTGTTATTTTCGCGAGGGTTTAAGTTTCGCTAATCTCAGTTGGACCGCGAATTTAAAGGCAGGGGATACCTTTTACAGACCTCCCAAAATGCAGCAAAACATTAACTATGAACTTCAGGGGACTTGCTTAGGCCACTGTTTAGAAATTTGGCAGTCAACAGTTATCTGAAATTTGAATAATGCACAAAACTCAACTACTCAGTAGTTCTGTGTGTCAGCCACACTTAAGCCTTTTTGTTGCATTCTTCTGTATTTGTGATCTATAAACACAAATCTAAAAGTACAAGAGCTGATGTAATAACATATAGAGTATGTGGCAAGAATGTATATAGAAATTTTTGTAAGTGTTGATGAACTTTCTTTACAAAATATACATGATGGACACACATGCAGTACATGGGTCTGCAAAGGTAGCCTAGTAATGTACTGGAATTTACGGTGAGCCCCGAAAACAATTCAATTCAAAATCTAACGGTCAAAAAAATGTACTAAATGTTACCTTCCACTTTCAATACTTTATGGGAGTTTCTAAAATGATACTCTCTTCAACATACCACTGTATTTATACAACTCTTCATTTAAGGCGTGCAAATGGGATTCCCTACCTTTAACAAAACGCGAAAATGTCACCATACCCTAAGGTAGTAGTGCGCTTATGTAGGCCTCTTTGTCAATTCGTGAAAACAACATCTCGCGAAAATGTCCGTGACCTCATTCGTGAAAATATCTGTACGTGAAAATAACAGCGTTTACAGTATTTCATGGCATTGGAAGAGTCACTAACATGATGACTTGATTCAGAAGGATTTATTAGCTCGCCTGAGCCAAAGGCTCAAGTGAGCTATTGCGATCGCTCTTCGTCCAGCGTCTTGCGTCGTCCGTCGTGTGTAAACTTTTTACATTTTCATCTTCTTGAGAACCCCATGACCGATTTTTACCAAACTTGGCAGGTAGCATCCCTAGGGGGATAGCATCTCAATTTGTTCAAATGGGCACAATGCCCCACCTGGGGACCCCCAGAGGGGCCCAAACCCTCCAAAATTAAGGAATCTTTAAAAATCTTCTTCTCTAGAACCAGAAGTGATAGAGCTAAGACCCCGTTTACAGTGCGAGGCCGGGCTCGGCTGCGGCTCGGCCGTGGCCGAAACCGGCCTCAATTGCGCGGCCGAGCCTCGCAATTTTGTCCATTTACACTGCTGGGCTCGGCCGCGCTTTCGATTCAAACCTTTCATTATTTGGTCGTAGTGGCGCACTGCTTGTAAACTAATGCAATTTGGTATTGTCTGGTTTTCAGACCCTTTGCCAACTGAATTCCGTGGCGACGAAGTCGCCGTTCGGGCAAAGGCCTTTGCCGAAGGAAAAAATCCTTTGCAGGACAAAACCACCTTAAACTATACTAGTTTTCGACGTTGAGGGGGTTAATATCCTGAACAGCGAAAGATACAGGCAGAGGGTTTGGAAGCCAGACTAAAACTGGCCGCGCAATTGGCCGCGCATTTGGCCCAGTTTCCGTTTACACCAAGAAAAGGCCGGGCTCGGCCGCGGCTGAGCCGCGGCCGAGACCACCTCCAGAGCGAGGCCAAATGCGAGGCCAATTTTGGCCTCGCATTTGGCCTTTTGCGCGTTTACACTGAAGCGGGGCTGGACTCGGCCGCGGCCGAGCCGTGGCCGAGCCTCGCACTGTAAACGGGGTCCTAGTTGATACTATGAGTTGGTACATTGATGATTCTAGTTTCAAGTTTGCTCATGACAGGATCAGGGATGCCCCCCTTGGGACCCATGGGAGGGGGTGGGGAAGGGTCCTAATGGGATTGGGGCCCAAATTGTACATTTTCATCTTTTAATACAATAAGTGAGTATATTGATGACTGTTGTTTCATATTTGTTCATGGTAGAATTAGAGGTGTCCCCCCTCTCCCCTCCCCCCGGGAACCCAGTGGATTGCGATGGGATGAGTTCAAATGGAGACTTAAATTGTAAATGTTCATATTCTTCTTGAAAACCCCTTGATGAATATTTACCAAACTTGGCAGGTAGGGTGCCAGGGGATTAAGATCTCAATTTATTCAACAGGCACCATGCTCCCCTTAGGGGCCCCTAGGGGCCTAATACACCCCCCCCCCCCCCCAACACACACACACAGATTAAGAAATATTTACAATTCTTCTTCTCTCGAACCAGAAGTGATGGAGCTTTTAAGTCTTTTTGTTTTTCAAAGTGCATAGTCCCGACATTTTTGTCCCCGCCGAACGAGTTCGAGCAGGGGACTATGAAACGGGCTCCGTACATGTGTGTGTCTGTGCGTCCGTCCGTGCGTCCGTCCGTGTGTGCGTTCGTGTGTGATCAAAATGTTCCATTTGCTACTTCTCCATACTTGCCAACTAGTAAGATTTTATCAGATTCAGTAAGATTTTTTATGTTAAAAATCGCAAAATCAGATTTTCTGTCAGAGAAATCAGATTTTAAAAAAATATTTAGATATATACCTTTCATGTGTATTTTCTGAAGATTTGACCGAAAGTAAGATTTTTAACTTCAGTTTGCATATAAAATAAGATTTTTGCAATCCACGAGTAAGATATTTCATCTTGAAATGTTGGCAGGTATGCTTCTCTGTCATTTATGAGCCAATTTTGATTCTGTTTGCTTTATATGATAGCACTACATGGGAGCTTTAAAACTTCCTACACAGAATTTCAGTTGTGACCTTTGACCTTGACCTTTGACCTATATTGTACATTTTGCTACAAAATGCTACTCCTTCGCCATTTCTAACCCGATTTCGATTCCGTTTGCTTTATGTGATGGCACTAGGTGAGGGCTTCAAAACTTCTACACAGAATTTTTACCTTTGTCTTCTTTGACCTTTGACCTTGATTTTTGACCTATATTGTACATTGGCTACAAAATGCTACTCCTTCGCCATTTCTAACCCAATTTCGATTCCATTTGCTTTATGTGATGGCACTAGGTGAGGGCTTCAAAACTTCTTCGCGTAATTTCTACTTTTCCTTGTTGGTGTTGTGATCTTGATTACTCTGTAGGATTTTTGGCTCGTTTGAATGGTGATGTGGAAAAGTGAGATTTGGATTGCAATTCGTATTGCAATCCTAATCTCACTCCAGCTGTCGGAACATGCCTTGTACGCTTGGTTGTATTTGAAAGGGTTTCTGGGACAATTTTCCACTAAAAAAACCCCCTCCTTTTTATCGCTTTTACCCTCTTACCTGTAAGTTCAGCTGTGTTGAGAGGCACTCGTAACAAAAATGCCAAGTAATTATGTACCAAACTATGCGGCGTCTTTGCTGGTAGCTTACACATACATGTACGTCCTTCCCTTTGCCACCAGGCTTGAACATGTTGGCTGGCATGAGTAGTGCATACACATTGTAGTGACTCTTGCTGTTTGCAGGTCTTACCAAATGTCTGCCCTGTGGAGGAACGCATGAAGGTGTCGTCCTGAAGCACCATGATTGCTTGCTATTATATACACTATCTCCCCTGAAGAGTTGAGCAGTGTAGGGTATGTGTCATGGGAACTGGCTGTTTATGCTCCCTGTGGCTAGGCACTGCAGTATAAACAAATGGAATTAAAGGAGACCTCAAGATGATTTTCAGACTTTTACATTTGAACAACTATAGATTAATTATTCTGAGTACAAGAGTATCAAAATTTATGGTGATTGGGATGAGGTTTAAGAATGTTTTCAAAATTTAAAACAAATTGCTATGAATCAGGATGAAGACATGGCAGCCTCACCATAAGAATGCAGGAGTTAGGGCTCAAGGAAGCAGAACAAAAGAAGGCATGCATAAATTCTGCACAGGTGAACTTATTAATCAAGCATGATTGTAATGGAATTACACTGCTGCATTTCTGAAATATGCGAGGCTCTATGTCATCAGCATTATTGAGTGTACAGGTAATTTGTGTAAGATTTTTCAGAGTATTGGTTTCTCTACTCGAGGACCACAATGAATTCCACAAGTCTATACATGGAGCTGTTGATTTATGTACTACATGATGTGAAATTTTGAAAATCGTCTGGAATGCCCCTTTAAGGAGGATGCATCAAAAGTCCTTGTCCTGCATGAAATTTTGGTAATCTAGAAGATTCTTCTTTTCCATTTTATTCTCATCATGGGCATGTCCGTTGATGTTTTTTCTTTCATTTGATGGTAAAATTGTCTAAATCGAAGAGTAATATTGTTCTACACAGTTGTTTATGACCATGTACAAACTGTATCTGCTCATTACATATGCAGGCGCCACTCAGCCATGGTTATAACTTGAATATGTGTGATATCGCTGGTGCTGCAGACTGACTGTCTTTGAATTGTTGGGTTGTTCAATGAAGGAGAATCTATATGCCACTCTCTTATCCCCAAAATTAAGTGTCATGAAAAAATAAGATGAAAGTGAGTGAAAACCAATAAATCAGGAATGGCTTCCTGAAAGTGGTGAATGGATCACAGGATTTTTATAATGTCATGTTGATTTTTAGTCTCCCCAGGATACACTGTTTTAACATAAAAATTCAGATTCCATGCATGCCTTTAGAATGGTGGATTCTGATAACCAGAAAGTTTGCCTAAGGCTTGTTTGGTGTAGCAATCATACATACTGGATGAAAGTATCAAATTACATCAGGTACAAGTGGCGTACACTTGTATATACTGATAGAAGGAATGATTTTTTTCTGTAGGTTCTCAAAGGATTCATATCTGAGGATTTGAATCATTATCGAATGTTCAATTAGGATATTTATCCTTGATTTTAGTTACTTCAGATGAAATATTGATTGAACATAAATTAGAGGGTTTTCTCAGATAATTTGTAGGCATAATATACAAATGTTCTAGTTTTGCTAGTTTATGAGTACACAGGAAATGTGCATGTATGTAGTTTGGCACTTTTTTGTCTCGCCAGCATAGCAGAAGATAGACATACTGCATTTAATTTCAGTGGAGGCGTCAGAGAGTACTCTCAATAACCTTCTACAGCTTTTCGCTGTGACCACTAAGCTTGTACCACAGGTGCATAGCCTAAAAATGCTGGTCAGGCTCGAGCATTGGTAAAGTCTGAGGAGGTCAAAAGGTCAATGAACTTTCCTTTTCAAGCACTGTACTCAGCACTGTGGTGTAACAACAACTTAACCTTTTAACTTTCCAGATATGTGATCTGTGACCATGAAACTCACACCACAGTTAAGTTACATCGCCTAAAGATGCTGGTCAACTACCTTATGGGTAAAGTCTGACAGGGTCAGAGGTCAAAAGGTCAATGAACTTTCCCTGATGAGCACTGTACAATTTGCAGTATTGTGTATTCTCATCTTTCCAAAGCTTTGAGCTATGACCACAAAACTCGCACTACAGGTACATCAGCTGTGCTCGTCTTTTTCAAATAGGAGTAAAGTCAGATTAGGTCAAAGGTCAAGAGGTCAATGCACTTACATTAAAAAACTCTCTACTCACAACATTGGGGTGAACTCGAATTTCTACAGCTTTGAGCTATGACCTTGAAAAAGTTCATACACTTACTACTACATTATAATTACTAGTAACTAAATTCACCTCTGATGACCTCTACCTAGCCCTGTCTGGTGTTAAACCTATATACCCAGTATCTATTTTTAAGCTTCTTCAGATTTTGATGACATTCTCTTGCTTGAAAGCTATGTCAAGCTATCAAACAATACACTGTATAAGCTGTTATTTTCATGTGGGTTTAATTTTTGCGAATTTTTTGAATCACTGATGGGCCGCAAATTTAACAACACACAAAAATATCTAAAATTGACAAGCATTAATGCACTTATGATAGTGTCAGTTTCAGAATCGTGAAAGCAGCATCTTGCCAAAATGTCTGTGACCACATCATCTGCAAAAATGTCTGTGCACAAAAATATCAGCTTAGCTATGTACAGTACAAATTGTGATACCAGCATGCAGGAGAGACATTGCTTGACTTTGTATTGTTGTGTGTCAGGAATTTGATGGAGAGCCTAATTTAATTCCAGTAAAAAATAATATGTACATGTACACATACTAAGATCTGTCAGTCCATAGTGCATTGCACACAGAGATGCTGTTTCACTAGCAGTTGTACGGTGTATGCCCTGGTATTTAGATAACTTTGTACCTTACATGCACTTGTATATTATAGATCTGTTCCTCATTCTGTACCTCTGTGTTGTCTATAAACTGCATATAGTCCCAATTCTGGATAGATATATTCCTGAGTATATATGCCTCATGTACAGTACATGTATATTGTGTACAGCATACATTTAGTGACTTTTAAGTTTTAAGCAAATCAAGGAGGTTTTATACCTGGAGTTCCAACTGGCTGTAATTATTCAAACAGTTGTCAAATTTCTATTGATGTACAAAAGAATTCCACAGGTGCACTTGCGCCTTTGATGATCGATGTTCGACGCCGCCGTCTTGCTGAGCAATCTGGAGATTCATTTTGAACGTTATAATGTTGGCCGTATTTTGCTTATCTATTTATTCAATGAAATGAAATTTCACTTAATGATAAAGCATGT
Source organism: Diadema setosum (assembly GCA_033980235.1). Classification (NCBI taxonomy): domain Eukaryota; kingdom Metazoa; phylum Echinodermata; class Echinoidea; order Diadematoida; family Diadematidae; genus Diadema; species Diadema setosum. Next base: position 5,383,310 of record CM067061.1, on the reverse strand, counting down.
AAAACAAAAGTCAATCCAGTCCAGAAATTTGAGCAAAAGTGTAAATCAGAGCTGTATCATGTGAAAATATTTAAAAAAAAGTACCATCCTGGAAAACTGGTTTTATCACTTTTCTGCATAATTTCCACAAATGAAACTAATACGGAATAACCTTGGATATCAGATTAGTGCCTGGGTATGCCCAGTGGAGTAATTTTTATCTTTATTTCAGCATATTTTGCTCAATTTCTATTCGCGCATACTCGTCTCTGTTCCACCTCCCTTTTATAAGAAGGGGCAACGAAAAGTAATTACCATCACAAAGACATATTTTCCTTTGAAAGTGGCTGGTGATTATGCAATGAGACACAAGTCAATTGTCTTCCTATCTACGCGGCAGAGCCTGTTTGGCACATGCTTCAAATATTTTTGAGTGGCGGCTTCGAACATGGGATCAAAGGGAATAACACTGCTGTTACTCCATCTCTTGAACCTCCTTGAGCAAATCTGGACTTCCCGACAATTTTGTGAGTGGTCAAATTTGCGATTGTGGAGTACAGTAATAAAGGGAGGCATATATGAATGCATGCTGCATTCTTGTCAAGGTCAGAGTTGATAATCTTTTGTGTTGTTAAATTTGAGAATAGCATGTGACTCGCGAAATTCGTGAAAATAAGGACCTTGCAAAATATATGGCATATAAAATAGTTCTGTGTTGGCTGTGTAGTAGATTAATTTACAGATTTTTGTGAGATCGTATAGCACATGTAGTATTTCACATTTTAAATATTTTGCGTGTGATACTAGGAATATGTGTAACTGATGCACATGTGTGGTATGGCCTGAATGATTGCATACTAATGTCTGTCATAAAGTGAGCCGATGCTATTTCATGCTGTCAGTCGACAATTTGATGTTAGGCCAAGTAAAAAAAGAAACCAGTTTCTCGTCCTCGCGCGCATCGATTTTGGCCGCCGCATCGATTTTTTTACTATTTACTATTTTCAAAATGGCGCTGAAAATACCAAGAAATTCATAATTCTCGTCCCAGCCCGCTCCCTGCCCGCATCAATTTTCAATTGCCGCATCAACTTTTGTGATATTTACTATTTTTTCGGCCGCCAAAAAAAAAAAAAAAGATCGACAATTCACCTAACAATCGTGACGTCTCATTTCTAATTTTTACGCCTTGCGTCCTCTACTTAGCTGTAGACTGTAGTACAGCTGTAGCTTCTGTGTGTAGTCCGTATGTAATAACGCATGCATAACACTGCGAGCTCGGCCGATCGGCAAGAAGGAATGACCCACAAAGCAGTCGAACTGCACTGTAGTTGGATGGGCGGCGCGGCGGGCCGGCCTACTGGGCTGTGATGTACAGCGCACTCGGTACGTCATGAACGCGATAGCGGCAACATTTTTGCGAACAATCGCTGATATTCCACACATATTTCGCGCGTTGTTCTTATTTTTCCCCGTTTCTGATATTTTAAGCGGATGAATTGTACTGTACAAATGATTGTGAGGATTGTACGGTATCGAGTTTGTATACATTTTCATGTCATTGTGACTATGTGCATGTGTGTGCAGTGTCAGAAAGTACAGTGCCAGCAGGGAGGTCCACACCTCCCTGGTACACGGTGCCAGTGCAGCGGCCGTGCCGCACCGTATATCGGCAAAGTGCGCGTGTTTTGTAGCTGTCCAGGGTCCCCATCCCCTGGTCTGTCACGGCGATACATTCTATTTTGAAGAGAAAATGAATGCGCTTTCCAGCAAATGTAGAATTATTAAATGGGTGTATCTACAAAATAAATAACTTTTTCACGGATTCTGGTTTGTCCCGTATTTCTGCGGGATACTTTTCTTCACGATGTAAATTCACGGACACAGCCGTGAGTGGTATCATCTGTAGTGTGTACTGTTATACAATCATTCATCATCCAAATAATGAGTGATTATCAAATGTCTTTTTAGAACATGAAGAAACATCTTTAAACGTTTAATGCTAGAATGCCATATCAGTATCATTTTGACATCCATCTGCAATTGTACAAGCCAGTTTCCAGTTGAATATGCTACAATTGTACTGTAAAGAACTGCAGATATACATACCAGCTGTGTGGACACAAAAAGTCACAAACACCAATAAATAAAGCAGTGTTTTCAATATCATGGAATTTATTTCAGTCGTACATTTGTTGAAAGACATGTTTTATACCTGTTTCAATTGATAGCACAATACATCAGAATTGCAAGAACACTGGTATCAGAAAAGCCATTATAACACTAAATACCAGTATTAAGATGGTCATTTCCCCCTGACATCTGTAGTGGAAAGAAAAAGCAAATGTATTTCTGCATGCATGAAGTTTCATTTCAAGTATGGCACATATATCTATTTGTTTGAAAATGCACAGAGTGCAGGCAAAACGTACACTTGGGACCTGGTCTCATAACACAGCTACCAGAGTGATATTTCATTTCATAAATTGGATATAGAAAATAGTAAAGCCCTCTCTCGTTACCTTTCTCAGAATTACCGGACGAGAAACACATAGGTATAGGCCCTATTACTTTCATTTTGACGATCCTTGAAAAAATAGTAAGATATCAAATAGTAACGACCTCCCTCATCGCCTTGCTCAAAAAACCCGGACGAGAAACTACTTTCTTTTTTTACTTGGCCTTGTGGATGTAAAACGAGGCATTTACCAAGTGCATGTGTTCCCATTCAAAATTTTATTTTTAATGTGTATGTTCTTTTGACTTTTCTCATGTCACGTTGAAGTGGTACAGTCATGGTAATGGCCACCCATCCTCCGGCTGCGCCTCAGCCTGCTCCGGCCACGACGGCATCCACCAATCCGCCGAACTCAGCCCAAGGACCCAACCAAGCTGCTCCAATGAACAACGTGACTCCTCAGTCTGTGGGGCGAGAGTTTGTGAGGCAGTATTACACTCTGCTGAATAAGGCGCCGAAGCACTTGCACAGGTGAGTTTTGTGCACAGTTTTGTGCACAACTTTTGCACCTTCGCACCTAGGGCATGTCCTACCCAGGGGCCCGTTTCATAAGATTAGGCAACAAATCGAGCGTAAGATCAATCGCAACTCTTTATGAAACAGGCCCCACAGCTGCCAGTGAGCTTACTAGTCTCCTTGATTCTGTAGGGGGCTTCCTGAAAAAGAAAGTACAGACTGAATACCAAAAATTATATTATATTTCCTCTTGTCTGGAAAGAAGAATATACAAGTCTCCCGCATTCAGGAATGATTTTTATTTGAATTTGATATGGGCATGTTCGCAGCCTGGCTACAACCCTCGTGCCTGCTTACCCCAGTCAACTGATGTCCACAGTTGAGTACCATAAAAATGATATGTTCGTGGCATGAAAATTTCACGAATTGGAGGCGATGGCCTTTCTTGCAGCATGAAATTTTCGCAAATTGCCACTGGGATCCAATGCATATTGTGTAGGCAAGAACTTTCGTGTGCATTTTAATTTTGCGAATGATGGCACTCGCGAAATTAAAGTGCATGCAAACATTCCTCGTTTTACAGCATGTAAAATGAGAGGATACTTGTTTTTAGCTCACCTGTACAAGAAGGTTCAAGTGAGCTATTGCAGTCATTCATCTTTTGGCATTTCCATAGAAACATATGCCAACTTCATGCTAGACAATCAACTCAAAACAGGGGTCACTCTCCTGCTGTGTGAATGTAAGCATTCCTGAGTGTATGTTGCAGGTTAAGTCATCAGTGCATGGGACCAAGTTGAGATGCGCAGCAGCTATTAACCCATCCACGTACGGGCCTCTGTGTAATCTGTAAAATCGTGCCTGCCTAGTAAGTTGGCCATGAACTTGGGCGCGATCTTCCCTACGGCGCGATCTACACGCGAAGAGCATTCATACGTCATTGCAAAACTGCCTGTGTCATTCCCACTAGGCAGGAGGGATGATGCGTGTACACTCGTGCTAATATGCACTTACTTGACTCAATGCAGCACTAGTTTATGTGAATTTTATGAAAAGAAATAATAAACTGTGCAGGAATTATGAAAAAAATATTGTTTCTGTGTATTTCATTCATAAATCCTCTTCATTTCAAGCCATCTGTAATCACATCTTACCCACTTGCGAATAGACGTGTCCATAGTGTCCTCGAGCCCCCGAGATAGCTCTGGAACATTCCATTCAATGACGGGGTTTTTATTTTGCAACGTTATCTAATAACGCTCATGTAAGCAAGTTCTTGCTATGGCTAGTCTATTTTGTAATGTATCATAGTCTATCTTAGATGCTGAAATAACCTAATTCAAATTTGCAGAGACATAGAAAAAGATTTGTTTTACAATCGTGATACGTTCAACTACTCATTTACCCTGTGCTGAAATCCGCATGTCTGCTCCGCACATGTTATCGCTATCGCTCAAACTTCGATCGCGATGGCTTGTGTGTATGTACGTGATGACGTGTGTGGAGAAGCATGGGGCTGAAAAAACACGCAGCTAGCTCCACGTGGTATGGTAAAAAACAAATCGGACGTTCGAAGTCGTACATTCAAGAGCTAAAACAGATAAACAGCGAATTCAAAGTCCACTGAAAAGGTCTTGACACTGTAATGTATGTTCCAAAATCATGTCTGGCTTAGTTTTGGGAGAATTTTCTACACGCACGAGATCAGGAATGAGATCGGTGAACTGGCTACAACGTGTGTACTGTGCGCGGTGAACATGCACTGTGACTGGCTTGCTTGCACATGGCAGCCAGCTGGGTGAGAGTGCGGCAAGAACGCTAGGAATGCACCCGAGATGCGGTGTGCTGCAAATTCTTGGGGTGAAATTAGACTTCTTTGTTCAGCCCGTCTAGTATTTATATTTTTAAAAATAATTCTAATTCTTCATAAAATCACGATAAAAAGACTTCAGATATTCATATATATTTTAGAAGCGTAATATGAAATATTTTGGCTTTTTTCCAGTCCAAGAAAAAAAATTAATAGTTTGAATAAAAAAAATAATAATAAATAATCGTTCTTGACTCAAGTCTAATTTCCTGCGCCTTCTTGCACTTCTTGCAGTTATCCCGCAGTTGCCCATGGATACGATGCATAGATAATCAGTTGTTTACGGAGTCGTACCAGTGTACCACCCTACTGCTCTTGTTCAAATTGAGAGGATTGTTATTTTATCGGTGGCATTTATAGTTTTATAACCTCATCCAATAAAAAAGACAAATTCAAACATCAAATGGTGTGACAGTTTTCGTTAGAATTCCCTATCAATATCAACTTGTTGCCAGGATAGTTTTCAGATTTCACTTGCTTCATTATCGAAGCTGTTTGACATTTGAAAGAACTGCTCCATAAGAAATCACCTTTCATTTGTTATTTATTTTCACTGACAAGTATTTTGGTCACTTATATATTTTTCATTATTATTTCAATGTCATGATATTTCATGATGGTATGTGTTCTGTCTTTACATGGCAAGATGGGATTTTTTTTTCCATCCAGGGTCAATGAAGAAAGTGACAGGAAGGAAACCAAAAGGATAGGGAGGAAATAAAAAGGATAGAATAAAACACCTGATCAGCAGGTTCTTTATTACAACGGTGAATGCAGTACATCAGAATTTTAGTACAGTTCTAAATAATTTATCAGTTGAAAAATGAGCAAAGAAAATGGATTTCGTCGAGTTCTAAATGAAAACTAAATTAGCATCGCCATTTCTTAGGCCTAGAATCTAGATCTAATATTTACTACAGAATAGACCTGATGCAAACTTGTTGTCAAGCTTTTGGTAGAGTTTCTTCAGAGACACGAATTTTGGGTTTGTAGCACTAGATACCCGAGTGAATACGAAAAAGAAAAAATATATAAATAATGCAGGTCTCTAGACCACTCCCGTGCACGAGCGAGCATCAGCCCCGTTTCTTGACTTCAGTGTCGCTCTCGTTATTGGCCTAGGCTAGGCTACTCGTGTCGTAGTTTTACTCGCCATCAACATCATGCATGGTTACACGAAATAAATTGCATCTTTCCATCACCTCCACCACAGCAAAACCGTGAATATCACTCCCATCATAGTCACTCTCAGCTCACAAAACACATCAGCAAACGATACAGACATCGCAGACCTAGCTAACTAGCTCTAACGGTGATCTAAACATAGTTGTAACTACGCTACGTTAGACATAAAAATGAAACGGAGGTGAAAAACTAGTAATGAATACACGAAGATCATCAACGATGGCATTTTACCGTAGAAAAAATACACAGAATATCTTGCACCGCAAAAAAATCCGAGGTAAAAAACTACGATGAGGAAAACTAGGGTAAAAACACGATGCTTGGAAGACGAACGATGAAGACACTTTATGGTAAAAATGCCTACACGGAAACAAACGAGTGGGTACCACACAAACTACGATGTTCTCTCACACACGTAGATAAGCTACATCGTGTTCAATCCAAAAACTCAACAAACACTAGGACAAAAACTCACCTCTAAATTGTTGCAAACGAGATAGTCACTGAGAAAAATGAACAAAACACTCTCAGAAGTACGATTGTACTCTGAGAATAAAAGATATAGAATGATACGAAAGCAAAAGAGAGAAAAGAGAGAGAGAAATGGACGGGAAACCTTGAGAAGTTACCCACACTCACTAACGTAAATGGAATTCAACACACACACACACGTAGTGGTACGTACACACTGTATATACACACAAGGATCAAGAGCTCGCGTAATCAGATATCGTCAAGCACTCTATGAGGAGATCGATATCACCGATACCGCGCGTAAGGAATCACTGCAGTTGCTGGGGCAACAAAGATGCATGCGCGCTGTAAACATGAATATTGATTAGTTTCTCAGCAGGCTCGAACCCCTGGCAGGTGTTTTGGCCAATAAGAGACATTCTAAAATAGGTTTCTTTGCATAAATTATTTTTCTGAGTCCCAGTAAGGATCTCTGTGATTGGCTAAAATTATTCTACAGCTCCTGGCCAAGCCTGAGGTCTGAGGACGCCCTCTTTTGGTCATAAATAATGCATCCCACGTTTTTTGTGGGATGAGACGTGGATGGGTTAAAGAGGTCATTTGTGATGGGCATTTCAACTTACCAATACTGCAGAACATTGTGCATCCTCAGTTTTCCTGGGATATTTCATTAAAGTGTCCAGTATGCACTGTATTAAAAATGCTGTACAACTTTTCCAGTAAACCACTGCATTAATGAAATGTTTAGTGATAAAGTAGTACTATTTTCGTCATATATTTACCAATTCTAATTTTTTACGAATCGGGACTTCCCAATGATTTCGTGAATGGTTTAAATTTGTGATTGTGGAGCACAACACTGAATGGAGAAATGTATGCAGCAAAACTGCACAATAGCACTAGAAATCTCTTAGGATTGTGTGTAAAATGTGCAGACTCATTGAATTACTTGAGTGATGCTTGCCCATGCGCATGTACAATGTAGACTGCATAGCACATTCTTAGATTACAAAAAAAAAAACCCAACAACAACCAACAACCAACAACCAACAACTGTATGTTGACTTGTAAACATCAAGTGTAATGTGGAACAGTGAAGATTTTAGATTAGGTGCTCAATGAGTGGTAGCTGTAGTTGATAAATGAATGATAACATTTGGCTCAGTAGGCCTGTTCACACACAAGTGAAAAAGTGCGATTTAAAAATCGATTTTCTTATCGCGATCAAAATTTCGAAATTTTTTCCAGTGTGGACAGAAAAATCTCACTAATTACCGCGATCCTTATCGCGATCCAACTCGCACTATTAGTGCGATTTTTCAGAATAATCGTGATTATTTTGCCAAGCGTCGTGCGTGTGAGCGCGATCGAGATTCGGAAATCGGTATTTTTAATCCCATCGTTCGTAGCGCGTGCGAAACTCTATTGGGACTGCGGGGTCAGTCTTCGGTCGTGCAAGATTCGCGCATGCGCAGTTTGGCCACTGATCGTTCTTTCCTTGCTGCGAAGTGCGATTTTTCCCTGTGTATGAACGGTCGAAAAAAAAATCGAAATTTGGATCGCGACTGAAATTTCGATTTTTGTTGTTTGTGAATGGGCCTATAATTGTTGAACACCACAAAATACTGTCCTGTTCCGGCTACATAATTGCATTAATCTTTGATGGGTGTGTGGCCTTAAGCTGAACATAGATTTTCTAGTGTCTTAATCAGTGCCATCTATCCAATATATGCATGTGAATGTAATTGCTGCATGGTAACTTTCAAAGAAGTCACTTAAATGATACTTATTTATTGAAGAGTAAATACACACGTGTTCATGAATTATTTTGGGCCTTCATGCTTATGATATACAGTGTGATTAATGATTATGGTTTATAGTGGCATTAACCTAAAGTGATTGTAATGCAATATAGACAATATACCAGGCTTCAAATCCAGCAGCATGGATACAGATTATAGGTGTCTGCTTTGCCGTAGGAGTTTGTAACATGATGACTTGCACTTGCATGACTTGTGACTCATTGAACTTTGGCAAGGTTTACATGCGTGTCACTTCAAAGTGTGTTAGTATCACAGCTACGAGTCAGTACAGACTGAATACACACATTGCGTTGTGCAGCACTTGAAACGAGTCCCTCTCAGGGGGCCTCATGCATGTGTTGTATTAATGTGGGTTGTGCTCAAGACTGCAAGCTGAAGGACATGCATTTGTTGCAGCATACTTGCATAGTTTTATAATTATAAATGTGTGCACTTTTTTTTTTTGGGGGGGGGGTATTTCTATAACATTGGTTTACTTTGTATAAATTGCAGATCTTTCTCTAGGAGTACATGGTGGTCATGCATATGAATTAATGTTGGAAAACAAGTGTGAAACTTTATTTAAAACACCCAATACTTATGAAGGGAACTCTGAAGGATCAGACTAAAATGGATAAATGGTCAAAAATATGTGGCCGAGGTATGCTACATGTTGTAGTGAAGTATTTAATTACATGTATGCTTTTCAGATTTTGGCAAACTGCCTCAAGATCCACGGTCACTGAAAAATGGCTGAAAAAGGATTTTTGAGCTGTAACTCCATCTAGGAGTATCACTGGTGATACTAGTTTGTGGGGAGGGTAAAAATTAATGAATTCTTTTAATGAAATGATTGTGGTTAAAGGTTAAAGTCCAAGGTCAATTAACTCTGTTATAAATGTCATTTTCCGATCACAACTCTACTTATGAATGTCCAGTGATGATGTAACTCAGTGGACTAGGTAAAAGTGTGATGATGAGTAGAACCTGATGGTGGTGACAGTTCAAATATCGAAGTCATAAGTCATCATACTTGTTAAAAAAATATCACTCTCTAGTCATAGCTTTAGCTAGGAATATCCCTTGGTAGATTATTTAGTACTGAGAAAGATTTAAAAAATGAACAGTTATGTGTCTTAAGTGTCGTTCCCAGTAAAATGTCAAAGTCAAGGTTAGCTGTCAAGGCTAGGTTGATAAGTAGTGCCTTTTGGTGTGATAGATATGAATCTATAAAGGAATAGATACCAGAAAATATTTTGTTATTGCAGATATGGTTAAAAGTCAATTCTTGGTCGGAAGTCCAGATCACTGGGTTTCTGCAATATATGTTAATTGAGAGCCATGCACAATACTTCTGACAGTTGTAGTGATTGGTAAGAAGCATAAGATTCCCATCACTCGTTCATGCCTGTAATTTGAGTGGATGTAGAGGTTATGAGACCTGACAACTGTCCTCTGTCTACAGCAGGGTATAAATTTGTGCACATCTTTGGCATGTAAGGTGTTATGCTAGTAGGCTTTATAGTCTGTTTCATTACCTCCGCCAAGGGAGGAAGTTATGTTTTCGTTACCGTTTGTTTGTTTGTCTGTGTGCAAAATAACTGAAAAAGTAGTTAACCGATTTGTATGAAACGTACAAGAAAGGTTGAGAATGACACAAGTAACAAATGATTAAATTTTGGGGGAATTTATGAAGGATTTTTGATATTTTGACGGATAGGGTCAATGAACTTGGGAGTTTAAGCTGTGCATTTTTGAGGTTTTCAAATGCGCACTAAAGTGCGTGCCCTAGTTTCTGCTAGGGCAAGGGGCGCCGCGCAGCTGAGAGTTTATGACCTAACAAAGGCTTCTATATTGGGAAATCGGGCGATTTTTCAGCATGTATGTATACCTATGGGTGGAAATCACTGATCTCTATGGAAGAGCCCAAAGAGCTTTTCCCCAGTGGTGGAGAGGAGAAAAATCTCTTTGGGAAGGGCAAGATCATCGGTTGAAAGTAGCTACTTGGCGGAGGTCTGCGCCGTCAGAGTGCTTTTCTAGTTTCAATTGACACAATGTACGTGCATGAATTATCCATTTCCTTAACTGAAAAATGCATACATGTCATATTGCAGATTATTTATATACCTAAAAGGATACAGAATTGAATGAAGAATTTTCGTAGAGAGCTACGTTAGTCCCAGAGAATCTCATTTCATTTGCACTTTTTCCTCTCAATTGTTTGTCTTTTTCCTGAATGACTAACTCAATACAAATATTTCTGTGAAATACACCTGCTGGTAGCTCAACTGCAAGTTAATATGTAAAAGTTTGCAGTGGCACGATTATATTTTTCATGTTTTGTTTTGTTCAATCGCACACAGGTTTTACACGAATGCTTCATCTTTCGTGCATGGTGGAGTTGATCCTGATGGGAGCCCGGAGGATCCTGTCTATGGCCAAGAGGTATTTTCTCCCCACTAATTATAGACAGATCTTTTTGAGAAAATGAATGAAACAAGGAAAGGGAGAGAGACAAAAATAACACTAAATCAGCACTCACAATCTACTAAAACTGATGTGATAACGAGAAAAATAAAAGAAATATGGCCAGTGGAAAGAAACTTGTTTCTCCTGGCATCCTCTAAGCATGTACTGAATATGGCAATCTTGGCCTGATTTCCATGTCTTTGCTGATGACATTTTTTTTTTTTTTTTTTTATGGGACTGAAATATCGATGTTTCTAGAGGACAGGAACGAGCATTTTTTTTTTTAATCACATACAATGAATGTTAAAGGACAAGTTCACCTTCATTAACATAAGGATTAAGAGAATGCAGCAATATTAGTAGAACACATCAGTGAAAGTTTGAGGAAAATTTGACAATCGATGCAAAAGTTATGAATTTTTAAAACTTTTGTGTTGGAACCGCTGGATGAGGAGACTACTAAGGCTCGTGATGTCATATTAGTACAACAGTATAAAGAAAATGTAAAGAAAATTCAATATATTTTCACTTTTTTCGCATAGTAAAAGAGCACTTGACTTGCCTCTTTCTAAAGGCAATGGGAATAATATTACCCATAACATATGTCAGTAACGAGTCCAGGGAATATGTACTTTTTTCAAAAGATGAAATTTTGTGAAATTCTCTTTATATTTTCCTTATATTGTTGTACGCATGTGACATCATACACTGCAGTAGTCTTCCTATCCAGTGGTGACTGCACAAAAACTTCAAAAATTCATAACTTTTGAACGGATTGTCCGATTTTCCTCAAACTTTCAATGATGTGTTCTACTAATACTGCTACATTCTCTCAATCCTTATGTTAATGAAGGTGAACTTGTCCTTTAATGTTTAACACTGGTGACAGTCCAACAGTCCAAGACACTAAAAATCACCGTCGGGCCAGTAACTTTTCAGGAAATGCCAAATTTAATGGTCAGACGTGACCGATTGTTGGTCAAAAAAAGAACAGGACCAGTGGATTTTAGGTTCAAACCAGTAAAACTTGTTATCTACTGGTATGACCAGTTGAAAAAATGGGTTGTTGTGCAGCCCTGTGTATGTGCTTATGCTTCAAGGCTGATAATATGTGATGCGAAGGTCAAATTCCAGGGTAGACATCTGAAATATTTTTGTATATGAGATAATTTCAGCAGCTTTTCATGTCACCAAACTTGTTCAAGTAGACTCTGATGAGGCACTCACAGACTGAGAAATTTTAATTAAGGTCATGGCAGTGTCTACAGACTTATATTCTAGGCTTTGCTCAGGGTGACAGTGACACTGTTTTCTTCAAGTAAGAATTGACCATTCTGCTGCATTGCATAATTTAAACATACCTGAATTATAAGACAGAATGGGTCGACAGAACTATGACATTTGATGCACAGACATTACTAAGTAGCCTTTTAATAGTCTAGAAAGTTTTGCATCAAGCTATTTATTTATTTCGTTAATGATGATGCTTTGATGTAGACTAGCAAATTTGATTGGAGACAAAATGCATTGAGTTTAAAGGTCATTGAAGTCTGAAATTGCTTCACGCATTGGCAATCACTCAAGATAAGAGCAGTATTTTTAACTGTTTTACATGCCGTGAGACAATCTTACAGCTAAGTTTGTGGTATATTTATTGAGGACAGAATGATTCATACCTTGCTACTTATACACCCCCTCAAAATGGTGGTTAGATCAAGGATAGCATGTGGTAGCCAGTGTCAAGGAATAGGATCTTATAACATGGTTTCATGCATATCGTGGTGACATTTGCTCTTTCCTGCCAGTGACAATTTAAAAGAGTGATGTTCTGGTGCTCAGTAAGGCATTATGATTTAGAATAACTTCAAACACAATACACAGTATTTGCTATCTTGTTGCAGCATGCTGAATCTTTGCTGTTTCCTGTTTCCTATCATAGGCCATCCATGCCAAGATCTTGTCTCTGAACTTCCGTGACTGTCATGCTAAGATCAGGCAAGTGGACAGTCATGGCACAGTAGGGGATGGTGTTGTTGTGCAGGTAAGTTCAGGAATCATTGCTGGTATGGTATTTATAGATTTACGATATACTGAAGTTATTTTTTTTTTTAATTCAAATGATAACAGCAGTAGTTGAGAAATAGCAATAAGCAACAATTTAGAACATATTTCAGTTGAATGGTTCTATCCAATGGTAATTCATTATTGCATTTTGTGACAGGGATTTTTTTGTGTGTGCCTGAAATTTGCACAATATTTTTATGATCCAGTGTCATGCTTATACTCAGTAGTGGCAAGCAACTTTAGTAGAGACCAGACTGTAGAGACGTATCTGTTTCTCTCAGTTTTCACGCCATGAATGTTTCTAGTTTGTTGAAGACATAATGGCGTTGGTGAGTAAGGCGACTTTGAAGGAGATTCTTTGCCCTGCCATCAACAGGTCACTGGTGAGCTGTCGAATAATGGAGAGCCCATGCGTCGCTTCATGCAGACATTTGTGCTGGCGCCCCAGGCTGCCAAGAAGTACTTTGTCCGCAATGACATCTTCCGCTACCAGGATGAAGTCTTTCAGGACGAGGAGACTGAGAGTGAGCCCGAGATTGGTGTTGATTGTAAGTGTGCATCATGTTTGCTCTTGTAATATTTGTTGTCTTCAGAGTGTAGTGCTGTTATAATTGGGCTAGGTGTCTTGAAGCCATTTATAGGCTTTTCAGTTGTACTCGGTAGGTTGTAGACCGGGAATATTTATTTGTTTGAAATGAAAGGAGAAAAAAGAATATAGAAATGTTGAAGTTTGTAGTTTCTTGCCATAATGGTCTGTAAAAGATTCAGTGGAGGTCACGTTGGAAGATATTTGATGATAATACTATGTAGGTATCTGCAGTCATTGGTTATTGAAGGTGGCTCATTCGGTAGTCTAATAAAATCGTGTGTTACCATGCTGCCCCCTCTAGTATGGGGCACAACAATCTATCTCTCAGATATACGTTTCCATATGTGTGGGGTCAAGCATGTATATCATGCTGCAGGAATGAAGGAATGATTGGAGCAGTGGTCATGTCCACTTGCGTGATATCTTACCTATCATTTGTGGTTGACATTTGTGACTGTTAAAGGCGACTCTGATGGTGGTCGAGAAGAGATCAGGCTAGACCAGCAGCGGATTGCCACGCCAGAGCCGGCTGTCATCCCAAAGGAGCCTCCACAGGTGCCACCCCAGGCCACGGCTTACTACGAGCCACAGCCTCCAGTTCCTGTGAGGTAACGTCTAGTTTGTCATGTCAGTGGGTGTCTGTAATGCTCCTGTCTAGCCAGGAGTATGTGTCTCGGATACCCTGTCATGTACTTGTTTGCACATTTTCTCGTGTCCTTTCTGCTAGCTTATTGTTGGGGTATTTATTTACCTTTTTTGAGGGGGGGGGGGAATGGGTGATGTCTGATTGCATGGAGGTTTGGGCCTGAAATGAATCCCAGGAAAAAAAAGAAAAAAAGAAAAAGGTGTCTCGAAAATACAACATTCCATGTCTACAGTAAACTGATAGCCTCAGTGAGTGAATCAGTGTACACCATATGTTTGGCATTGGCCTGTTTGATTGATGGTTAGCATGATGCATGCAGGCAAGAGTGTTATTCGTATTCTTCTCTTTTCCTGCAGTTTTTAAGCATCTGACTGCCACACAAAATTGGTGTGGGGTCTGGCTGCATGATAATGTCATGTTCTATTTTCAGATTGTGGGGACAGGGATTATGACCTTAAACTTAATCCTTGTTGCTGTTTGTTTTTCCTTTTATATATTTATTTAGAATGTTTATGAATGACTTCAGGCTTACGTATACCTGTACTTGTGCATGAATTTATCCACAGCAATGGATCTGCGCACCCGGATTCTCCCGAGGACACGCCCATCAAGACGGTGGCACCAGAGGTGGAGACCTTCACCCCCGAACCACAGGCTGAGATTGAAGACCCTGCACTTAGCCAGTCTGTGAGGGTGGCTTCACCGCCCCCCATGGAGAATCACCAAGCAGAGCCTGTTGAGCCGGAGAAGCCACTGATAGAGGAGCCAGTGGACAAGAGTGAGTCAAAAGAGATCATATTCATGTTAAATCTCCGGAGATGATGTTGAAAGCAGTTAGTTGTAGATTGGTTACTACATGAGGAACACGAAAGAAAGAAAAAAAAAAAAACCTGTATCATTATGCCATCCTTGATCTGTTTCCTCAGTAAGTTATGCCATGCAGGGTATTGCCAATATGCACCTAGATAGTGAAGGATAGTAGTGTGCTTTATTTTCTGTGTAGCTTGAATTAATGGACATGCTATGGCACATCATTCTGATAGCCATCAAAGATTTGTGAAAAATCAAGCAGCAAATTTGCACATGCTAAACTTGCATCATGCTGCTGATACTTTTGCACATATGGTGACATCTATGCTGATTTCATAGCAATCCACAGGAATCTAGCAGTTCCATAAGAATTCTCAAAATTAAAGTAAGTGTAATAGTGCCTGTCAGCTTCCGAGAGACATGCCTAACTATGTACACCTTAGATATCTAAGTGCTATGAAAGTGGTTACTTTTGCGTTCAAATATTTTTGCCAATGAGGAGGTCACAGACATTTCACATGATGTTTTCGCGGTTTGACACTGTTGCTTTCGTAAGTGTAATAATTCCTGTCTGTTCACTCTGCGACTATACTTTATATGTATTTATTAGATGTCTGACAGCACAAAGATACCAGTACATACCTTAGCAATCACGACTGGGCCAGAAGAAAACATACGCGGCATCGCACGCCCATATTTGCAATGCACTAATACACTCTGCTGTGCACATTGTGTGTGCCATGCACATGTACTCGCATACTGTATACTTACAGAAGTCACATGATTGGGGCTCCAGACATATGACATGTGAATGCTGAAACTTACATGAGGTCTTCTACCAACTGGCTTGGTACAAAAACAATTTCATTTTCCAAATAGGAATACAAAATTATGCAAGTTTATTGTCATGCTTGCTGTGTATAGGGGAAGTCTGGACTCAGTTTTTGTCCAGTTCCGTGATCCACAAGTTAATAAACACAACGCAGTGTTTCAGTTCTTAAAATATGAAGTCCAACACAAGGAGACACACTGAACTGTTTAAAATTCAGCAAAAATTGTTATTAAAAACAGATGGACTTTAAAGCACTAAAGTGTCCCAAGAAGTGATATTCATCCCAGTTTGCCTCCTTTGCATCATTGTCCTTATAATAGCTTGTGATGACTTGAAATCTCTGCAATAGCTTTCATGACCCTAAGTCGCATGGAAACCCTTCATGATTATGTCTTGATTTTACCGTAAAATGTCATGTACACACAACATTTGCTGGGCGTGAATGGGCTTGATGACTGAGTTGCGAAGGTCAATGGATTTGACCACATTGTTGATATTTCCTCCTTCAGTACCTTCAGCTACCTTCTTGGCATACCAGTTGGAAAAACAGTGCCTGCATCTCCTTTTCCACTTTTTTTTTTTTCGGTGGCATCAAGGGGGTAGGAGTAATCACATACAGAAATTCTATCTCATACTAGCTTGTTGAGGAGTTCCTTGATGTGGTGAGCATGGAAGACGTTAAAGATCAGGAGGGGTTATACATCAGCTGGCCAACCCATCTTCTCTTTGGTCCGAGTAATGTACGGGAGGATAATTTTCTCAATGTACCGAATCGTACTGTCACTAGTACTCCAGTGACTTTCAGTATGCCAAATGTCCCAATCTTATAGAAATTCCACCGGTGGATCACATTGATCTTTCTTATCCTGGTAGATAATCTGAGGGGGTCAGAACTCTCCACTCAAAGAGCATGCTATGAGGGAGGTATTTTGCTACTTGTCATCGGATGCCCTGATAGGTACCTGCCTGTCTCCTTTTGGATTCATGATCCGTGATATAGCTAGTTTGGATTGAACTGCTGTGTGGTCCCAATTTATTACCAGCTCAGCTGGTATGTTGAACTTGCGCACTAGGCGGCCAATTCTGCGGTGAAATCTTCTGGCTATCTCATCATTGTTCTCTGGATGAGTTTTTACCTTTTTATCCCTTAGTACCTTTTTGTGTATCCCATTCTGTCAAGCACTGATCTGGTCCATGATTTATCATTTGTCACACTGCTCCCATGTTCACTGAGGACAGGAGGCTTAGCTGTTTGAAGCAGACCTGTAGTGCCAGCTAGAACTAGTTTGTTGCTCACAATCTTCCATGTCTCCTCGCTGTGTTAATGAAATCCTTCACCTTCCCGTCCCATTCCTTTCCCAGCAGAAGTTTGTGTCCTCTGGCACTTTGGGCCAGGGATTCAGGAATATCACTAGACTTAATTGCCTTTCAAATATGCATCCTTCATACCCCGGATGGTACTCTCTTAACAGAGCTCTTCAACTCTGTTGAAAACTTCCTCTGAGCAGCAGCTACTCCACATCGTGGCTGCATAGCATCCTACATTTGCTCAAAGTTCACTGCTATGCAGTCCATATGGACCATGCCATTTCTTACTAGGAGGCACAGAGTCATTCAAAGATGTTGATTAAGAAGTTTCATTCAGGAAGACATTGACTTTCTTATTTGCAACTCGTGTGACTGTTTGAAATGTCATTAAGTTTTGAGGCAAATTGGAGGTCACTCATTCAGTGGCTAAAAGTATGTGAGCAAGATTTTTTGCTAAGAGTAGTTGGTGGTAAATTGTGATTAAAACAACACTGAGCACTCTATGAATTACATTTCTGAAAGAAAGGTGTAATGAATGGCACCCCTTGCGCATGCTGTGAGAAACACTAAGTGATAAGATCTGTATCATATCATCCCTAGTATTTTTTTCCACTAGAGCCAATAAAATATACATTCAGAGAAACTAATTGTTTTATGCACACAGCATGCACACGCAACAACCAAGATCACTGCACTCTCTTGTGTCTTAGGTTTGTCGGTAAAAGGGGATGTGCAGAGCATGCGCATATTCAGCCAGCAGTGGCCATGGTTTTGCTCGAGCTCAAAATGCACTAAATGCTGCAAAATTAGCACATTGATGATTTTGCACTGCAAATTGAATGCAATCTAGATCAGGTAGCAATATTTTTATGTGTTGTTTAATTTGTGTCCCCAAAGTGATTTGAATAGCTTTTACAGTACTGGAAGCCATTGAATGCTTTAATTATGATCATATCAGCAATACAAATAATTTTGCAGTTCATGCCCATTTGCTCAACCAGAATGAAACTAGATTAAATACTGTTTGAAAGGGCACTTGTAAAATGAACATGTTTCAAATAAAGTCTGTGTTATGGAATGAAATGTGTCCCACCCCACCTTGTAAGAATGATGTTTATAAAAATAAAAAAAATGTGTTGTTTGTTTCTTCAGCGCCGAAAACCTTTTCTTGGGCGGACAGGGCCAGAGGACCCACTGCTCCCAGCACTGGTTTGGCCAGCAATCCCATGGCAGCACCGGTAACTATTTCTCCCTCTTGCATAATTGTCTTGCTTTTAAATTGTGCTACACCAGCAAGAGTTGTGCATGGTGAGAAAGATAACTCTGCAAGTAAAGTCATGTAAAGGAGTCCTGACAAGTTCTCTGGTTTGGCAGACCACTGTAAGGTTATGGCCAGCTACTAGAGTATACTGTACGAGCTGAAATTTTCGCGTACAGATATTTTCGCGAATTGCTACTTGGAGGACATTTTCATGTGTTGTTAATTTCGCGGTTGCGAGGGTCTAAACTGAACTTAGCTATTCGCGCGTTGTTATTTTCGCGGTTCAAAGGCGATTGGCGAAATTCGCGAAAATAAAACCACTGCGAAAATTGCAGCTCGTACAGTACCCTGATAGCCATAAGTAGGATCAATAGTTGTTAACTATGTTCTATTTTTCCATTTTGCTTTTTTTTTTTATGAAGGTAATGGCATGTAGGAGCAACTTGGTATTGACTGTAGCAATTTACATGTGATTTCCTCATCACCCTATAAGATTATTGAAAACCCACGGATGGCAGAGTAGATTAGTGCATTGTTACTATGATTCTGGTGCTATTTTCCATTATCATTGGCAGAGCCAGGTTATTGCCCCAAAGGCAAGTGATCAGATTGGTGGTATGACCACCTTGACGAGGGAGCCACCTTCAAGAGCCAAGGAAGTCCTCCCCCAAAGAGAACCTAAGAAAGAGCGTCGCGGACCCCCGGGTGGCATGGGCGGTGGACCAGGTCCCGCTCCTGGCATGGGACCTGGGCTGGGCAGTGGCAGGAGAGGC
Source organism: Diadema setosum (assembly GCA_033980235.1). NCBI lineage: Eukaryota > Metazoa > Echinodermata > Echinoidea > Diadematoida > Diadematidae > Diadema > Diadema setosum. The sequence continues at coordinate 5,364,274 of CM067061.1, read as the reverse complement.
TTTGAGGAGGGTCCTGACAAGGGAAGGGGACCATCCTCGAACCGCTACCCCGATAGTCATCAGCTGTTTGTGGGCAACTTGCCTCAAGACATCAATGATGAAGAGCTCAAGGTTTTCTTCTCAGGTGAGAATTAACTTGCCCAGAAGAAACATTGCAGATGTTCACCAAGTAGGATTGTTCAACTGTGTTCAGATTTAAAGTGACTCTACAGTACTGGTTGAGGTGGGGATTCATGTTTTTGAACATTCCTAAGTGAGATAATGAGAAACCTCTTATGAAATATGAAAGTGCATGTAATTTTAAGAAGGATTCAGCGTTTATTTGATGAAAATTGGTTTTCAAATGACTGAGATATCCAAAAAAGTGATTATAAAAGGCGACAGGCCACGCCTTTTATTAGGATCTCTGTTTCACCTCTTTTTTGGAAATCAGCCATTTCAAAACCAATTTTCATCAAATAAACTACAATACCCCTTAGAATTGCATGCTCTTTGACATCTCATCTGAATATCTCGCAAAATGTTAAAAGCTAAATCCTCACCTTAATCAGAACTTTACACACCCTTCAGCCTTACATGACCCTTAACATCAGTGCTCAAAGTTATCAGCTTTCATTAACAGTTTGTGGTAACACTGGCATTTGCCAAGAAGAAATTTTAGTTCTTCATAATGTAGAAATTCTTATTTAAAATATAGGAAATAAAACATAAAAAGCAGCACTGGGCTTACCCATAGGCCATGAGGCCAACAGCCTTGACCATCCATCAACTGGCTGCAATGCCCCTCCAAAATTTGAAGAGTTTAAGGCCACTATTGGTCGTGATCCTTTCTGGTTAAAAGAACTAGGGAATCTAATAAGTTTGAAGATCAAAACATAATTTTCTCTGCCTTTCCATAGATCTGTGTAATGCCTAAAGCGTAATGCACATTGGTTGTTAAGTATGTATCAATGTATAGTAAGTACAGTAGCACATCCTCCTGAAACATTGTGGTAACTTTTGTTGCCAGGCAAAGAAACACCAATCAAATCAATGTAGTTGAAATTAAAAACAAATTTTAGGTGAATTGATTTTGGCCTTCAACCCCCGACTTGATGCCTTCAAAAATGTATTTAAAAAGTGAGAGTAAAAGCCAAACTTGCTGTGACCCCAAACAAATTGAATTTGAGCTGTAAGGAAATTTGAAAAATAACCCTCTTATTCAGGTCTGATGTTGATGTTGCATCTACCATTTACTTTATCTTAATTTACTCCATTTATTTTGTGTTATTGTGTACAGCACAAGAATCCCGCCACTGGATGTACATCAGCTGCAGCCGAATTCTATGAGCTCCCATACTCCCAACCCCACATAATACCTATTAACTGTAAACTGAATGTTAAAATATGCTTTCGATGTTTTGTTTTGTTCTTGTTTTGTTTTGCAGCCAACTTTGACATGGTGTGGAATTGCACAGAAAGTAATCATGTTTCATGAGTATGGAAGTACCAAATTGTCAGAGCTAACATTGTTGCTGACATTGTTCAATCTGCAGAATTTGGGCGCGTTGTCGAGATGCGCATCAACCGCAACTCTGGACCCAAGCTCCCGTACTTTGGCTTCATTGTGTTTGACGATGCAGAGCCAGTTCAGAACATCCTTGCTCTGAAGAAAACAAAGGTATTTAAATGTCTGTTAGCACACCACATCTGACTAAAAAATGCACGTATGTGTTTGATACCAGCACCAGTAGATCCACTCTGCACAGCCCATAGATATGTCAGAATCTTGCAGTGGATGGGTTGATGGAATGTCTGTAAGGCAGTCATTTTCTATGTTGGCAAGTAACACCCAGTTTTTATACCCCCGCCAAACGAAGTTTGAAGGGGGTATATAGGAATCAGCGGACGGTCGGGCGGTCGGTCGGGCGGTCGGTCCATTGCAAATCTTGCGTCGCGAACTACTTCCTCAGTTTTCAACCGATTCCCATAAAACTTGGCACAGATGTGTGCCTTGGGTTGTAGATGTGCAAGACGTATTTTTTGACAGTACCCAAAAGTATGTTGCCATGGTAACGGCATATTATGGGCAAAAATGGGTACAAATCTTGCGTCGCGAACTCCTCCCACAGTTTTTGATCAATTTTTATGAAATTAGGTACAGATGTTCATCTGAATATGTTAATGTGCAAGACACATATTTCCGCAGTGGCAAAAAGTGCGTTGCCATGGTAACGGCATGTTATTGGTAAAATATAGGGCAAAATGCTTCATGGCAAAACTGCTTCATCAGTGTTCTTCCAATTCTCATGGAATTCATATTGAATGTTTGTCTTAGGATATAGGTCAGCTTGACACATTTCTTGACAGTTACAAAAAGTATGTTGCCATGGTAACACGCTCACATATTATGAGCCAAAATGATGGAAAATTTTGTGTTGCAAACTACTTCCTCAGTTTTTGCCCAATTTCCATGAAACTTGGTACAGATGTGTGCCTTTGGTTGTAGATGTGCAAGACGCATTTTTCGACAGTACCCGAAAGTACGTTGCCATGGTAACGGCATATAAATGGCAGAAGATCAAGGAAAGATCTTGCGGATTTAACTACTTCCTCAGTTTTTTGACCAAAGCTTATGAAATGTTGTTTTGACCAAAGCTTATGAAATGTTGTTTGGCGGGGGTATAACCAGTCGCTGTAGCGACATTTCTAGTTTGTCTTCTTTTTTTTGGGGGGGGGGGGGAGGGGAGGAATTGCTTTTGGAAGAGGTCTTGAAAGTGCTTATGATGCAAGATGAAGGTTAGGAAATTCAACTGTTTATGTCTTGTTATTTTTTTACGTAGAGTAATCAATATTTGATCAGTGTTGGCCTGTCATCTTTCTTTCTTTCTGTTAGTCCATCTTGCTCCGAGGAGAACATCGCCTGAACGTTGAGGAGAAGAAAGCCCGAGACATGCGACCCCCTCGCATTCCGCGTGGAGATACCAGGCCTGGCAGTGGTGGAGCCCCACGTGGAGGCTCCCTGGGTAGGGGCGGCGGTAGGGGCAGTGCAGGAGGTGGAGTCGGAAAAGGAGGTGGAGGAAACAGAAGCTACAACCCACAACGCTAAGTCAGTGGTACCTGAGGCCAGGGAGGCTTGGACTGGAGTCAGTTGTTGAATGCAACAAGGATGGAGTAGCTCAGGAGCCAATGTTCTGCCTGTGGGCCTGTAATAGATTAGTTTCTATACAACTTTTGAGTCATGGAATGGATCAGAGTGGTAGGGATTTGGCAGGATTCTGGGGAATTCTGGGGATTGGATGGGGGGGGGGGTGGGGGATGGGGAGGGGAGGGGGATGGGGAAGCGTCTGCATTGAAGATGATTATGAGATGTTACAGAAATGCACGCAATGATAACCAGTAGGTATAAGCTTACCCTCTGCATGAGACACAAGATCCTGAAATACACTCAAAGTGAATGGCACATTTTAGCAAGTGTGTTACAATTTTGAAGTTTATATGCAATTTTTTTTTCCCTTAAATAGACAAGTACTGATAATGCAATTGAAAGGTCTCTTTGTCACATATCTTTCAACTTGTACTCTTGTATGTGATCATAGATTTATTTTTATGCTTTCTCCTGTAGACAAGGAAAGTATGTTGGTGTGTGTTATATGTCATCAATGTTCATAGATCAAGCATGGGAAGGGATTGAGTTCTCTTTGTATATGTGTTCACCTGTATGTTATTTTTTCAGTTTTATTTCTTCTTCTTATTAATCTGCAATGTTAGTCACCAGTGTTTGTCACCAGTGTTCCCTTAAATGACGTTGTCTCATGCTGGAAGACTTGATGATGTGAAATGTTTGCGCTCAGTCTTGATTAAACTCCTGGTTTATACCTTGGTGCCTTGTAGTTCAATAAAAGAAGACATGTTATCAAGAATGAGCGATTTGTTTTTTTTTTTTTTCCCCGCTGATTAGTTGTTAAAAGGTCAAGAACATTTAGTGTGTGCTCCTCCAACAGTATCCACAACTATGTCTCTTTGCTGTTGAGGGTTCTGTCCTTTTTTTTTTTTTCTTCTTTTTGGTTCTGTTTATGTTTTGCTCAGTAAGTTGTACGTGTAGCTTTGTTACAATAAAAAAGAAAATGTCTGTTTAAAAAAAAAAAAAATGATGAAAAAGGAAATTTGAGTATAATGCAAATGTTCCTAGCCTGAAACTTTCATAGAATGAGAGAGTGAGAGGGCAGTGTGTGAGTTTAGAATGAAGACATGGGACGAGAAAAGCCTCAGGAAGAACAAATTCACACATTTAAACAAAAAAAATCTAAGCAGTGTCTGATTATAGCTAGATATTTATGTCAAAAAGCCAGTGATGTCAAGGGAAATGGCGTAGGTGCTCCCTTGTTTCCACACAGTGATAAAGAGATGGCATTCATAGTGTTATAAGTAGTATCTGTGAACGTTAAAAAAAAGAAGAATATTAGCAAAGTAAGAAAACTGTTATGGAGTAGAACATTTGCTAATTATTCGACACATTACTTTAACGAGTTGTATGTATTGTTGGCAGTGCTGTATGAAGTGCTTTTTGTGTGAGGCATTTGCCTAATGCAGCCACTATTTAACAAAGTAACTTTTTGATGCCTGTAATAATACTGCAGAAGAGGAGTTACTACGATTTTGCACATTTCATGTATCCTTGCTAAGCAGTTATTTCATTCTGAAGGGATAATTGTAAAATGCTTCTGAGTTTGAAAATACGGTGTTGTCTATGTGATGTTGAATCATAATTTTTCAAAAACACAGAGAAATGGATGTCACAGCAGGTACTTCATTGCTATGCTACTAGATGTGTATGTATGTCTGTCTGTCTGTGTGTGTGTGTGTGTGTGAATGTGAAAGAGAGAGAAAGAGAAAATGGCACAACTGGAGCATGGTGTTTGAAATGTACGTATACTGTAAAAATCTCACATTCGTATGATACAACACATTTTTTCATTTGTTTTTTGCTATTTATCATCACATGTATGGAAATGTTCATGGATCTGAGATATATATATAAAAAAAAGAAGCTACACACATACTCAAAAATTTGCAACTTCTATGTGTAAATTGAAGTGGTAACGTGATATTTCAGAGGTATCTTCCACTGTCTGACTGAGAAGTGAGCTGCGTGAATCTCAGACAAAAAACAACAACAAACGAAGTCAGTGGGTATAGTACCAGGAGATAGATTCTCTCTTTGAGAACTCTGTTGTAATTTCTGATATAGAAACCTAGAAATCAAAGTATTGTACAGTTCATCAAGAGAGCAGCTTAACTTGCCTATGAAGTTTTTTGTTGTTGAATTGAAAATCCAAGATGTTTGGCACTCGTGCCATAATCCGTTTTACTGCCCCCGACCCCTAAAATCAAGCAAAGCAAAACAAAGAAGTGTTGTTGGTACCCTGCCTCCAGATATGCCAAACCTCTTGGATTGTAACTGCAAGTTAGTTGGTGTCTTGTCACATGTCTTATCTCCTTTTGATACAGTGCCAGCATGTCAAAATATTATCTGAACTTATGTACAGTTTTCCATGATTTGGTTTCAAAAAGGATGTGAAAAAGGAAAAAAAAAATCTTGACTGCTGAGAGTATTGACTAAATCTGTGGGTCGCATATCTGCATTCCTTTCACAAGCATGTAGTAGTGATGTTGAGCATGTAATGTGGAGTCACTTAAAACTGCAAGGAAAGATTGTGTCAGTGTTAAATGTTTATTATTTAGATGTGTTATGAATTTAAATTATCAGTACATGTCAAGTGAAACAACTTTATTTTTTTTTATAGGCTTTGCCAATCCATTTAACTCGTTAACTGTAGCATAGTTCCTTGTATAGCATGTCATTAAATTCACCAAATGCATGTTAAAAATGCAGAAAAAAAAATATGATTCTTAACTTTGATACCATGTAACTAGTAAGCCAAATATTTAAGTCAGTGTCTATACACAGAACATGCAGTTGAGTGATAAATGTGGTCATCTGTTCTCTGGTGCACTGTATGATGAGCTAAACAATAATAGCGTGTGTGCAATTTTTAAAGGGTATATCTTCAAATGTTGACGAGAAATGAATGTGATAGAATGATTCAAAGGTTTACTCATATACTGGGAGTTAATCCATCACACTTTACAAGTATGTTGGGGTTAATAGCTTGTTTGTGAACTGTGCAGACCACTGAATTGTCTTCTTTGTACTTAGAAGTTGGGAACATTTTCATCAAATGTAGGTTCCACTGTGAACTTCCGTAGGCCAGGGAAAAACCAGTATACATAGTTTTCTGCTTTTCATAAATGTTCTTTTGTGTAAATCGTATCCCTGGTGCACGGAAGTTCCATTTGAATCTCAAGGGGAGGGTAAAGCTTTGTGAGGAGAAACAGATAATTCCGACAACTTTCGTGACAAATAAAACACTGAACAGTTAATGATAATGCATTCTTGTTCATTTTGCCTTTAATTCAACAGTGTTAGTGTGTAGTGTGGAATGGGTGAAGAAATACAGAATTTGCCATTTGACTGCTGTACTAGTACATGTATGCCAAATATGTGCTGGTGGTGTACATTATTTTTACAGAGGAGCTTGAAGGACAAGTTCACCGTAATATACATGTGGATTGAGAAAAAACAGCAATATTAGTGGAACACATCAGTGAAAGTTTGAGCAAAATGGAACAATCTGTTCGAAAGTATACATTTTGGAAATCTCAGTGCCGCCATGGCTAGATGAGAAGACTGCCACAGCTTGTGATGTCACATGCATACATAGAAAGATAGGAAGAAAATATACAAAAATTCAACATACAGTATTTTCATTTTCTCACATAAAAGTGCCCTTGACTTGCCTCTTTCAGAAGGCAGGGGGAGGATACCCTGAACATACATTGTACTAACAAGTTGAGGGAATATGTATTTTTTTGGTTTAAAAAAAAATGATTTTGGAATTTTTGTGATATTGTTCCAAGCATGTGACATTTTTAACAGTGGTAGTCTTCTCATCCAGCTGTTACTGCAGAAAATATAAAAATGCATAACATTTGAACAGTTTGTCCAATTTTCCTCAAACTTCCACCAATGTGTTGTGTCATGGAGCATGGTTCTACTAACCCTGCTGTATTCACTCAATCCACATGTCTATATTAAAGGTGAACTCCTTGTCCTTTAACTTCATTCATCCTGCTTTGTTCTTGCTTTGAAGTGGTTAAAACTCTCAGTGCTTACTCTAAAAACATGGAGTAAATGCTCATTTTTTATATTGAAGCAAATAGTTTGCAATTTTTAACTGAATCACATGGTCAGAAACCATGCCAAAGTATTTTACATAAGTACATTGTTCACAGACATTTCCAACCAGTGATCTTCTTGTGCACTACTTGTAATATATACAATGTCTTTGGATGATTAGTGTGTGTGTGTGTGCGTGTGTGTGTGTGTGTGTTTGTTTGTTTTGTGAATGCAGATCAAAGATAATATGAGATGGACCATTGTTTATGAAGAATATGAACCCTGAAGATCTGAAAATAAAAGGTCGGCCTATAATCAAGCTCTACATGGCATAATTGCAAGAGGTCCATAAGCTTGCATGAATGTGTACCAGGTAGCTTTTGGATGTATAATACCATTATACAAAACAGTAAAATCACATAGTTTGATTTGTCCAAATGAATCTCTGTGTTCGCGTGCATTTGTGTATGTGGTCGAACTCGTCAGTAACTAATGGATGTGGTACATATTTAGGCTATATGTACCGGTACTAATGACAGAAATTTTGTCACAGCATGCATTCATCTGGTGCTGCACATAGTACATAATGTCGCCCTCAGTGTTTGTAGATAGCAAGTGATAAGTACTGTATATGAAAGCACTAGTATGCTTTTTGTTTTCTTCCTCATCAAAATAAGCATTAGAGTGAAAGTTGAGTGTAGCCTACCAGGTGGTAATGAGGTCGACTCCCTCTGAAGTGGTTTGCAGAGTTTGGCAAGTGAAAACTTGTTTGTCAGTAACCTTGGATGGTGGTGGTGGGGGGGGGGGGGTTAGATGTGGAGAACAAAAAAAAAATCTCAAAATTATCTCTACTCTCAAAGATCAAAATGAGATGGAGTAATGGGTGGAGAATAATGGGTTACAATGCTCCTCTTTTTTCCCCTTGTATTAAATCAATTCTATTCCTCCCCCCCCCCCCCAGCAGCTTAATATTGCTAGTAATTTCTGTGAATTTGGGCATACCCATTAATTTCCTGTAATTGCAATTCACATAATTTTCACTCCTTTGCTTGATCTATTCATAAAGAAAATGTCTGGTTTTTTGTCTTTTGAAAAAAAGAATAATAAAATGTGTTAAATTGAACAAAGATTTGCAAGGATTGTAATTGTATTTGCATAGACAAGGTCAACCTACAAGAGATAGGTACAGCTGTAATTTTACATTACCACAGCCAGGTATTGGATCATGCCTTTATTATGGCAAAAATAGACATATTGCTTGTTATCATTCAGTACCAGTAACTGTGCAGATTTGGTCATTGCAGTACCGGTATGCCATATATGGTACTGGTACCGGGTATATCTACTGTATGTTTGGGATGGACATTGTATTACTTATTTCCCCTAAATGTCTGTTTGTTTGTAAGTTTGTTTTGTTTTCTTTTTTAACTGTGACATACATCCTGCATGGCAGGTTAGGGTTCTCGCAGAGATGAGGTCCTTACAAGTCCCAAGGACTTGTAAGGACTGGAACAGCCTCCAAGAGGACCCAGCTTCTTCTTCTTCTCTCGACGCCTTCCGGCTTGTCTTGAGTGGGAAGAAGAAATAGTTTTGTCTCCAGAGGACACAAATTTTTACTTACACGTTGTATATACAATTTGTACATGTACGCACTTGCACAAAAGCTATCCTGTCTTAGACGTGTGTGAGGTCCACACACACACGCATTTCACAGTGCGATAATCTTCAAAACTTGAAGCTGCACTCTACCTGGAAGAAGATGTATACTCGTAAAAATATTGATTTATCCCTGTATCCGGGCAATTACCCCGAGAGGGCAATTACCCCCCGGCTAAATACTGGTTAGTGGTAAGCTTAGAGTAACGACTAGGGTTAGGGTTAGGGTTAGGGTTAGGAGTTTGAGTTAGGGATAGGATTAGGTTCAGGATTAGGATTAGGATTAGGGCCAGGGGAAGGGTGCGGGGTAATTGCCCAGGGGGTAATTGCCCTAGACCCATTTATCACCTTCTTTACTTCCTGCTTTCGTTTGAACACATAGCCAAGGATGTACCTGTAATTTTCCCTGGTCCTCCTGTTTATGTGTACACAAGCCTTCAGCGCTGCACACACTGTCCGCACGTACTGCTGGAGCTGTTTCGCCGCCAGCCCAGCTGCGTTTTGTGTGCGGGCGCCGCGCCGTATGATGAAGTGAACAAAGCGCGAGTGAAGCGTCGGAGGAAGCGTGATTCCCTGAATTTCGACGACGAATTATACAAATCTCTCCTGAAATAATCATGGATAATGCCAATAGTGCATTGCGAAGAAGACAATTGCGACGTCAGAAACTTTTGTTGTCTTCTGAGGATCGCCTTAAAAAGATTGAACGACTGAAATTATCCTGTAAGTTCACAAGTTTAGAAAACCCGGAAAAAATAAATTTAAATTAGGCCCCTATTGCCCTACACGTAAAAGTTAAACTGCCAAGGCAATGCAATGGTCACTTTTCTGGCCCATTCAGTGTATTTTTGTTATTGTAAACATGTATTTCATTTAAATATACTTCATTCTATCAAACCAATGCAGAATAAAAACGTTTCATCGTAAGAAAGTGGAACTTCACGGCTGCAAATGATATCAAAATATGCGTTTGTGCACGAAGTGCCACAGGAAAGTCAGTATATGGGACTGAAGGGACATTCCAGACATTCACGATGAATTAGTCTAAAACGCAAATATGTAAACAGGAGAAATGTATGCGTGCATGTCACATTCATGTTGGGATCAAAGTAAAATACTGGTGCTCTATGAAATCCCATTTTCTTTGCTCAATTTTTTGCACAATTAGGGCCTAGGTCTAGTCTATAGGCTAGGTGTAGAACTATTAATAATATGATTAATTTCTAACCCTGGTCAGTTTCCCCTTGTTTTTTGTTCGTGTTTTAGTGCTCAGATTCATGAATAGCACCAGACTCCCGAAATATGCGAAAATAAAAACTTTGGCTATTGAAAATTTATACGGCATAGAACATAGACCTACAGTAATACAGTATTTAATAGATGAATCTGTCTGTCCAGTGGAGTTCTATAACATTTTTTGAATTCTAGTTTTATGGCCGTCCTCTGGAGGGGATTCTGTGTCGAAGCCAAACATTTTAAGTCTCTGCGGAACATGTCCCCGACGATATAGATAAAATACAGACTAACCTTTTGGTAAAATACAGTACCGTATGTAATATACCACCACTAAAATTGAAAAAAAAAAAAGAGAAAGAAATAGATTTGGAATCTAAAGTTACAGGGAAACTATAATAATGTTGCATGGACCACTGATCTTTACATTGTTAATAACCAGTACTGGTACCATAGTTATAGGTAATCTCGGCCTATCAGGTAAACTCGGCCACTTGTAATCTGAGGGCGCTACGGGTTATGGATGAGTTTACCCATTAGGCAGAGATTCCCCATAAATATGGTACCTCATTACAGACGTCTTGTATTAAAAAAAAAAGAGACCACCTAAGCTAAAAAATGGAAAAGTCACAGCCACTGAATTCACCATTTGAAAACAGGTAGCGGGGATTCACTGAAGGCTATGGACATTTACATGTATGTATGTGATATGTCACTATGTTTAAAATTGCACTTCAGATGTATATCTTAGGGTTGGGTATACAAGATATATAAAGTGGGGTATAATCGAAAAAAGTTACCCAAATTTTGACAATATATCAACTAGATTTCACATTTTATGTTCTATTATGAACCAGTATAGATATTGTCTTGCAGCCAAATGATGGATGACACACTAGAAATTGATACAAATAAGAGACACAAAAGAAATTCAGCCTTGGGGGGGGGGGGGGGGGAGGGAAATTTTTGTGTTTTTAACTTGTTGAGGATGAGTCCCGCGTGGACAAGCGTCTATGGGAAATGCGTGTTGCAGCAAAATCAAACCTTCTCCAATGGGTTAAAGACAGAAAAATTCTCTTCAAATCCATATTACCTTGGGAGGCTGGTTTGCCCTCCTTGTAGTTAGGAGGAACCATTTTGTTTTCAGTGGGAGTGATAAACAAGCGCATCATGCAGTTTTTAGATGTAGATACTGTAGATGGACTAAAAACTCGTTTCTGATTGCAGTGATCCGTTTCCCCCCCCCCCAAAAAAAAAAAAAAAGATCAGTCTCCCATTCTGTGACAATATACAATTAATTTCCAGTAGACTTAATCATGGAATGATTTGTTCCATTATCATAAGACATCCAAAATATAGGAGAGGTCTATCTTCTCTTTTTTTTTAAATTTGTTATCTGATTAAAGCTCAAGATGCAGATGAAGGACCAACCAGAGACAAAGAGCAGATGAGGCAGACAAGTGAGGACACACAGGATTCATCCACTACTCTGTCTGCTGAGGTTACCTCTCTGCAGCAAGGCCAGGCCCCACCTTCCTGCCCCACCTCGGGTAAAGACATTTAGCTTTCAAGCTTATATGCCTTTATACAGAGAGAGCACCTTGCCAGAGCTGAACTGGATTATGCAAATTGTCGATTGAAATGATACATCATAGGGTTGATGCAGTATGATTGGTTTCATTGTTCTGATGTAACATATAAACTGTAAAGATTATGTTGATTTCTGTTCTTGTGACAAGATGGTGCATTAACTACTTGTAGAACACAATATCATAATCAAGGTATAATTTTATATTTACCTGCCAACACAAATGTGATTAGAGGAAAAGTTTGATGCATTCCACTTAGACATCAAATATTATCTTTGGGCAATATTTCATGTGGTTTTGGAAAGTTGGTGGAAAAGAGCTTTTGTCATACACTTTGTGTATGTGACCCGCCTCAACAAAATGATCCGAAAGTCATTGACGGCTGAGCCAAGAAAATCAAATTTGAAGTCAGATCATCAAAATCGTTCAAAACCATTGAATTTCTTTTGTTGGCATAATGTTGTAATCTAATGTTTTGTCTATCATCTGCCGAAATTTTAAAGCTAAATGATCAAAGAAAAGGTAAGAAATTTGCATTTTTCTGGGCTATTATTTTTCTGACTTTCAACGGAACAGAAACGTGTCCGAAGATTTGGATTTAGCGCTGCAGATATACTCCGCCCCTAGCAACAAGGGAATGATCTTATTGGTCGGTGCGTGGCATCCTGGTTACTGATTGTTCGTGCATAGACTGCTGGCACTAAGCTTGAATGAACATCATGGAGGTTGCTATGAGCAGATCTTCTATTGTCAAGAGATGAAAACTGCCTTACCTCCCCTTGATCACGATTTTGTCAGAAAGAAAACTTTGAAGGGGTTTTCTCGAAATGCTGATTTCCTAGACCTTTCAACATGCTCTCATAAACTCATCAATACCTCCGCAACAGAGTGGTTTTATGAGTCATGTGATATATGAAATTAAAGTGGAAGAGTAAGGAAATAATGCCTTGTCATTTTCAGAAAATCGACCTCCCTCGACTTTCAAATCCTTTTGTTGTACTTATAGCTGGTCACATTTATGTAGTTTTATGCCATCTTTGGTGTAAATGTGTCATACAATGTATGTTCAGTTCAGTTTCATTTCTACCCTCCAGTACATTATCATATATGGTAAAAGTGGAAATTTTTCCACATTTTGCGCACACACAAACTTGCACAAAAATAAGAGCACACAAATATTTTTGCTTGCCATATTTTCCAGTAGTTGATATCTTGATTCCGCAGAATTAAAAACATGCAAAACTCTTCTTACCTGGCCGAGCGCAAAAACTTAGTCTCGCGAAAATATCCACATTTACAGTAGTAGGTACATACTTGAGAAGACATTGAAAGTAAGGATATGAAGCAATGCCACATTAAATGTACACTGAAAGAGGAAACACTATACTAGTAGGCCAATCCAGCCTGGCAGCAAAATCCGCCATTACTGCAGTGGACATCCCATGCACACCATGTGAATGCATGATATACACAGTGCCCGGCTCGCTCCCACCGCAATATATATCATGCATTTAGCACACTTGTGTACAACCGGGACACGGCAATGAATGTCGGGTGTTTTGTCAAGTCGGATCGTTCTACAAAGCTCACAGAAAATGATTAGAATGCAGGGGACCATCTTTGTGAACATAGCTTGACTAGGGAGATGGCCGTTTGTGTATAACTTTGTGTAATGTGGCAAATTGGAACAGTGGTGCTGCTCCAATTTGCGTACGTATTGTGTACAGAAATCATTATTCATGTGAGTTAATGTTTTATGTAAAAAATTTCCACTATTGCTATTCCTTTTTTTTTTAATGCCTCTGCCACGAGGTGTCGCCAGAGGCATTGTTTTCAGGTTGTCCATCCGTCCGTCTGTCCATCCGTCCGTCTGTCCATCCTGCTGTTCTTCTGTTGTGCAGTGGCAAATAATGAAATAACAAAAACAACTATAGTTACAGCCATCATGTAGTTGTATTGATGTTGCTTATGATGGTGATAATAAAGAATCACAGTGACATGGAGAAAAAAATGATAATGCTAAAATTATAACAGTGGTAAAGATGTATTGCTGACAGCAAAGTAACTTAGTACATGTAGATGTTGTTTTCTTTCACTGGCAATACCCTGACAGCATACTCCTGCAGTGGTTCATGATATACACATTGTAGTTCAACACTTTTGTAACAGTTTTGACGTACATAGTAGATTAGACTTTTGTAACGGTTTTGACGTACATAGTAGAGAGCATGGCACATCACTATGATCCAAGATGAAGAAGTCATTATTTTATATTTAAATTACATGTAATTATGTCGGTTACAAAAGATTTCTTGAAAACTGTGATTATGTAATATGCATAACCTTGCTTTCATAAAAAATTCTGTCACACAGAACCACAACTCAGAGAATAAGGGGAGAGAGAAATAAATCTGAAATATTCATTTGTTTCCATCAAAGATAAGACAGAGAGCAGGATTCACATTTTGTATAAACTGTTAATGTTGTCGATTTGTAGGTTGTGGGATGGCGAAAGAGACTAGTGCACGGAGCGGTGCGGTATCTGAGGAGTCTGCCTGTAAGCAATCCTCGCCGTCTGAGCCTGTTGGCAGTGTGCCTGCCTCTTGCCATTCCTGTCCAGACCAGGCTTCACATCACACCCCAGGAGTACTACATAGTGACTTCCAGCAACGGGCTGCTCCTGCGATAGCGTCATCTCCTTTGGCTGATGGAACCAAGCACCTAGGGACAGGATATGAGGCCTCACAAGTTCAAAATGCTCACAGTTCTGAATCAGACAGGAATTGTATGACCAGTAATAGGACAAGTGCTTCAAAACATTCACCTGTTCAGACATCTGGTCTTTGTGCAGAGATGCAAGCCCAAAGACAAGACTGCGAGATGAAATTGCAGCACCTCATTTCAATGAAGACTGTTGTATTCGTAATACTGGCCATCATCACCAGACTCTGGATTCTGATGTATTTTGAACAGCAGGTGAGTTGAAGGTGTCCCTTGTTTGACCTTTTTGAATAGGGGGTGGGGGGGGGGGGGGGGAGTTCTTTCAAACAAAACGGCCCAACGGCACCTGAATATCTGTGAACACAATGGTTGCCTACAATGCTCGAACCCGCTTCAAACCTACTGCCCTAAGCCCGGTCAAAGAATAACTTCTCTGTAACCAGCACCAAGCTATCACACAAAAGACTGTGACATCATCATGTTGGTATTCAAAGTCCCTGTATTCTTTCATTTTTATACTGTGTTTTTATTTCCAATCGAAAGGCATGATAACAATGCTCTCATAGAGGTTTGCAATGATCATTTCTGAAGAACTTCATGCTTTAAGTCATTCAATGCCATGGAAACTGATTCAAAACAACCCAACGCAGCCTGAATACCTGTGAATGCATTGGTTGCCAGCAATGCTCGTACCTGCTTCCAACCTATTTTTCGAAGCCCCATGCAAGAATATCCTCCTTAGAACCAGCACTAAGCTATGGCACTAAGCTATGGCCGATGTCACAAGACTGTGACGTTGTCACATCAGTACTATGTTTCAACTGTATTCTACATCAAAGGGGTATTATCCATGAGGAACAGATTTTTGAAATTGATGACATTGTCTTATTGTGAGATGTATTCTAAACCAAGCATGCAAAGAGTACAATATCATTTGCACTGATGAACAAAATGGGCCATGAAATGGAGTATATAGTAATTTAGTATGGAACAATGGTTAAAGAAATCCCTACAATCTGATTGATTTCAGATCGGATGAATGCTGCATGTTTATTTTCATTGACCGCATCAATTTCATGTGCACTGTAGAAATTTGATATGTCATGTACAGTAAGTCAGTTTCATACATCCAGAGAATTCGTTTTTCCCTCTCTTGAAGTTGTCAGTACTTACCGGGTATGTTTTTCTTTTTTATATGCCCATTCTATAAATGGCACATAATTATGATGCTTGGGTATCAGTGCTATGTATGCACATGGTAATTTTAGATAATAATAAAGGGGATAGCCAAGTGTGTAAAAACACATGAGTGTTTACATACTCAGCTATGTCACATGTCAGTTACATTTTGCACACAATACCAACTGGTGCACTCCAAACTCTGAATCATTTGTGACCTGCTACAACAAAAAGGTCCTAAAGTCGCGCACGGTCGAAGCCGTGAAAATCGAGTTTAAAGTCAGAGCATCAAAATTGGTCAAATTTACGATTTTTTGAATTTGACATATTATTAGAGTCTGACATGTCTTCTATTGTCTGTCGAAATTTTGAAGCAAAATGATGAAAGGAAAGACCAAAAAATAGCGTTTTTCTGGGCCATGTTTTTTGGCGTTTCAACGAAGCAGAAACTGGTTCCAAAATTTGGATTGAGCGCCACAGATATGCTCCGCCCCTAACAACGACCAGAGTGATCTCATTGGTCAGTTTGCGGCTTGCTGCTAACCGAAGCGGGAAGCTCACACACTGCCCAGTCGACTGGTGCGTGCAGGCGGGGTGCGCTATGCCCAACCGCTTCTCCTGGCATCCTGGTCACTGATTGGTCGGTGAGGAGACCGCCGACGCTGTGCTTGAATGAGCATTTCGGGAGTTGCTAGGGCTTGCCTTCTATTGTCCGGAGGTGAAAACTGACTTGCGTGTCCCTTGATCGCGATTGCGTCGCAAGGAAAACTTTTAGGGTGCTTTTCTCGAAACAGTGATTTCCCAGACGTCTCGACATGCTCTCTTTTAAACATCGATATCTCCGCAGCCGATTATTTTTATAAGATGTGTTATATATCAATTTAATATTAGGAAATTATGCCATGCAATTTTCAAATAATTGACCTCGCCCGACTTTAGGATCATTTTGTTGTAGCGGGTCACATTTGTTTTCTTGACATGTTGTGGGTACATTTACACTGTGCTCATATCTGCATTGGATGCCATTAGTGATGCACAAATGATATTGAGTGGCTTCATGATATCAATGTGTGCTTTGATATGACATTCTTGACATAGAAATTAAGCCTGGCCATCAGCTCAGGTAACTGTTAC
Source organism: Diadema setosum (assembly GCA_033980235.1). Taxonomy (NCBI): domain Eukaryota; kingdom Metazoa; phylum Echinodermata; class Echinoidea; order Diadematoida; family Diadematidae; genus Diadema; species Diadema setosum. The sequence continues at coordinate 5,347,543 of CM067061.1, read as the reverse complement.
AAGAAGGAAATATAATGAGGCCTTAGCCTGAAGTAGATACCCTGTTGGCCCCTTGAGCAGGTCTGCCGCAGGGTAATGAAAGAATTAAAAAAAAAAAAAAAGTAGGTGGGGACGATGGTGATAACCTCAGTAGTCTGCTTTGTGTTTAGTTTTGTCTGCAAAATTTGTTTCATGAAAAATGTAAGGGGAATTCCAGAGGCTTCAAATTGTTTGAGTCTCTGTATTCTGTAAAATCTATGAAGATGAAAAATACATGTATATATTTGGGGAATTTTACAATACAAATGTAGTTCTGTGAATTAAGTGGTGAGAAGGGCCAGCAACTGGAAATGATTTATGGCATCGACAATGAGCAGTTATTGCTGTTACAGTAGATAGCAAATTAACCAGAATAGTGCATGGTTAAGCTGGAGCAAATGTGAAACAGAATTGTAGTTTAACAAGTAGTCCTTTTCCTTGTTTGTTTGTGTGTGTGTGTGTGTGTTTTTAAAATGAAAAGTGATTTCCAAGAAAATGTCCATTATCAAACATAGCAAAGAAAGTTTGAATCGTATGGATACAAATGTATACCGGTATACAGCATGTAATGTAGAGAAAATCATTATAAATATAGGCTGGAGAAATCAAACATTATGACTACAGGAAGTGTTAAAACAAACTAGAAATTATATTGCATGATTAGCAATTGATGATATGCACGTAACTCAACCCCAAGATTTTATTCTAGCCTAATTAAAGGCATTGAGGGTCTACTTTTTTGGTTTGTTTATCTTTTCTAACATGTTCAACAATTGTACATCATAAAAACTTCCAAAAGCCATTCCAATTTGTGTTATATTTTATTGTTTTTGGAATTTCTAATGTATTTCTCTGATTTTCAACTTTTTTAAAATTCTTTTATTGGAAATTGTCACTGTCCTGTTTTGTACCCATAATTAGTATAAAGTTAATCAATCAAAGTAGTTGACAGTAAAAATAATCAGGTTTGTATGAGTTCATGACAGAGCACTGTTTTCCATAAGAAATATACACAAAATCACAAATTATGCCTGTTTTGGGGTAACACGGAGCTTACAAAAATGGGCTTGGCCTTGTAAATGTATGTGTGGACATTGCAAAGAAAGTCATGAAATCTAATGACAAGACCTTCTCGCATTACAGAATTATAGCTGAAACGTCGTCAAGGGGAGCGGACTACTAACCCCCCCCCCCCCCCCCCCCCCCCTTCATGTCTCTTCTGCAAGTACAGAACTTCTTGTTCGGGGGATTTTTTTTTTTTATTCTTGAGCTGATTTTATTCATACCAGTGTGCAGTTGACTAATATTTGTGTAGAGATTAATGGGAATACCCAAGTACTTGCCAGGTAATCTCCAGGTCAAGGTCAGGGGTACAATTCAGGGTACTCTCCAGAATAAATGCATGGTTATGCATTGTAGGAATGATGAAAAGGCCATTTTTATGAAATGGAATACTAAATGTATGTATTAGGCATACATTTTCTAAAGTGTTGAATGCTTCTAAGAGTTATCATGATGGGGGGGGGGGGGGGAGGAGTGTTCCATTAATCCTTACCCCAGCCCTGGGTCCAAAGCCCCTCCACCATGAACAACGTTCCGCTGCCTCTGCAATCATGTACGATATGTATAGTATGTCTGTTTTGCTTTAAGAAATTTTTGAAAAACTTGACAGTTGGTTCACTGGTATTTGTCTTTATTCCTGTTTCATCTTTCTCTTTTGACAGTCCATCATTGTGGTATTCTGCATCACAGAAGGCCTTCTGTTCTACTTTCAAATAGATCAGGTGAGACCAGCTACAATCATTAAAGGGATGGTATAGTTTTTTTAACCTCTTACAAAATATGAGAGAGCATGTACAGTTTAAAAGAGATTCAAAGTTTATTATGATGAAAATTTGTTTTGAAATGGCTAAGATATCCAAAACAAAGGAATCCTAATAAAAGGTATGACCGACCTTTTATTAGGATCGCTTTGTTTTACTTGGTTTTTGGATATCTTGGCCATTTCAAAACCCATTTGCATCAAAAATTTAGAATTCCTCTTAGAATTGTATGCTCTGTAACATTTCTTAAGTGGTTTCTCAGTACCTCCCACAAACTTAAAAGCTCAATCCTCATCTCAACCAATAATATACCATCCCATTAATACTATGTGCATGCTCTTGTTACATGAGAAATGTCTGCATACAAATACATGATATAATCACTCAACTTTGTCTTGGCTTTATATTCATTGTGTTTGCAACAATTCTGTCAGGATGTAATTTTCTGCTGTCCAGTGAATAGTGTGTTAGTTCTTCTTTAACTACCAGCTCAACATGTACTATGATTCACGGCATTGCTTGAATGTTGGGAAATGCTACTGGGGAATTTTGTGCTGTTGTACATATTTCACAGAGCAGTCCTAGATAACAATACCTTTCTGACTTTTGTCACATAATGTGCACTCATGCTATACATTCAAATTTTGAAGTAAAGTGAACTTGAACACTTTTTGCATGCGATTCCAAATCTACAAAATTGTAACACATTCTGTTACTATGGATGCAGGTTATAACTCTTTTTGTATGTCACAGCATGTCTGATCAATCTCACACCCTAGTTATCAGGAATCTACCCGATTTGTTTGGCTATCAATCCAATGTCTCCGTCATGCCCCATTCCATAGCCTGCATTCATTTTCTATCCATCTAGGCACCCCTCCAGAGTTCAGCGCAGCGCGTTCTCTCGGCAATGCTGACTCTCAAAGGCGCTTCGGCAGAATCCATCGCTCGCATACAGGAGTGCTTGGGATTTGTGCAAGCAGCCGTCCAAGACTTTATGACTTTCCTATTTGTCTTTGTGCTGCTTCATGCATTCAGCGTTTATAGATCACCTGTGGACACTTCAGGCCTCCCACCTGAAGACACAATTCCACAATCATAAAATGAGAGGGTCCATTTACATATGAAGAGTTTGTTCGCAAAAACCGACAAGTCCATATTTGCCAAATGGAGATATTTGTGATTAAAGGTCAAGAAAAATAAAAAGAATAGTAAGAAAATTTTTGCTTCTTTTGACCATAACTTCAAAAGTGTACATTTATATGTAGTGACCAATATATCATTTAAAAGGTATTATTTTGTACTTTATGACAGAGGCCGTACTTCAAAATCTTCAAAAATGAACTTATCGGTTTTTGCAAACAAACTCTTCATATAATATGGATGTCATGGTGGTGTAGCAGATACATCATGACAGTGACCAAATTGTTATTGTTGGGAAAAATATATTAATGATAGCTCTGACTGGTGGTGTGCTTGTTTTGTCTGTTCTCTTATCTATACTTGTAAATGTATTCATTATTTGAATTCTTGTGAATACTGTAGGAAAAGAAAAGACTATGTAATAGTGTAATGAAGAAGAAAAAATGCCTTGCATTTAATTTAAAGGACAGTGTGCAAAGTGTGTATGCCCTAATTCAAGTACAAAGTTAACAAGATTACAAGAAGTATTCCCAAGACATTATGCTCTTAAAACTACCTGCACATCTGTTTATATACAGATATAGGGACCATAAACTAAAAATAGAACTGTTTCCTGATCAGAGAAGCATGAAAGTGTTATATCAGTACTTTTATCAATTGAACTTGATTTTATGAGGATAATTATGCTATCATAAAATGCCAATGTATACTATTTTTGATGTGTTGGTGATGATGTACCAGACATTGTATGAATGTCAAGAGTCAACTCATTTGATTCAAGAGCTAGGTATACACAAGAAACTCTTCCCCTGATTCTATTCATTCCATTAATGTTAATGTTAACACATGTAATATAATGTAATTGTGCAAATGGACTGTTAGTCACATGGTCATTGTCAAATCTCAGATGCATATCTTTTCTGTGCCCCATGTGTCATAAACTTAAACATGTCAGTATAGAAAGTATAAGTACAAGGTATACCGAAATGGAAATTATAAAATGTGCTAGCCGGGACATTTTCCATTTTCTTTAGCTCTGGACCAAAGCATTAACAGTGCTGAAAGCATGAGGTGTTAAAGTGAAAACATAGTTCTGGTAAGGGTTTGAGAACCCATCTTGCACCATTTCTTATTTGCTTACAATACATGTATATCGAAAAGAGTCTACCAAGAAACTTACCTGGCTGATGCGATTTGGAATATTTTGAGATCAAAAGTGTAGAATAGTAAAAGTCAGTATACCGACTTTTATTCCAGAAGGATCCAGGCTAAGTCGGTCTCAGGGACAACTCGGCCCTATTTCAGACATTTTTTTTTACTCAGTTCGTGATCGCCATATATTATACATAGGTGCACGTTAATTTTGTATGTGCACCAAAGTGGTTCTTTGACCCGCGCGTTGTATCAACTCTGCCCATAACTGCCACCAACCAGAATGCGAAGTAATCCAATCGTACAACACTACAATCGAGAGAGACAAATCGGCCCCGCCGTCAAAGCGAGGGCCGAGTTGCCCCGAGTCTGAGTTAGCCTGACCTTGATTGGGAAAGTTTTGAGCTTGCAACTCCGGCAAACCTTTTTGGTTAATATTTCACGTTTTTGTACATTGTAGTTACCCAACAAACATCTTTCATTACAGCGTTATTCCACACAGTTCTTAGGTATACTTGTACATTTGGAATGAAATTTGACAGTTATGTAGGCGTACCAGAACTACATGTATGGTTTACCTCTACTGTCGCATGAATGCATTGATGAAATTGTAAATTATCAGATATACTCTTTAAAGGTTTTATGACATACAAATGCTTGTTGATTTGTGTTGATTCATGATACCCTTAACATCACTTTGAGTGGTGTTAAGGGTTCGTCGCCTTAGCATAACTTGCATGTTTCTTTGATATTAATATGACTAACAAAAGACATGGTGATGGACATGCAAGTTATGCTCGGTCTTGGGGAGGGTGCATTCCAATGTCTTTTGTTAATCATATTTTAGTACTTTAGCAATGATTGACAGATGAGGTCACATCAAGAATCTTGGTTTGGAAGGTTTTTTTTGTGGGTGTATCCAAGTAATCTGAAGAAAAATAGAAGAAAATTATTTAAAAATATACAGATTGTTTCTAGATATTTGTTTCACCTAAAAGTGATGTTAAAGTGAAAACGTAGTTTTGGTAAGGGTTTGAAAATGCGTCTGGCACCATTTCATATTTGCTTGCAATATATCAAAAGAGTCTTCAAAGAAACTTACCTGGCTGACGGGATTTGCCGGGATGATGAGTCGTTTTGGAATATTTTGAGAAAAATAATGAAAGTCAGAAAACCGACTAATTATTCCAGAAGGATCCAGACTAACTCGGTCTCAGGGAAAACTCGACCCTATTTCAGACAATTTACACGCAGTTCGTGATCGCCATGTATTCTACTGTATAATACCAAACGAAGCCTAACTGAACAGACAGGAAAGTGCGTCCTAATCCTGTACAAAACAAATGGACAGCGCGCAGTCCTCAAGCGCATACGCACATCACCTCAGTTGCTGAGATGCGCTGTCTTTGAAGTTTTTGTTGTTGTTTATTAAGCGTCTTTGATTGTTTTTAGAGGTGCTTGATAGGCGCACACTAATTTGCATGCGCGCCAAAAGGTTTTTTGATGCGCGCGTTGTGACAACTCGGACCATTACTGCGAGTAGCCAGAACGCGAAGCGCTATACTTACAACACTGTAGATATTATCCAGAGGGATAACCAAGACAACTCAGCCCGCCGTCAAAGGGAGGCCGAGTTATCCCCGAGTCTGAGTTTAGCCTGACCCCGTTCGGGTAAGTTCTGAGACTGAACCTTTTTGGTTAATATTTTACATTTTCGTCGTTACCCATCGAATATCTTTTTATTACAGCATTATTCCGCACATTTCCTAGGCATACGTTCACATTTGGGAGCAAAATTTGACAACTTTTCAGGTGTGCCAGAACTATGTTTTGGCTTAAGGGTATCGTGAATCAACACAAGTCAACATGCATTTGTATGTCATAAAACCTTTAAAAAGATCTACTACTTACGCAAGCAAAAATCAGTGACTAAGAGTCAAAGTAAAACACTAAATTTTCATTGCTTGTGCACTAGTAGCTCAAAAATTCTGTTTCATCCAACTTCATTTTTAGAGTTTACTGGTCAAATCAAGATTTTAGTGGAGATCTCTGACAGTGTGTTATGTGATACACCTACACACCGTAGAATTACAGAGACAGCATGTTATGCAGAAACACAACAGTTGACTTTTTATATGCTGTGCCCCAAATGATAATGAAAGCATTTTATTTGTGAGCTATGTTGGACTTCTAAGGCTGTGACATCCCCTTTCTATTGCATCATACGACTGAAGTGTTTTGAATTATCTGTCCATCTCTCCATCAGTCTGCTTGTCTGTACAGTGTATCATATAGCATTATCGCTGGATGGATTTCTTCATACATTGCCCAGGTATGCTACATGAGGTAAAGATCTCCTGACTTGCTTTTAGGCAAAATCATTATGTTCAAAGGCTGCTGAACTTTGGCTAAGAATGGTGTTTTTCTCATGTAAATGCATCTAAAAATGTCTGAAGGTAGTTTAAATTTGGTAGAAAGGTTTGAAATGAACCAAAGGGGAAAAAAAGTACATGAAAGTAATTATGGTCAAAGGTCAAAGTTCAGGACATACATGTAGGCCAATGTACTGTTGCAAAACATTGTCATTTCTAGCCATAACTCCAGCTAGGAATGTCTATTAGTGATGTAAGTTGATGGAGAGGAGAGAAATGAATTGACAGTTGTTTGCATGAACAGGATAGTGGTGAAAGGTCAAAGGTCAAGCTCAAAGTCACTGTGCTTTGGCAAAAAAAATATTTCCTGCTATAGCTTTAGCTATCAGTGTCCGGTGGTGACATAAGTTTGTAGACAGGGCTAGAAATAGAGTGACAATTATTTGCATGAGCATTATTGTGGTAGGAAGTCAAAGGTTTCTGTGCCTTGGTGAAAGATATCATTTTGAGCCATATCTTGAGCTTGGAATGACCAGTTGTAATATCTGACGAGAATATTAAAGTGAATAAGTAAGTATATGTAGTTGCCTGAAATGACAGAGGGATGGTCAAGGCTATAAAGACCACCTAACAGATTAAATTGCAATTTTCTGATCATAAATTCTATCAGATAACGCAGCTGTATCAATGATAATATTATGTTTGTAATGCATAGAAGTAATTTGGAAAATATTTCTTTTGTGGAAAGAGAGTTGAAAATTCCATCCTTGGTCAGTGGTCAAGATCAGTGAATTCATCAAAAAATAAATTAAGGGTCACATCTACATGTGGCATGTGTCGTGATTACACAAGAAGCAGAGAGCTTCCAAACCAACAGCATGCCAATCTACCTGCTCCAGTTCTATCCCCTCCCCCTTTCTTTCTCTTGACCAACCTAACCTGGTAAGCATTTGTTTTGAAATCGTTATATAAAATCATAATAATGTTTAATTTTTGTTAAAATAGTTTACATTCTGTTCATCTGAACATCAGTAAACAAAGTGAAAGAGATATTCCCCAGAGGACGTGCTGCCATTAGTTTGGTGAAGTGATGTATGTAGTTCAGTACAGACATGTTCTAACCCGTGTAGCCTTCCCTGTTGTGCACATTACAAACGTTATGCATGTGGAATACAGTAATAAAATCAGAATTTAACCAAAGAGTACTCGTGTAGTGTAGGGATTTTGTTCACCATGTTCACGCCTTTATAAAACTGTATGCTCAGAATGATACAAGTGGCCTTTCAATACAGATTGCTTAATTGTCAAAATGCATTCTATATTTACTGACAAAGGTACTAGTAGTTTGGTCCATATGTGTGTGTATATACAAGGAGGTTTTATACATGGAGTAACAACAGTTTTATTCCCTTTGATCTCATGTTTGATGCCGCCACTAAGAAATATTTTAAGTATGTGCTAAACTGGAGCTGCCTCACAGATAGGAAGACAATTGACTAGTGTCTCATTGCATAATCACCAGCCACTTTCAAAGGAAGATAAGCCTACTGTATGTCTTTGTGATGGTAATTACTTTTCGCTACCCCTTCTTAAAAGGTATAGGTGGTACAGACACGAGGATGCGCGAACAGAAATTGAGCAAAAAATGCTGAAATAAAGCTGAAAATTACTCAACTGGGCATATGTGGGCACTAATCTGATATATCTATCAATAAAGAATTATACTTGAAGATTATTCCATATTACTTTTAATTGGAAAATTAAGCCGAAAAGTGATAAAACCAGCTTTCCAGGATGGTACTGTTTTCAACATTTTCACATGATACAGCTCTGACTTGCACTTTTGTGCAAATTTCTGGACGGAATTGACTTTTGTTTTACATGCTTTATCATTAAGTAAAATTTCATTTCATTTAATGAATAAATAGGCAAAATATGGCCAACATTATGATAACGTTCAAAATAAATCTTCAGATTGCTCAGCAAGATGGCAGGGTCGAACATCGATTATCAAAGGCACAATTGCACCTGTTGAATTCTTTTGTACATCAATAGGAATCTGACAACTGTTTGAATAATTACAGCCAGTTGGAACTCCATGTATAAAACCTCCTTGGTATATATATATATATATATATATATATATATATACCCATCTTGGAATTTTCCACGTGTTGGACTTCGAATGTTGTAATTATTAGAAGAAAGAGTCTCAAGTACGCCATGGATCCAACGATTACAAAATTTTTATTACAATAAAAATTGTAATAAAAATTTTGTAATCGTTGGATCCATGGCGTACTTGAGACTCTTTCTTCTATATATATATATATATATATATATATATATATATATGTGTGTGTGTGTGTGTGTGTGTGTGTGTGTGTGTGTGTGTGTATGTGTGTGTATGTGTGTGTGCGTGTGTACCAAGAACCGTTTTGTGCAAATACTTGTTCTTATTAGTGTAACAAACGTGATAGTGAATAACTGTCCGTGATCATCACACCAAAATGAAGAATATGTCTAGACGTAGGCCTATAAGGAAGAAGAAAAAGTATTGTGTGCTACCACTGTGAGCTAGTTCATCTCTCTTTCATGTTCTGTCATTTGGGCTAATGAGCTGTTTTTGGTTCGATGGCCGAGTCGTCACCAAAAAAAAAAAAAAAAAAACACATTAATTTTAGTTCACATCATAGCCAAACACTTATAATTTTTCTGTTCTAATTCTTCCCAAGGATGGTGTTTTGAACATGTAATTCCAACGCAGAGAATGATGTTGTCTTCGTATATTGTCACAAGGAAACTACTGTGTAAAGATAGGCCCTATAGTGTACACGTACTATCCTGCAGTGATTAGGACCGAAGAGAGAAGAACTGAAACTTGACCGTTGTCAATGTTTCAACGACGATTATTTTTTTTAGCATTATTTAAAGTCAAATACATGTATAGGATTCATGAAAAGATAAAACAATTAATGAAATCGGAAAAGAATCCCAGCAGTCGTTTTCAGACTCATTTATCCTGCATGCTATTGCGACATCATTGCAACATCTACAATTGCAGAATTGATATCCAAAGATGCTTTTCATCTGCCATCATCTCCTGTGGCATTGAATTGCGACCCGCAACGAATCAACGTTCCTTGTCCTGTTGTCATCTCACAAAGAAAGAATCACCCAATAGGACACACGTAAACAAGCAAGTATACAGCGCGCTCACTTGGAAAGTCCACGTGTAAAAGACTGCATGGCTCGTATCGAGGGAGAGAGGCAGACGAGGGACGCTATTGGCTGACGCAATCCTTTTGGGGAAACCCATGACAACATCGGGGATTCCCGCTCTGGGATTTCCAGGTTACTGCAACCCTTTGTTTCAAACGCCTGCTATAGGCTTTAATTGTGTCCAGACTGCGCGTCACGTCATGAACATTTTTTGTTTTTTGTTTTTGTTTTGTTTTGTTTTCGTACAAGTTAGTAAATACGTGCATTACATCTTGTGACAGTAATTCTCCTTTATTGAGGTCTACATTTTTACATCGATGCTTCGTAACTGCACTCTCCCACGAAAATGTTCGTTTTTTTTTTAATTTGATGCGTCATCTAGTGTATAGATGGATATATCCTACACAATGTTGTGCTTATGTGGAAAGCACAAGGAAATAATACGACAAAATACTCGATATAAAGATGATTTTTGTTGATTTCTGCATTGCATGTAATCCCTAAACATTGGGTGGTTGACGCTATAACTGTGCGTATACGTTGTTCACAATATAAAATAGTGATCGTGAATACAGTCCCCTGAACAAATACAGTAGTTAAATTGAGTGCTTTTCTCAGACAAGACAACTCCAGCTATATCCATGCGTAAGTGCAATATGCCTTACCAAATCCGTCCCAATGCATCTTTAGTAACACTCGGGTTTGCCACGATAGTGGATGGTGTTAAATAGCCATGGTTAACCAAGTCTCCTGGTATCTGTGTAACAAGAGTCTTGATTTATATTTAAAACCATCAACAAATTAGACTCAGAAAGATGATGATTATCAGTATTTCAAATATTATAGTCAAAGTGTCAAAGCTTTCTATTTTCAGTGAAAGAGGCGTCGCAATTAGTAATTCCGATCTTTCAAAAGGTGTGGTAAGAAATGTGAGCGCATAATGTACTGTGCAATTCCAAACCGTGTGGGCCTATTGATTAGAAACCATAGACCCTAAATGAATGTAGTAATATAAGACTGAAAAAAAAAGTACAGACCTTTAATTATAGGGCACAAGAAAGTAATGTGATTTCAAAGTTATATGTTCATTACACCATGGTCGCAACCTACGATAAGCCCTTCAATGCAAATGACATCCTGATGCCTGCGCACAACCCTTGGGCCACTGTACAACATCAATGATGCTTTTGGATGAGGAAGTATACAGGAACTCCCCTCAAGTCATGATTTCAAGGTCATTGCATCTCGACAAGAAGTGATGTTAAAGACACGACATTTTCAATAACTTGATCACATAGTCATGTCAGAAAGGAAACTATGAGAGACTAACATTGATTAGGCGATGTGCAGTACTCCATGTATTTAAAGTAATGCTGCGTGCGAATATCACAGGTATTTGAAACTTCAAAATCCCATGATTTTTTTTTTTTTATATCCAGTTTTAATGAAACTCTGTCTTTTGGTATGAATATGATAATGATCATCTTATAGAATCTAATTATAGCATGACATTGAATTGCACCAAAGTCTGTTCTATTCTGAAAATATTCATCATCCACCCGGTATATCGTTTGCGACTACAGTGGAAGGTCCACGGAGTTTATTTAGGGAAACGACGTAATGACGTACCTGGATGACGTAGGTCCTACTTCTTTGAATCTGCGAGAGAGCGGGAGTAAATACATTTGTAAATACATCGTAATTCAGGTTCAAGCGAACAAAGCATCGTGTTCATAAAGGGGTGGTACAGACCCGTATGATTCATGCACTCACATAATTTACAGGACGACCGCGATCGAAAAATAGACACTACAGCGACAGGGTTTTAGCTCGACATGAACATGCTGGCATGCTGTAATTCTCGATCGGCTGCAACTAAGTGACTGTAAACGATAAAAACAACAACGCGTCGTTTTGGCTCACTACCGCACGAAACTGCTCAATGTACTGATTCCTCGGGTCATGGCGATCATGTGAGTCGATGTTACTCTACTGCAGTCCGCAAGAAGAACTCGCAATATTTTACCCGCCAACAATATGAACTGGGGTCATACCAAAGATGCGCTCTATCATCTCTGGTCATACTCATAGATATAGGGAGTCAAAGCAGAATTTTCGTTCAAAGCTGGCACATCATCGTGATAGTTTTCACGGCTACATTATTATGTCAAGCCTTCGTCGGAAAGCTGTAAGTGGAAGTTTCTCCTATCCGCAATCGTGGTGAGTTAGAATTCTGATAATTAGGACTGTTTTTTTAGGGCCTTACAATGTAGGCCTACGTGTTTATCTCTATGGAGCACCTGAGTGTACGTAACTATGTAGTACTACCAGATTGGCAGACTGTTTATGATTAGAATGGTGGGACTTGTATGAATGTCCACGTCTACGGGTCATCAATGGGACGTGCTGGTTGTATCATTCGGTGCGGGTAGTAACACTGACTACGTGGGATGCAAAGCCGCGTCGTACGAGGGACTGAGATGGTTCGTATGTACTGTCAGTAGTATGCGGCTCTTGAATCAGAAGTCTATAGTACATGTATATCGATATTCCTTATCCTTGAAGCTATATATGACGTTACAATTTCGTAGAAGGTCTTATTGGTATACTATAGGTTACAGTGTACATGAATTTAAATGAAGTACGTGTGTGTTCGGCAGTGTGTGTGTGTGTGTGTGTGTGGGGGAGGGGGGGTATGGAGTTTTAAGAGTGTGAGCCGGTATGTGTACTCGTCGTAGGCCCTAATTCGTTTAATCGCTCTGAAATACACATGTAACAGGTATAATGTTATGTAAAGACCATTCTGCATGTAGCAAGTCACACTCCTTCCAATGTGATTTTATTTCGGAGTCCACTCCCTGTGAAATAGACTAGCTGACACGATCGATCTATCACATTTCAACAGGCCAAGGTTTCAATTTTCATTAAAATAATATGCGCGCACCATCACATGCATATCGATCGATCAATGGAATATTCAAACGCATAAGATGCATGTTGTCATCATACACATGTGCTTGGTGATACAGATATACCGTTTGTTTATATAGTTCCCCATGAGGTCTCGTATTTGCTTAGTAGGGACTTGGACATGTGGCTTGATTACTTTTCTCTCTTTTTTTTTTTCTTCCGAGGGCAGTGGTATAGCCCGCCCACACACATTCACGCGTATTATAGTTATACAGCATGTTTATAGCGGAATGTAGGTACCTATAGTGCAGTCCCACTTTGTTGGCCTATTTATTTACAATCCAGGTTCAAACTAACTTTGATATAGATGAAAATGAGAATGGCCAAAGTTTCATAAACGACAATATTATATCGAGAAAATTAAGGAAGTTTAAAGGTTTACAAATTTGAAAAAGCAGTGGTATGTCACAAAGTTAAGAGACAGATTAGAATGAGCTAGATGAGGACGGTTATGATACCATCACATCACAAACGAGTCTCCACTCAGTTTCTACACGAATATCAAAACACATTGTGCTTTTTTGATGAAAATTTTGCATTCAAGAACTATTTCTCGTTATAGTATTGTCATAATATCTGCTACGTTATGACAAGAGGATACAGAAATTGGGAGAAAAATTTGTGTTAATTTAAACCAGGGAGGTGGAAGAAATTGTTCTTCACCTCCTGATTAAACTTGTAAAACATACAGCAGTGAAGAGTTAGTTATGTGCTGGTCAATGGGAGGGTTATAAAAGGGACATCACCTCATTCAGTATAATGTTTGAGTGGTTACGACCGATATCACTAAATCGGTGAAAACACGAGAGACTTTAAAGGTCCACTGTTACCTTTGGGAACAGTGATTTGAAAATGTTCAAGATGTCACATTAATTGTTGCATAATTATGTGTAAGTCTCTTGTATCACAATACATCCTACCATATAAAATGTTCACACTAAAGCCTAAAATATAAGGAGATATAGTATTTTTCTTATTAAACCATAACTGTAGACGGTTTAGTTTGCCGACGTTATTTATTTTGTTTTTTTGTTACAGCTATTGTTTTATCTATAGCTATTGTTTTGTCTATTTAACAATACTTGATAATAATTATACGGATTCAATTTTTACAGTGGTTGTTTCTATCCCAAACTTACAATTTGGAACTATTTTAAAGCACTAATGCTGGGTTTTTGTTTCATCTGCAAATGGTAAATTATTTGTAGCCTTCTCATTTTATGAATTAACGTCCTGCAGGCCGTTTGTAGGCCTTTGCGCGATAAAGTTACGTACCAGTTACCAGTATACGTCTATAGAACATGAACGTCTCGTGTGCAAATCACATTTCCCCTCTTATGCATGGTTATTGCGTGTGGGTGGTGTAAGGTTTTCCTCAAGTTTCGCTTTTAATTTTTGTAGGTACTTCTTTAACAATTAATGTAGTGCATGGGAGACTTTGTAGGCCACTTTCTGCTAATTTGCATAAACCGGGGCTCATTCCATGCGTACGCTCAACTATTGACAATAGTATTTAACTAACATTTCTAAAAGTCGTGTTTTGTATGCCGGTATGGTTGATTGGAGCCACTCGGAGCTAACGTTTCGTCGCCGTATCTTAGATCTATGATGTCGACTATTTCGACGCGCTGAAAAGGCGTCTAGCATTGTTCGTATTAAAGTTGCCGTATCGATGTGCAAATAAACATTGTGTGCTTCATGGCCACGTGATTCACACAAACGTGATTATCGCTTGACAAATACTTGTCATTATATTGATAATACAATGTACCAGTACATGAGTAATACTTATTAAAGTTTATATCGAAACACTGCAAATGTTTATAATGTTAATGAAACAAGCATGAAGGACATCCAAATGGTCCGAGTTAGTTCATTTGGATCAGTTCATCCACCTCACAACAACGGGTACAGATGATTGACTGTAGCTGTCATTAAAACTGTCTGAGCTTTGTCTCAAGTGTGCTCAGATTTACTATTTCGCTTTTATATCGCATTTTCAGTAAAGCACATCTTGAACATGACTGAAAAACTGCTATTCTGGAGTTGATTTCGTGCTCGTTGTATTATAGGACGTTGATAGAGAACAATGCCCTTGAACAATTTAACGTACAATCTGACATGAATTCAGCTCATAATGAGACTGACTCTGTTCAAACCCATAATAGTGAGCTTTAGATGTGCGACGCGAACGCCATAAGACTACATATTACGTTAATTGGGCAAAGATGGTGTTCTGCACATGCGCGGGACAGCTGTTTCCATTGTCCAACCCAGGAGGCTGCGTCGTCTTAGCGTTCGCGTCCCAGATTTGAAGTTCGCGTTTTCTTAATGTGTTACTCAGAGGGTTAAAGGGGAATTTACTCCAAGTATGTATTTTGGATTCAGTGGATGCCAAAATAACAGAAGCATACACTTTGTGAAATTTGAGAAATAGTGGGAAATCTGTTTAAAATTATGTTGTTGTCGTTGTTGCTGTATACAGTCACAATCCGCACAGTATATTCCATACATTATCATCGTTACTTTGTTTGTTTTTATTTATTTTTTTTTTTGGGGGGGGGGGGGGGGAAGGCATAATGAGAAACCACTTGACTTGCCACCGTCAGATAGAAAGGATAGTAATATCACCTCTATCATGTCAGTAATGAGACGAGGGAATGTGTACATTTCAAAAATGAAATTTGACGGAAATCTCCCAATTTCGCGATGACAGCACGTGGATTTAGCCAAAGCTTAGTATGCCCATAGCCTAATTTAGCACCCAGTTAATGTCACTTTCTAAAAAGTCTGTGCAGAAATGTAAAACCACCATGAACATCCAATTCGAGAGAACGGCAGTGGTAATCTTTATGATACACGTTGCGTATCTTATGTCTTTGTCCCAAGAATTCCGCAAAACCTGTTTTCCTCGTAGCCAATATGCACCATTTTTTAAACTGACTTCCTTCCAGTTATCTTCATCGAGTGTTGATTGTTTTGTCGAGACTATAAGGAAGAGTTCATCCCTTTCCTGTAGCCTTGGCCATAATCACGGAAGTGCGGCGTCTCGTGTAGACGGAAGTGTTACAGAGCGGAGATGGTCACATTATTGACTAATAACACTCGATTTGGTGTCGTGAAGGAAGTGACCTTGAATGGCATGCTGTACGTATAGGCAATGAGAAAAATAGGATTTATACGAAATTCTTGGGAGGGTGAAACAAGATGCGAAATGATGATTACCATTGCCCTTCTCTTAATGAGATTATTATGGGGGTCTATATATTTCTGCATAATGTATGGCTTTTATATATAGGGGAATTGCGCAGTGTCATGTTGTAACATCGAGCTGGAGTCGTTTCGGCACTCTCTTCTCTCCTCCCAGGGTGAATCAATCATCATGTCTGATAACTTTGATCCGTACTATTATAGCTACACGTCCAGTATATAGGGTATATGATTTACATGATCACTATGGATAAGTCGAGTGATTATGATGCAAAAATTGTATGATGTCAAAGTTTCTTTAAGATGCTTTGTATCGTGAATCCCAAGATTCACAGTATTCTAACTCACGTTAGTAAAGCATGGAAATTAATTTATACATCTGGCACTGATCAATAAAATCTGTTGCCATGGAAATCATGTGAAAACTGGCAGGTATGAGAAAGTGCCTCAAACACCACGTACTGCGACGGAAAAGTAAGAAAGAGAAAACATTATAAGATATGAAATCAATTGACAAAACAGCAAAACAATCATAGACCATGATGATTATGTGAATGTTGGCAGCTTTGATAATTATGATAAAGGGCCTCAAATACCACATTTTATTTTCTACAGCGATTAGGTTCACTAAGTATGACATTGTCAATACTCGTTGAATGTATGAGTATGACGCTTAACATCTTTTATGAAATGATTATTTCCCGGTATACCTTGTTCTATCATGGAATAGATCAATAGGCCGTGAGAAAAATAGCACAACCGAATTTGCCTAAGTTTGCTAACTAGTGACAATCTGGCAACCCTGTTTGCAGCTGCTAGATGAAATTATCAAGCGCTGAGTAGAGATTTCTCCGATTATCTGGATGACAAAAACACATTAAAACGATATACACACTCGCAATCTTTGGTGGCTCAATCTGTTATCAAAACACGTAATTTCCTAAAAAGTGGTGGCCTGACAACTATTTCTTGTGGCCCCGGACCAGGATTGCCACCGCATAATCTATATAGAGCTAATTGCCCTAGGTTTCCCCATCATGGAGGGCATAGGCCTATACTCGGATTCCCATCATACGCCTTCATCACTGCAATGAATAACCAAACACCCCAAATTAAAAACTGCTGATTGATTCGTATATTCAAATATTCCCAATACAAAACAAGAGTATCAACGGGTGTCAAGAGTGCATAGAACTGTTTTATGTGTCGTAAGTGATCAGCGTCCAAGCCGGAGTTCGCGAGCATTGTGCAGTCATGCGTGATCTATAGTTTCGATATAAAAGTTTATTTTTCAGCTTCTTCAGATCTTACGGCATTCCTGAACGCTGAGTGACAAGTTACCAAACAATATACTAATTGCAGTAAGCAAGTGAGACATCACTTGACGTTTGCCTTGTTATAAAATTTGAAAGGCTTTTTCATCCACAATGAAACACGAAAGTTTGGTATTCCCCATATCAATTCAAAAACTGCGGAGAAAGACATATATTTCTGACATCATGACCACGCTGATCATGAACGCTAAGAAGTAAGATACAGTGACACGTCAACATAAATGACATCGCAGTGCATTCTACGCCAGGAAAAACTTCACCGTTCTGAAAGATTATCAGTCAGATATTCAGTGTACACAATGAATGATGAACACGATTTCATTTCAATTTGATACAACATAATGGTGTGATCACATTTTACGAGCGGGTTCAAAGAACACAGGGATACGGGCTTTGCTGTCTTTGGCATGTGAGTCATTAGACCCTTGCACGTGACACTATCTTGTAAACAACGCAGACTTTGGGTTCTATGGACCTGCTGAGAATCCGGTTGGAGAGAGAAATCGAAATAAGCAATGTATGTCTCCTTTCCAGAATGTTGTTGTGAGAGTCAGTTGAGGATAAGCAGGCAGTAGCATTGGGGCATACACCACAGGTCGCATTTCATGCGCTTTCGGTAAAGAATTTACTTTCCATTCTTCACTTTGATTAATATAAGTTGTCTGGATTAGTGTAAATTGAGTTCAAGAGGAGGTGAAATACGATATATAAATCAAAACGAGATGGCGACAAAGTCCTCGTCATCAACCTTTGCTACTTTATTGTTTGCTTACATTGTATTGAATTTGTGCATAATTTTAGATGAACGGTTATTACCATTCAAGTAGATCTTTTGACGTGTGTAAGTTTCTGTGGTTGGACTAGCATAATGGTCAGCGTCCATGAAGACATGTTGGGAACTCGATACTGGATCTCGCCTCTGTTGTTCTTTTGTTACTACATTGTTTGTGCGTGTAATTCTTTCGAAAGCTTGTTTGGAAAGACTTAACGGCAACTGGTCAGTTGACATTCTTATGGTGGAGGTCATGACCCTCTCGATGTCCGTGAGTCATCCAGATTTTTTTTTTTTCTGGGGCTGAACCAATAAAGTCTTCTTGGTCACGGACACTAACCTGTAATTTTCGTCCAGTCCCGTCTCATGTGTAAAATGAATGATCCAGGTGACGAGTTTCATTTTTTGTTTAAATGTCCATTCTTTGAAACGGATCGCAAAGTTTTAATTAAGACCTATCATGTTCGCCGACCGAATGTCTTGAAAATGAAGCAGCTTTTTAATTCTAAGAACATAAGAGTTTTAAAGAAATTGTCACGTTTCTGTCAGATCATAATGGCCAGATTTTGATGTCTCGTCATTACTTTTCTTTTACATTGTACATGTATATATTGTAAGATACTACTGCCACTGTTTGCCATTAAGTACCGATTGTCTTACTTATTCAATCGTTTTTTTGTTAACTGTCGTTGCTTGCTTTATGAAGTTCATTATATGTATATAGTATGCCTATATATATGCTTTCTGTATTACATCTTTATTTATGGCTTTGTTAAGCCATAAGACATTTACTTGTTTGTTATTCTTCCATGCCCCCTGGCGGGGCCGTTCAAGAATAAAATTCATTGTCATTGTCATTGTCATTGTCATTGTCATTGCATTGTAGGCCTAAACGGCACCTGTAGATGTACCGTATAAAACACGTGCGGATGCCGTTCATCAAAATTGAGGAATAAACTGTTTGTGCAGTTTCTATGCCGATATGGATGATGTATAGGAACACCAAGGGTATGTTTTAGTTCCCTATTATAAGAATCATTCAAATTTTGTTAAACAGGATATATACCTGTATACTATTATGTATGTATGTATAAATATATATATATATATATATATATATATATATATATATTCGTGTGTATTTGTGTTCATGAAATACCTTCATGAATAAGACACGTAATTATGTTGTATTTTGATATTGATTAATGATTTTGTAAGGTCAAGAGTCTAGGACAGAAATTTCTTGCAGGGGCGGATCAAGGAACTCCGTAAAGGGGAGGCGCCTTGACAAAATTAAAGGTGGGCGCACGCGCCCCCTTTATTAACTTCTTTTGTTTTAACAAAAAATAAAGAGGGGGTGCGCGCCCGGTACGCCCTCTGGATCCGCCACTGCCTTGTTTCCCCTAGAAACCAGGATTGCTATCAGGTAAAACAAGATGGAAAGAATACGAAGTATATTTCATTCCATATCGATGTGTACAAGAAATAAATTTAGTGAAATTTATGTACTGTACTTAAAATCAGTTGACGCCTTGAACATGGTTTGGAATTTCCCTTTGATGCGTATAGGTTATCTTTTCTTTTCTTGAAATGATGTATCGTTAGATATGTGATTTTGATGGAAAAAAATCAGAAATAATAGTCAAACTGAAAGCGAAATTGAAACTAAGTGTCTATGCCGCTAATTGTCGAGACAGAGAAATGTCGGGATGGCCGGTCTGCGTGTAGGTAAAAGTTTGTTTCCGCCTCAGCGAAGGAAAAAAGAGACGGTTTGCAGGAGACCAATTTGGTTAAGCCAGTTCGGGGTTCCAGTTTACGCATGAGCAGAAAAAGGTCATTAGTACTGAGAGACAGGCTGTTCATCGTAATCCTTATTAACGGTGCCTGCCAGTATATCCACCTGCCAGCAAGCCTGGTATTTGGCAATAGTCAAAGAAAAAAAAAATTGTTGATGCATTCAATACAGCACAACGAAATTGATGCTTCCCAAAGTGTTGATTGACAAACCATTCTGGTCACTTCATCTATATACGCAGGTTCATTCTTTGTTTGAATACGAGTTCTATGAATTACTATGTAACAGTTGAGCAAGCTGATGCATTACTTCGCTTTGGATCGAGTGAAGTGCCTTACCAACTGAGAAAAATGAAAGATCATAATCTTATGTACTCATGTGCACATGAGTAACATCTCCGATCTGGCTTACTGCCATCTCGAGAATAGGAAATCCCTTATTCCCGTTTCTTGCTCACCCATCAGATGTTAGTGTAAGTGTCTTGCAAAGAAATGGTTTGGCTTCTACGAGTTAACCATCACCACAACCATCTCCTTGACACTGTATTGTATATTTTATCTTGTTCTGTTTCATGTTTTATGTATGGTCTTATCGCAGGAGTGAATCAACCTCTGTCGAAGTCCGCTTGATGGCTCAAACCTGAACTGGAATCACACGGTGTACTGAAGATCTGTGTGGATTCCTGTGAAAGTTCTTGGCAGAAAGATACGAAGACTGTTTCTCTGTTGAAGTCTTGGATAAAGCGTTCTATCACCCAGGCTGTGGGATATGTTTTCGTTCCCTCAATCGGATTTCTGTAAGAGGAGGTAGGATGCTCCGTGCTATGGGTCCTTTCCAAACTATGAAACTACCTCGACGCATTGACGATAGAGGCAGAAACATCTTCCATCCATCTCCACAACAGTGAATCTCGCCTGCGGCTCTCAGTCAGAACTGAAGGAGAGACTCGCATTACGTCGCTGAATCGTTCCCTCATTGGTTTTCCATCGTAAGTCCAACTAACTGGATATAAAAAGGTATATGTAATGCTATTGGAATTTACTTCACGGAGAAAGTTGTTCCATGCAAACGTGGTATGCATTGACAGCTGTAGATGAGCTAGATCAAGTAGGCCTATACATAATCAAACTAGTTTCTCTTGACAGATTGAATGTCATGTAAATAATTGACAATAACGTCATGATAGGCTGTGTGGGTTACGTGACCAATATCATCTTGAGATATAGACATATCTTTTGCAAAAAATGCGAAATAATATTTTATATGAGGGTACTGAATCAGAGAATAACTTCCTTTGCTTTGGGTTGTACTGTGTAAAAACAAACAAACAATACCATCAGAGAAGTTAGTCACCTTGAGTAGAGTTACTGAAAAGATAATGTGCTAGTGTACACGAGTGATTAAGGAGGCCATTTTCCTGACAATGCGTTATCAGCGTTTATGGTGCGCACTCATTCTTACTACTTGGAAGGGACGTATACGCTATAAATATTTGCTCAACGAAAAAGCAAATGTAGAGTGGCTTAGGCATTTGAAAATTAATTTGTAGGTATACGATACCGACTTTGAACTTCCTCAAACATTTTGACACTACACTTAAATTAGCTATTCAATGTTATGAGTCTTGTGAAAAAAAGAAAACAGTGTAGCAGTTGAATAACCTCGGGCTACCATATGCACTTTAATATCGGTAGTTGTATCCCGTGTGAATGATTTTGAGCAACAAACAAGCAGAGCAAGCAAGACAGACGTTTCCCTGCGTATAGCAATATGCGTTCTTTAAACAGTAAATGATGACCATGTTGACCCTCGTACCAACTTGGAAGGCGTCTATCGGAGGAATCTCAAAGTACGAAAGCAATTGTCGCGTCTCCTTTTCCGCGAAATTATTAGTCCAACTTCCTGTTTGCTTCAGTTGATAACTTCAAGTGAAACATAACAAATTCCAACATGTCCAATATTTGATATATGATTTCTTCTTGTTCACACCTAAGGGTGACAGAATTGAAATGGAGACACGACAAGGCGTCTTCCGAAAACGAAGGCAGTAAAATAGGCAGAAACTACACTTAGGTCTGTTGAGAACAGGAGCAATGTCCAATACACCAGTGGACCACGAAAGCCATGTCTATATTCATAGCGAGTTTAGATATTCAAACGCTGTACTGCAACAAGGAATCCCTGTTATTACTGTACCCTTGTATTTCCTTTTTGGTTGTTATTTTCGGTGCCCACCGCCACTGTGGAAACACCATGCCCCAGACTTAACATACCCTGTTATAGCGTGTAGCGCTAAGGTATTGATACAGATGTTGCCCCTATAAATAATCCATTTTAGTTGAAGAAACGGTGGGTAATGATGGAAGTGGAATAGTATCATAGTTGACCTGATGAAGATTAAGTGTCCATTACAGGGCCGGCGCACTGTTTTCAAAAGTGTGGGGGCCCACTTCCGGGTTTCATGAGCTAACAAGCAAAAAAGGTCCTCAGCTCATCTCTCCCCGTCCCCGTCCACTTCCGGGTTTCTTCAGCTGACAAGCAAAAAAAAAAAGGTCCTCAGCTCATCTCTCCCCGTCCACTTCCGGGTTTCCTTCAGCTAAAAAAAAAAAAAAAAAAAAAAAAAAAAGGTCCTCATCTCATCTCTACCCGTCCACTTCCGGGTTTCTTCAGCTAACAAGCAAAAAAAAAAAAAAGGTCCTCAGCTCATTCTGTAGTGCCTCTTACGTACTTCCGGGTTGAAATAAGTGTGGGGGCCCAAAGTGATGACACCTTATGTATTCCTTTGTATGGTGCACAAAAAGTGTGGGGGCCCGAGCCCCCACGGCCCCCACGGGTGCGCCGCCCCTGCATTATCGAGTGGAACTGAATACACAAAATTAAAGAATTTACTGGCTAGGGCTCTCTAATATTGTTCTCTAGTGTATATTTTAATGTGACGTATTATTATGTGTGGCTGATATCCCGGCGAATAGTCTTTGTGCTTTGCATTTGCCAAAGACCGAAAGTAAGCGGTCAAATGTGTTTATCAAAAAACGATAGCAGCGTGGACTTTAGACAGAGTAAATGTTGTTAGGAAGAAAGAGATAATAATAGTGTCTATTTGTAGGGTTACAGCTCGTTATCTCGAAGGTTCGTTATTCCGAAGGCTCTTTATTCCTAAGATTCGTTATTCCGAAGGTTCATTGTTCCAAATTTCATTTTCGGATTAACCAATCTTCGGAATAACGAATCTTCGGAATAACGCCACAAATTTTCGGATTAACGAACCCCTTTTCATTTTCGGATTAACGAACCTCTAGGTATAGGGAATTCGCGTGTTTCGGATTAACGACCCTTCGGAATAACGAACCTTCGGAATAGCAAACCTTAGGAAATAACGAACAGCACCCCTGAAACCATGCGTGCATTTTATACTCTGAAACTCCCTTTTTATGCCTCCGCAACGAAGTGGCCGGAAGCATTATGTTTTCGGGTCGTCCGTCCGTCCGTCCGTCCGTCCGTCCGTACGTCCGTCCGTACGTCCGTCCGTCCCGTTTTGTTTTTGTCGATATCTCAAGAACCGTGTGGTGGTTTTACATCAAACTTGGTATGAGGGTATATCCTTGGGGGATAATACTTTGTGTGGATTTTAGGGTCACAGGGTCAAAGGTCAAAGGTCACAGGTTATTTTGTGAAAAAAAAAAATTGAAATTCCACATATTTCTCCATATCTCGCAGATGGTTCAAGGTATCTTCATAGAACTTAGTATATATGCTTGTACCGATGGGCAGTGATTATCTAGGGAAGTTGGGGGTCATGGGTCAAAGGTCAGGGGGGTCAAAGGTCAAGGTCAACTCCTCAAAATATCACTACTTTCCTTAAAATGCAATATGCCTGAAGGTTTTTTTTTTTTTTTTTTTAACTGGATGTATGGCATGTATTACCCAATATATATTTTTTGGGAAGTTTCTTGCCAAAAGGTCAAAGGTCAAAGGTCAAGTGAAAGTGCTAAATTGCACTTTTTCCTCCATATCTCGAAAGTAACTCAAGGTATCATCATGAAACTTACATATTTATGCATGTTCTACCTAACAGTGATTCTCTGTGGAACTGTGAGGTCAACGGTCAAAGACCAGGTTTAGATAATGCTATTTTCCCATTTGATACTGAAATTATACTTTTTCTCAATACCTTGAAAATTACTCAAAGCATAAACTTATAAAAGGGTCAAAAGTCAAGTAGAAATCATTAGTTCCCCAAATACCTGCACTCTGACATTTGAATAATTCATCCAATTGAACCTAGTTCTAGGAAAGTGAACATTCAGCACATTTGTGGCAAACCTGTCATTTTAATATTTTGCCAATTGTGTAAAACTGTCCTCACACATTGTCAAGACATTGTACTATAGACCTATTAGGAGAACCATGCATGATGGCGGAGGCATATCAGTCGCCGTAGCGATATATCTAGTTTATCTGTATTTCCTGCTGGGGTATTATTACAAGGCTATTTATTGTGATGATCTTGGGTTATCGCAGAAAATGTATGCTGGAATAAGGAAACGCGACGTTGCATGTATATTACTGCATGTTTATGGGACAATAAAGAAATAATTTTTTCATTTCATTTCATTTCAATTTATTTTCATATTTTCTCACATATATCACAATATAAGGTAAATTGATGCGAAATTTATACAGAACATAATTCAAAATAGAACTTCACCGGAATGTTCAAAAGTTTGTCTTGGTATACACAAGGTCTGTATACATGCGAGTTAAACTGAGATCATAATGCGAAAAAAAAAAAATATGATGGGGCCTGCGTAAAAGCAAGCTTGTATAGAGCCGCAGGTCCCGTGATAAAATCAGATTTGGGGAAACATAAGTACAAATATTTTTTTTAGACCATATTATAACTGGGGGATCCGATTAAAACGAACAAAGATCAAATCAAATAAGTGTCACTAAATAAAATACAGAATAAAATACAGAAAGGTCACATGTTGCAACTATACCCTACTACAAATAAGGACAATGAGAGAACAACGACTGAGATTGTCAGGATTTAAGTGGGTATGGAGGTATAGATGATGACGTAACAGTTTGGTATAAATACAAAAATGGAAGGTGGGCTAATAGAATTTTGTCGTGAATACAAAATATACACACAAGGACAATGGAGCTCATGAGTCAAAATTCCAGCGGGGTCCTAAACCATGCAGGCCGTGTGACCATGGTAACAGACAGCTGCCACGCTCAAGAATTCCAACAATCGAATGTAACAGTAAGTGCTTTAGAGAGCGCAACAGGCAGACTGATCGAAGATAATAATGTACATGGTTAGGATCCCGTCGGACTACTAATAGAAGTTAAATAAGATAGACAAGGGTAAAAATACTGAGCAACAAGTACTATACAATATGCAAGCCGTGGCTGCTCAAAAGATATTGTTTTAATTTTCGTTTAAATGAGGCTAAAGTGGTGCAGCTTGTAAGTTCCGTAGGGAGTTCATTCCAGTACTTAGGCCCAGTGAACATAATAGTTTTTTTCGCAAAAATTGTTCGGGTACGTGGAAGGTGATACGCATAACGTTGGCGGGTTGGATAATCATGAAATGTATAGTTTCTTGTAAACATTTGAGAAAATGCATCTGGTAATTGGCCAGTTGAGAATTGAAACATAAACAGGCAAACGTTGTAGGAAAATAACTCATGAATTTTCAAAATTTTATTGCTCACAAAAAGTTCATTCGTGTGCGATAAATATCCAGCGTGGTTTATAATTCTAATAGCGCGTTTTTGCACAATAAATAACGAATCGATAAGGTTTTTAGAAGCATTTCCCCACGCCAGAATCCCATAATTAAGATAGGGAGATATCAAAGTTGAATATATGCTCTGTAGAATATTACATGGAAAATAATAACTAAGTTTGTTTTAAATAGAACCCCTGTATTTCTAGAAATAATTCTAGTTACATAACCAACATGGGTTCTCCAAGATAAATCACTATCAATGTAAAGACCCAAAAATTTTGTACTATTGACCTGTGACAAATCAATGTTGTTGATCTTGACAGAGATAGGTAGTACAGGTGGGGAATTACTAAACAAAATATAATGAGTTTTTTCAATGTTTAAGGAAAGTTTGTTTGCAAAAATCCAAGATTGAACAGAAACAAGTTCTTCATTTATTATGTTTATAAGCTCATCAGGATTTTGATGAGAAAAGAACAAATTTGTATCGTCTGCAAAACAAACGAAGGAAAGGATCTTAGATGAGTTCTGAATATCGTTAATATACAGAATAAAAAGAAGTGGACCTAACAGGGAACCCTGGGGAACACCACAAGAAATTAGCTTAGGTTGGGAATCGTGACCGTGGATACTTACAAATTGTTTTCTATTTGTCAGATAATCAGAAAACCATTCTAGCGCCTTACCCCGAATTCCGTAATGATTTAACTTATAAAGTAAAATATCATGATCTATTGTATCAAACGCCTTTGAAAAATCAAGAAAAACACCAACAGTATGAGATGCATCATCTATAGCATGAGCTATCTTATCAATGAACTTGAGTAATGCGTGAGATGTACTATGTTTTTTGCGAAATCCAAATTGAGAATCAGTAAAAATTTTTGACTGAAGAAGAAAATTAAGGGTACGTTTATACACAAGTCTTTCGAGTATCTTTGAAAAGGAAGTTAAAAGAGAAATAGGACGATAATTATTAACAAAATCTTTTCGCCCTTTTTTAAAAATGGGGACAACTCTGGCTACTTTCATTTTACAAGGAACTTTACCACTAGATAAGGATTGATTTAAGATAAAAGTAAGAGGTGAAATTATTTCATGAATCACGTTTTTTACCAAAAAATTTGTTATTCCATCATATCCCGAACATTTTTTGTTATCTAATCTTGTGATTAAATAACACAAAGAAACAAGTTCTAAGTATGATTGTATCTTTATAGGAGTTTACTTTAAGAACGCTGAAATTACAATGCTTGGTCAATCTGTGAAAAACCATGAACCAGAGGTGTGTTCCATGTTGTATAATTATCTATATATGCTTTTAGAGCATGTGTATTGGTTGATATCAATATCGACAAGAGAAGAGTTAGAATGTGATGATAAGTTCTTTAGGTACTTAATGCAGGGAGATATTAATCTAATGCGATTCCTTCTCATTGCAGCTTGGAGAAAAATCATGGGTCATCACCGGGGCGACAACGGCATCGAAATGTTCCTTTGCGATGTGTCCAAAGAACTCGGCGTCAGCTGGAAGAAAGTCGGAAGGAGGCTCGGTATTCAAGAAGCTGTCTTGGAAAACATCAAGCATGACTACAAAGAAGAAGGACAGGCTGAAATGGGGTTCCAGATGTTACTACAATGGCGACAAAAGAATGGCATGGAACACCTAGCTTCGAAACTGGATGACGGTTTACGACAGGCTGAGCGGATCGACATCGCAGAGATATTCGTACCGCGGCTAAAAGGTGAAATTATAGTGTGCGCCACGCAATATGCAATATGTTGCTGTAAATTGTATATGACGAACACGTTTGTATAGGACAAATTTCAAAGCATACCCTTGTGTCGATGTATAACATGGCCATGCAATCACGTTGAACTTCTGTAGAATGATTGTTGACAGGCTTCAAATCTTAGAAAACGAACAAACATAGTGTGATAAAATTCTTTCCCAATATAATGCCTTTGTGATGACTATACGTTACCCTTGGCCCAAGCTTTACCTCTGTAGGTGAGAAGCAAACAGTGTGGTTCATTCTCACACCTTTGGGTAACAGGACACTAAAATGTCTTAATCAGACTGTCTTATGTCAAAGATTAGATCCATTTTTTTTAAAGTATTGACTGCATGCACCCATAAGTTGGAGTTTTGTGTGTGTGCACATGACTTGTGTAAAATGCATGCAGCCTTTCATATAGCTATGTATGATGTTGTTGTAAATGACATTTTGATGAAATGTTTTCAAAATATCATAAATATTTTATCTGCTCCATTAATACATTTCAGAAATTCTCAACGTCGAAAGAGGTAAAGTCGGAAGACTCCCAGCCGGGACTGCCGTACAAGAAGAAGCCCTCATCCGATATTTGCGTAAATACTACATGATGAGAAGTAAAGTTCCGATGGTTCCTTGGGCTGGAAGAAGTGGCAAGATTGTGACTGTCGAACTGGAAACGGTCTATACTAATCTTGAACTTCTCATTGATATTGATCATCCATATCTCCCTCTACGTATTCCTCTGAAACTGGAGAAGTTGTTTGATAGGGTAAGATTAGGCGACCTCACTGAA
Organism: Diadema setosum; assembly: GCA_033980235.1. Classification (NCBI taxonomy): domain Eukaryota; kingdom Metazoa; phylum Echinodermata; class Echinoidea; order Diadematoida; family Diadematidae; genus Diadema; species Diadema setosum. Next base: position 5,319,421 of record CM067061.1, on the reverse strand, counting down.
GAAGGAGATGAGATGACAACAAAGTCAGATAAGGATGGGGACATGGACAGCCAAAGCGAATTTCAAATTTGTCGGGTTGTCGCGAGGGGCCGCACAGGGAGTGGAAAAACAACGCTTCTCGTAAAGATGTCCGACGACTGGGCAAATCGGAAGCATGGACCTCTGAAAGATGCTAAAGCAGTGTTTCTTATCCCATTGAGAAAATTCGACCACATGAGTAATCTGGGAGAAGCCATTGTCAGCCATCTTTTGCCATCAACATCGTTCACTCCGGAGTTTGTGGAGAAGTTCATTGAAGAGAACCAGAATGAAGTGGTTCTGCTTTTAGATGGCTACGATGAATTCAAAGGAAAAGGCCTCAATCAGGAAGCGTGTGGGAACATTGTGAAATTGTTGCAAAATGAATACCTTCCAGATGTTCGTGTTTTTGTCACAACGCGCCCTGGAAGAGTTGGAGACTTTCTGACTCTCGAAACTGACATATCGGACGAATATCGACATTTGGAGATCACAGGTTTTTCATCTGCAGACATCGACGCCTACATCCGGAAGATCTTCGTCGGTAATCGTGGCAAAGTACTCGCTGATAGGCTCCTAAGGTACCTAGAAGAAAACCACTTAAAAACGGAACTAGCGTCGCTTCCACTGATGTGCTGTGCATTTTGCCAACTGACAAAGTTTACGAATGGACAAGATTTCAAGGATATGAACACCATCAGCACTTTGTTTGATAAGCTAATTCAGTGCCTTGTGAGATATCACCCTCGGTCGGTTGAGCAAATGCAGCCAATGAGACGAAGCAGGAAAGAATCGACAGCACAAAACTCTAACAATAGAACTTCCGGTGCGTGCAGAGGTATGACCACTGAAGAAAGCAACAACCTGCTTAACGAGTTGGGCAAAGTTGCACTTGAAGGGTTTTTCAGACCGAGGGATGAATCTCAGACAGAAGAACTGATCTTCAGTAGGAGGGACTTCCAAAATTGTAAACCTAGCCCAGACGATGTCATCAAAGGAGGTTGCAAAATAGGCATCCTCTATCATGATGCCGAAGCAGAATACAGACCGACAGAATACGAAGAGCTGGAAATCAACAATGAAGACATCGACAATTCCGCGCGAACCTTGAACTTTGTCTTGAAGATATTTCAAGAAAAACTGTCCGGGAAGTGCCTCGCTCAACTTTCCAAAGATAATGAACAAGAATTCTTGTGCCATGTCAAATCTATCCAGTCGATGCAGCGAGCCACTGATCTCGGTAATGTCCTGATGTTTGCATGTGGGTCGGATATTCGAGCTGCGCGTGTTATCTTGGAACATATCGCTGAACTCATGTTGCCGGAAGCTGACAAAATTTCTGACTTCATGAAAGGAAAGCTGCACTACACCAATTGTCACCAGGTGCAAAAGATCGTTGAGTTCTGCTTCCAGCTCAACTTTGAGAGCCAGAGTAAAGGGGAGCTTAACGATGTCCTGGGACGTATTCTCAGCGGCTGCACCCGAATCAGACTTGTCGGCATTTCGAGCTATGTCATGAAGTCACTGGGATATGCGTTAGAATACAGCAAGGGTCTTCCCATCAAGGCACTGGAGCTCATCAGACTGCATCTCGACTCCAGCTCTGAGTTTCGAGAGTTTCTTAATACATTTTCTGGTTTGGAAGAGGAAGTGTCAAGCTCAATGAATAAGAAACTGCGAAAGAAGAAGAAACCTGGTTTGGTGGCGCTCACTCAGGGTAAGCGCATAGAAATGCTTCAAAATGGCGACTCAAATGAAAAGTGTCCGAAGTATCTGTTACAGCGTACTGACGACGTATTCGTCACTCTGCTTCCAGTGTGGCAGAACATCAGCAAGATGCAAAAGAGTGAGTGGAACTTTCGACCAGTCATTGAGGGCTTGAAACACTGTCCCCTGGAAGAATTGATCCTGAATGGAGTCAAAGCAGAGCCAAACGACTGGATGACACTGTTTTCTACGATCAAAAGTACGTCGTTTAATTCCCTGCAAAAGCTGACACTTGGAATGACAGGCATCGAGGATGAGCATCTTGCAAGTCTTGCACCGGCTATCAGATCCCAGACCAACCTGCGGTATTTGAAACTGTCGGGGAACGAGGTCGGTATCGACTTTCTGGAAGCACTTGAGGGCGACCCGCTGACAACGTTAGAGACTCTGATCTTGGACAAAACAGAAATGGACACACAGGCGCTTGAATTGCTTGGAAAGCTTCTCCGCTGCTTTCCTGCATTACGAAAACTTGACATCCGACGCAATGAAGGCTCTACTGACCTTGCAATAAAGAGTGTACTTGATAACGTGCATCACTGTGGCAACCTGGAGTGCTTCATGATCTCTCTGTATCAGGTTACAGAGAGTGTACTCGACACTCTTCACCAGAAGGTAATATCCATGGAAAAGCTAAAAGAATTACACCTTGTTCACACACCAGATCCCGAGATGGTCCTGCGGAAAGTTGCTGGTATGCTTCCCATGATGTTAAGACTTCAAGACCTGAGAATATCGGGTAAACCCCCTAACAAGACTGAATGTCAATCAAGCGATGGGGCGACAGACGGAAGAGTCAGCACTGCCACTGCACGGAGTTTCGCGGATTCCATTGCTGCTACCACTTCCCTCAAGTTCGTCAGTCTCTTGTACTCCACCATGGATGCAGCAGGGTTTCTCTATCTCCTGCAGAAATGTGACATGGCAACTAAAAGTGGGCTGGAAACGCTTAGGTGAGTATCAATACTTCAAGAAGAGTACCCTTTTCCAGATATGATTTCTAAAGACAACATCGAGGCTTCCTGTTATATAATTTTCTGTTGAACATTGGTATACACTGTACATACAAATTAATTAATCATTTACAATGCTATTTCATTTCATTAAGTGCCATTTTATGAACTTTCCCCCGAAAAATATGTTTTTGACATCCATGTACAGATCAAACAATTATTTAACGTTCAAGAGGACTTTTCTGAATAATAACACAAAGTATATGCAGCGGAGAATAGTTACAATAATAATAGTAGTTGCATTTATATGGCGCTTTGGTGTTTCTAAGTGCATTGGTGCTATTCACACAAAAAGACTAGAAAACACAATAACATTAGGAAGATGCAAAACCGAAATCACAGTCACAAACAAAGAGGAAAAAACAAGTCATGTGATACAGACATACAACAATAATAACTGACTGTGTGCGCCTCCAAAAAAACAAACAAACAAACAAAAAAACACCAACTGATTTAACAGATGAGTTTTGAGGAAGATTTCATATGTTTCAATAGATGATACATTCTAAATATATATGAAGAGTGAGTTTATTCCAAAGGGTGGGGGTAATGGAGGAGAAGGTTTGGTCACCATAACGAGTTTTTGTATATACGTGGGCCATTAAATAATTGGAGCTAGGAAGATGAACGGAGGGATCTGGCAGAAGAGAAGGAGCGAAGAGAGACTAGGTTTTGAAGATACGCAGGTGCAAGATTACGTGTGATTTTGTACATCTGAAGTAGGTTCTTGAAAGTAACGCGGGTGTGGACCGGTAGTCAAGGGAGTGAACGTGTATAACGTGCAAAATAAACACTAGAATATCTATATCGGGACATTCAAAGTGTCACAATAGAAACAATTACTCTTGTGTAATGCTATCTGTCATTGATGAGCATATAGGCGAGGTGATGTCACATCGCATAAGTTTCCATTAAACTCTCGAACGAACATTTATATGCTTTTTTCAATCATAAACGATTTATTCTTATCAAGTTATTTCATGTTGAAATAACCTATTGAAGGTTACGTCTACACAGCTGCTACAGTATAATGTATCAACTCAATCCTGATTTTCATAACATAAGTTAGATGCAGAAGAGGAGAAAACGTGATTGAGTCCTTCGTATCAAGATTATTGAATAGTTGTACATGTATGATAACTTTGCAAGACATCCTTTCAAATACCTTTGTGTCCCCTCACGATTGTGGCATATATTTTATTGCATTTAACACTGATTTTCAAAGTATCTACTTTACCAAAACATTAGTTGTCAGATGGACAGGTGACTTCGCATTGTTTGTTTTTTTTTTTCGTTGCATTTCCCTTTCCTTTGGTAATTTTGGAGGGAAAGTAAGTTGCCACCATAATTCTTTGATGAAAAAGAAAAATCACGATAATTCAGTGATCTGATATCGAATGTCTTTTCCGCAACCCAAGATTTGTTGTTCTTGTTGTTGTTCTTGTTGTTGTTGACAGAAAGTTTTCTTTGCTGAAAGAGTCACATGATGATCTTATTTTTCCCCTTTGCCTTGTTTACCCCTTCTCGAATGGAATGACCTCAAGATTCTCAAAGGAGCGCGTTCCCAAAGATGACCACGTTAGCCTACCAGTAAGGGAGGCAGAGAAAAAATTCCTCCGAATCTGGGTCTGATGTGAGAGAGCCATCAACGAGGAGGCCAGCTAAATCGGAACAGATTTCCACACAACAAGATCGTAGGATTCTTGCTCTATAGTAACGAGGAGAAGGTGTGTCTTTTTGTTATTTACAGTAAAGACAATCTGGAAATTATAATGTATCTGACATTATTATCTAAACTTGTACACATGTGTATTTTCTGCGTATTTCATCATTGCATATACGGTGCTATGATACTCATTACCCCCACGGCGCTTATTTATGTTTTACCGTGATTGGTAATTGTTTGTATCTTCGGATGCGTTCGAGGGCTCAGAAGTGAACCAAAGCGAACCAACCATTTTAGCGTACCGAACCGTACTATTACACTTGGAGCGTTCGAGAGCTCAGTTGAGAAAGCGTCAGTACGTCATGAGTAAAGCTGTTAGAGGGGTTCACATTTTGTAGTAACAATGTCATTCACCTGGTGCGTTTGAACTACCTACAGATGTCCGAACAAAGAGAATGAACTCTTTGTATTGTGACGTATACGCTCATTCTTGACATGGCTAACTTTTGGTATGCTTTTGGTACCCTTTTAAAGGACATCATAGGGAAGTGGTCCACTTTTGGCTCGGTTCGGTACATTATACTGTAGGAGCGTTCGAGCGCACCTCTGGCGCAGGTTCGGTACAGTTTAGTTCGCTTTACGAGAGCGCTCGAAAGCACCCTTTGCCTTTCTGTTGGCAACATTTTGGTAATTTTCTTGAACGAATGAGATAAAATTTTCTATGCAAGTCAGACCTTAGGTAATGAAGGACATTATTCATCACTGTCAAGATCCATTAATGTCTCCACAATTTCAAGTCACATCAAACATAGCATTAAGCTTAATAAGACTTCATGTTTCTCGTCATCTCATCATTGTTATTGGGTCTCTGAAGTAGACTAAAAGGAGTCGGGGAAAATATTTTGTGTGTGCACGTGTGCTTTTTTTTGTGAAACATATTTTTTGAATGCCTTTTTAGCACATAATATGAGCAATTTCTACCTGTATTCATTGTTCAGCACCAAACTTAAGTGGTAGAGCCTATCTTCTCATGTTACAGAAGAAATGTGTCATGCTATTTATACACGTACAACGTGTGTATTTGTGTGTGTGAGTGTGTATCTTTAAACATGTAACAGGGTGTAACTTCGGCAGCACTTCGGCAGCACTTCGGCAGCACTTCGACAGCACAAACTGGAATATTTCTGAAGACCGAGAAGCGTTGTGTACATCCAAAATTATTATTTTTTGGTTGTTGGATATGTCATATTTCTCTTATCCCCTCGTTATCTTCATTAAATATGAGAAAGCCTAATCAATTATATTTAAGATGACACCCCACTTGCTATATGATTGGGTGTTCTTGGAATGTGCAAAACAGCTGAGTATGGAGACAGATCAAAAGTGAAAAGTCGCAACAATAATATTCTGCTATTGATAATGTACAGTTTTCATGAAAAAAGGCCACTGGAATAAGCAATGCTGAAATGAGAGCACTTTCAAAAACTCTCATTTCCTAAACATTAGATGACTGTTTGGTCAACCTTTATGTTTGATTTTAATCTGCAGATACTACTGCAGTTTTTAATTCATGGATGAAGCCTAGAATCTAATGATAATCTCACAATGCATTCTTTTCGAGCACATTCCTTCCCTGAAACGACAAAGCAAATGGGAATTATACTGTTTGACTTAACATGTTTGCTCTATTTTGCAACATTTCACATTTGACCTTTCCTCATACTCAGTCGTACTGTGCATTCCAGGAATGCATAATGTTAACAAGTGAGTTGTCGTTGCAAAGAAAATTAATCAAGCTTTCTTATGATGCCACATTTGAATGAAATGATGTAGTTTTAAGAGAAATATGATACATCGAATTGGAATTTTACAATTTTTTGAGGAGTTTATTATGTCTCTGCTGACATTGCCACACACACACAAAAAAAAAAAACAGATTTATGCACTGTTCAAGATTACGTACAATATATACTCTTGAAATAAAGCAACGTCAAGCCAGAATTTCATATTTATGTTTCTAAATCGTTTAATACATGAGTGAAACACGACACAGAAATGGCAGAAATTGTAGATAAAAAATTATCAACAACTTTGCACGTGAAAATGCATCAGGTATAAAGCGTTACACCACATGCATACTTAGCCGTCTGAACACCATGTTTCCATGCATGTGTATTTAGTAGGAAAAATTAACTTTTGCGTTACTTTTTTAAAGAGTGTATAAACATTTTTCATATCAAAAGCTAAAATGTTCATCCCTCCCACGTTCAAGCCAAACTAAGCCATTTAGTGTATACGACGTACATGGGTTATATCAGATGCCGTTTTTGTTTTGCTGGACAAGCCGAATGTATAATATAGGCCACATTCTCGTTCCATTGAAATGAAACACGTAAACCGCACGAGACATTCGGTTACTGGCAACACTCTCCGAAGTTTCACGACAAAAAGTGTTTAAAGAGAATATCTGTTTGTGAGGACGGTATACAGTGTACAGTATTGATAAGAGCCCGTATTAAACAGCTATAGCAGAGATAGGGACGGTATCATTATGGGCGTCTATTGGTTCGTAAACACCGTATGATAAGAATTAATGAACATCCATTTATGAGACCATCCCCACCTCTGCTCTGGCTGTGGCATACATTTATACTAGGTGTTACAAAAAACACTTTACACTTTTGATGCTTAATAGCTCGAAAACTATACGTCAGATAACACTGTCATTGGTATAAGTAATAGCTGAATAGTGTACAATTTATATAGTTGGAGGTTATTTGAATATGAAAACTAATACCAGTTTCATGAAATCCATGATCAATTTCAAAGTTAGGTTCCGGATTTTGATCAAATTTGAACCCTCTGTACAAAACCTGAACTTTACACAGGAACTAATGATGTGTATGTGAGTGTGTACTTACAATGACCCTGATCTGGATACCACCTGTTCAGAGCTCTGCTCCAAGGCACATGGATGCTTATCAATTATTCATGATTGATTGCCCTAGGCACTGCTAGTCTGAATTCCTAGCAAAGGGTGAAATGCATGCACTTGAAAAAAGTAAGCACATGTTTCCATGTGCTTGCATACACCACATTTCAGAATGAATAAAGACTAGTATAGCTGATAGTGGAATTCCTCATGAATAGAAATAATGGAGCATTCAAATCCTGGTCACTGTCCAGGACCATTGTCTCGGTGTCAACTACACACTCCCATACACACCAATTGACTTCTGTGCAAAGTTAAAGTTTTGTACAGAGGGTTGAAAATAGAGCAAAACCTGAAACCTAACTGAAAAATTAATGTTTAATTTCATGAAACTGAATTATGCTGTCATTTTAAAATTGCCTCCAACAAAATTGTGCACTATTCAGCTATTGCTCATATCAATGTCAGTGTTATCTGGTGTACAGTTTTTGAACTATTCAGGATCAAAAGTGCGAAATGTTTTTTATAACACCTAGTATTTGCCCAGAATGAACAATTCCTGCTTGCAGTATTTGCATATGAATCACCTTGTAATGGTTTGACCGTTGAACTAAGTGTACTGCAGTATTTTCTCCAGAAAGGTATTGCTGAAGCGAAGCGTGGACGCATTTTTATATCACGGAAATTGATCTCAGTCAACTTTTTTAGCACTATCTTGTTACCTTGTAACTCCAGACGTTCGTAGATTCAGAGTAGAACCGCGCGCAACGTGGTTGCTCGTTCATACACTTTTGTAGTTAACATTGTTGTTAGGCAGTATTATACATAATGTATGTGGTGGTAATGTGGATGAATTGGAATGGATCGATGTTGTTTGTTATTACTCATTCCAGTATCATAGATATAACAACATGTATTCCGCACGTTACCTTTAATATGTTCAGTACGTTGACACTCTTCTGGCTTGGGTACTGATCATGGTTATCAAGTACATGTACATTCTATATGGTTCTGTGTATGCTTTGAGGATTTTACCTCATAAAAATGAAATCTACTACATGTATTATCAATCGTGTAATACATACACGTGACATTGAGACTTCAAGAGTGATGAAATTGTCGTTTCTGAAATAAATTTGTTCTTTGTTGAAAGTTAATCTAATGCTCCTTGATATTCTTGATTGCGTAACTGTCGGTACACGTTATGACAATGCCCTAATCTTATGACGAACAGAATACGCGTAGTTATCCAGTATTGGACTGAGGGTCTACCACATAACGAAGTTCGTATAGGTTGTACATTTGTATACGTGTACATCTTTCCCCCTTACCCAAAGTATACCTATGTAGTGCATGTATAACATGTAGGCCTATACGATCGACTTTTACCACATGTCAAGCGATATCCTTCTCTATCATGTTGACCTGTATATCCTACAGTACTGATATCCTATAATCTCTTCATCAAACAGATAAGTTCCTTTCTCTATTAATCAGTACATAAACCACACAAAATTAAAATGTAGGGGTTCATCATACAATGCACTTCCATTATGATGAATATACATGTACAATGTACATTCCATGTACTGTAATTTGCGTCGTTCTGGGTGTATTTTCTATGTGTTTTCCATAAAATTGATCTAAGTGTCACTTGATGATATGACACGAATTCACGAAGAAACGAACTGTGTCAGCTAAAGAAACCCGGAAGTGGCACCAGAAGTTGCGCTGAAAAGGCTTTTTTTTTTTTTTTTTTTTGCTTGTTAGTTCATGAAACCCGGAAGTGCCCCTGCTCCTCCCCCCCCCCCCCCACACACACACATTTGAAAACGTTCCGCCGGCGGTGATGACAGATATTACAGTTCTATTCTCGTGAATTTGAAGCATGAATTTCATTCCTTCATTATCAAAGTTGAAAAGATAACGGGTGCCCGTCACGAGCACGACACACACGAGTTATACAGCACACGAGTCATTACTGCCCACGAGTATACAGCCCACTATGAAAAAACTTAGACCCACAAGCTCACAAAGACCCACGAGCTTCACATATTTATTATCAAGAGGCTTAACTTGGGTAGTGTCGAGGTTGTGGACCTTGTTTGCTTAATTTCTAGCTCGTGGGCCTTTTTTTTTTACTAGTGTCTAGCACGAGAGCCTATACAGTATATTACCTCAGTGTCTAGCTTGTGGGCCTGTTTTTATGTCTTTAGTGCATGATCTGTATGGCGGGTGGTGTCCAGCTCTTTGCATGACCCCAAAATAACAAATACAGTGCACTCCCGTTATAACGAACACGGTTATAACGAAATCCCGGTTATACAACGAAGTAAAAATTTAGGCCGCAGCATAATCCGCTCTGTGATTTTGTTGTTGTTGTTGTTGTATATTAAATTTTGTTCGGTTATAGCAAAATTTCGATATATAATTTATAGCGATAGAAAACTTCCGGTCCTGAGGACTTCGTTATAATAACGGAAGTCCACTGTATAGCAGATGAATGGCATTATTATTGATAGAGTAACGTCATAATCATTAAAAATGTGCGCGAGAGTGTGTGTTACGTGTGTGTGGGGGTGTCTGTCTGTGTGTGTGTGTGTGTGTGGGAGGGGGTTGATTAGCAATATGACATCTCCGAATAAACTCTGGTGTCTCGTAGTTCTTACTTTGCAACTTCGTGCTTACCATGAACATTGCGTCTATATAAAGGCCTACAACCATGTATAAAAAAAGACGGTGCCTCACTGACGATGAATTCAACTTTCCTTTCAACTAGCACACATGCAGGGAGTATGCCTTACATAAACATATTACATGGCATAATACAGGTGGGGTAAAGTACATGTACATGTGTTGTAAAGTTTAATGATGAGGGCCAGGTGAAGAGGTATATACCTTGTATACGGAAAAAAAAAATATGATTACACTAGTTTTATAAAATATTGTTCATGCTATGCTATCTGCGAGACTTTATTTTCTTTTTTAAAGCAAATGATACAATTCAAGTATTGGAATATTCTGAGTACTGAAAATAAGAAATACAAATAATCCTTAAAATAGAAATGAAAATAATGTGAGGACATGATTGTGAGAAAAATCCGTCTCTCACCACATTTTTCTTTAGTTTTCTTCCTCCATTGTACATGTACTCGGGACCTATATAGGATTTAGGTGTATTTTTAAGTACTAAAATAATACTTCTATATAATGAAAAGTCCTTGTTTGATTTGAATGTTGATTGATACTGGTCTTTAGCGCTATTCCATATTTGTGTATTGCTTTTGTATTTATATTTACATACCATTATTACTTTGTCTTCGAATACATGTAATGTTGAATATATACTGTATATACGGCTAGTAAATCAGCTCTAGCAATGGCTGACGGGGTAACCATTTCCAGGAGTGGAGAATAGATAATTCGATATATCATTGTATTAATCAATTTATGATTTTAGTTGATTGATTAATGCATAATGATGAAATTATGATCTTCTATAAGAAAGACTGAAATGTGAATTCCCCAGCAATGATAACCGAATATTTGTGTTAATTTTTATGTCAAGGTAATGTATTTCTTCTCTTTTTAAACATCTATGCATTATAGGAACTACCGATACTTGTGGAGAAATGCGCATATTTACTTTACATTATTATACTTTGCACATACATCAAAAGGACAATAAACATCTGTCTCGATGTCGGCACTAAAGTTAACATCATGCAGACCCTTGAAAACAGTCCACTATGACAGAACTTCTGCTAAAGCTAACTCTCAAACCGTTAAATGCAAATACATGTACTTATCTTGAGCCAGATAAACAAAGGATCAATCATTAACTTCCAGTATAACTTCCACTGACTTACAGGCTAGGTTTTGAAGGCCAGATCATGACATTCGCGCTACAATGCATGATGCATGAGTTGCTTGGGTGGACGAACTTTTGACAGGACTTACTATTCCTACAGTTTGTTTAGTTTGGCCATCAAATTTAACAATGATGTAGATATAGAGAATCGATTCTTTCGAGATGTTCCAGATCTACGCCTCGCAAATGCACGGTCAAGGGAGGATGATAAATAGGGAATGCTCTATTGGTAGGGGGAACATGATTGTAGGGACGTTACTCAGTAGGCCTAAATTAAAGTTGCTACGTCTACGCATGAAATATTGTTCCAGGACATCCATTACTGATTACAAATCCTGCCCTATAGTACATCAAAAATACCTAGTCAAACAGAGCTGATGATAAACCATTATTCCATCCGCCTTTCATATAATCTAATCCCTCAACCCCCCCCCAAAAAAAAAACAGACTAATTCACAGCCGACTTTTTAAAAGTGTGTGTGGGGGGGGGGGGGGAGCAGTTTACATTGCTGCGGTGTCACTTCCGGGTTTCATCAGCTAACAAGCAAAAAAAAAAGTTTTCAGCGTAACTTTCTGATTGGATTTCTTCAGCTGACAAGCAAAAACAAACAAACAAAAAACAAAACAAACAAACAAACAAACAACAAAACAACCCCCCCCCCCAAAAAAAAAAAAAAAACCTGCGTTCACACTTCAAGGTTTCATTTCATCGGGTGTCAAAGATTGTTAAAAAAAAAAAAAAAAGCGAGGGGGAGGGGGGGCATCCGGTTCCGCCAGCCCTGTCATTTGGTGCACATTTTTTGTTCGTAAAATACCATAGTTGGACTGAAAATGAAATGTGTCAATTTAAAGAGTTGCCTTCTGCACAAGGAAAAAAACAAAACCAAGAACAACCCTGAATAAATAAAAACGTGATATGAATGAATACAAAAGTTCGCTCACCAGCCTCTATGGAGTTCATTTACCCTATACGCTCTCTGGTGAACTTTAACAGAGATGTAATAAGAAAACAGTACGCTGTGATCTAACCTGTGCCTAGCTCCTCTTTCCTCGTTCACCTGTCATTACAGGAAGTTTATTCACCTTCTGCTCTACACTATGTCTTATCTGAACAGAGATGTAATGATCTAATCTGCATGTAACTCCCGGGATGTATAACTCCTATTTCATCGCTCTTGATAGAACTATCCTAAGCGATTCAAACTGAAGAACATATCAATGTGTCTTTCTCCAAAATACGTTGCATCCAAACTTGCGAAACGACTGAAAAACTCATAATTTCAAGAGGTCTACTTAAAAAAGAAGGCATATGTAGCTCGTTCAATATCGCGGGATTGCTCGATAGGAGGTAAAGTGTGCGTGCATCATGATGGAACCCGCAGCTGAACCAAGAATAAAATTTATGTCTCAGCATCCCAGGCTACCGAGGGGTTTGTGGAACCGCCTGGCCGTAGCTCTCGGATGCTTCATGACGGCAGTTCTAGCTACGGGAATTCATGGTAAGTATATCTAGGGTATGCAACTTTCAGAAACGAATAAAGAGAGCATGTTTTTTCAAAAGGTCTAAACCGTGGGTTACATGCAACATCCGGCTTAAAAAAAAAACACTCGCAAAGCAATTGTATTTGAAAAGTTTCATTTGTATAACTTTTAAATGAGCATAATGGGTTGAAAAGGGGGGTTGTTTAATATGACGTGATAACAAGTCTAGTTGATGAATCACAACGGCAATGTATAGCATAATACCTGTTCAGTCAGACCATTTTTATCTTAATGCAACATAATAATCATATTCGTCTTTATTCCATTCGGTTTGATTGAAAGTAGAGGAGAAAATTGAACGAATAATAGTATTGTGAATCGGATGAATGTCCAAATATAGAACAAAGTGTTTTACTGATGAGCTCAGGATCATTATTACACGTGTTTAATAGGAACACACTTTATCCAAGTCTCATAATGTTCGATGCTTTTGAAGATATTCATTCGTTCAAACAGTTTTTTTTTCTCGTATAGTGAATAATAGCAGCTCTCTCTGATGTGACAACACATTGTTTGCTCGTGTACATTTTGAGACATCCTGATATATAATATGAAGAGCTTTCAACCGAAAGGCGCAAAATCCATTGAAAAGTGATGGATTTAGCGCTTTTTGGAAACGAGTTCTTCATAATATACACATAGAAATAATGCAAGGCTCGGTAAAGTTTGCCAGGACCATGTCATGCAGCAATGTGAGAGATAATGTACCACAACATGAATGGCATAATAACATATCGGGGGATAAACCATTTCAAATCTATAATGACCACATGATACAATAAATTTATATCTTCTTCCTCGTCTCAGTGGAATGAATTTCCTGTAATGTTTTTTATTGGACGAATAAAAATGAATTGAATTGAATTGAAATGAATTGAATATTCTGTTTTTGCAGTGATACACAAGAGAAAAATCAGTAATGTGCACACTAATCCCCAAACCAAAGATTGGTGTGACCCAAGCAGTACACCTCACTATTCCCTCTGCTTCCTTTCAAAGTGTTGTTTGGTTGGTTGGTATTTATATCCGTCAAGATAGCACTCATGCAAATACACCAATATGATATACTTACGATGAATACGGCTGGATGTATTCCTACTGATCACGTGATACTATATGTTACAAGAATATACAAGTACCATCATTTTGACCATGTATATTGTTTGGAAATGAAAATAAAACAGGAACGAATGAAAGAATGAATAGCCTCACTCGGCGAATATCCATAATGACACCGCTGTTTGACAGGAGGGTTCAGATTACATTGTAAGTGAATTAATTTGATACATAATATGTGAGACATTACATACACGAAAAAGAAAAAAAAATACGAAGTAAATGAACACGAAAGAAAAGAAAAAAAAAACACTATACATTATTCCTACAAAATCACATATAACGGTAATGCGCCCAATTCTATTTGTCAGTGTGATGATTATTCGCTTGCTGCTCATGAGGGGAGAAAAGTTGAGCGAAACATTAACAACTAAATGCCATTATTGTCAACCATGTGGATCTTGGCATTCAATTTTCGTTATTAAAAACTGAAGAACTAATGAAGAATCATGAACAATTATCTTTCCAACTAAAAAAAATAATCAAACTTCGTCAAATTCCATTTACTGCTACCTGAGGAGGTACGTAAAAAGTGAAATGTCACTCATTGTCAGCGCGTCTGAAATTAATACAGCGAAACCAAATGAACAGAGAAGTAAAAATATCATGACGTCGGAAAAAAACATAAGAAAGTTACGGAATTGAAAAGGACACTAGGTCTTACATGTTTTCCTGAGACAATGACATTAGTGAATGAAGGGATATTAATTATCATCGCGTCGCTAATTTTCTCGGGGTTTGTGCTGTACCATACCTGTTGGATCATAAACATTTAACGCTTTAATGTATAATAGTCAAAAATTGAGAAACTACAACTCTTTCATTCTCCTTAGAATGTTCCGTTGGAAAACACTTCTACACTCAATGTATTCTATCGATATACTTCATTCCTTATACCAAAAATAATGAATATAGCGAAAATTTCTAAGCAGTTGATGGACACATGGGACACGTGTGACGTGATGATGTCATCACCTATCTAATTTGCATAATGGCTTATGCGAGTATGACTAATGTCACTGTTAAGCGATTTTTTCTCTTTTTTTTAAACCATTTCTTATCGTTCTTTGTTTGTTTGGATTTTGAGGGGACTTATACAGTTCTATCTGTTTTGGTTTTACACAGAGAGGCTTGTCATTCTGTCATTGCAACAGTCAATGACAAAAACTTTGGGAAAATACTGTCGTATCATATTGACTATTGACCAGTCATCTGCCATTAGGCCTACAGCTATTGCTGAATGGGCACTTCGAAGGAAGTACTATTTCTTGCGGAATACTGCATTTTTTTCGCGTGTATAGAGTAAGACATCACCTCACCATTTCTAATACTTGTATATGTTTTTATTACTCCTATCAAGTTATATGAAATGCATACACCTCCAAAGACTAACAAAGTAACATAATTCATTCGTAAATTTAGAGTTCATAATTTGGTCGCTTTTGGTATCTGTCTATCTATAATTACAACAACCAAAAAATAAATAAAACGAAACATACGCTTCCTTGCCAGGATGAAGCGTCGTAATGCCATTCTAGGTTTTTATGACATGATGTATATATATATATATATATATATATATATATATATATATATATATATATATATATATATATATATATATATGATTATATATATATATATATTACACTCGTGTAAATAGCCAGCTGTTTTAAAAGTGCTTCTAAGAACGCGATGGAAGGTGATAATTTCTTAACACCTAAGTCCTTAGACAGACAGTTGGTATTTATAAGTTTGTTGAACCTGGCCAGGGGTTTAGATAGTGGGCTGTTGATAATATCTCGCTTCTTCAGTGTTTAGGGTGCATGGGTAAAAGGCCAACGAACCGTTTTAATGCGATCGTGATACAAAGGTTAGGACAGCAGGAGTTTCAGCCGCCACAGAGTACATGAGATGGTACGAGCAATAACATCTCATGAAAACCCGGTGTTATGAATATGCATTTATGTAAAGTAAGTAGAGTTGTATCACCTAATCAGCCCACGTGGGGCAGAGGAAGATTCGAAACACTTGAGACTATGACGCTCAAAGGGAGGAATAAAGTTTTGTTGTTACAGTAAGGAAGTCTGGTGTGGTGGTATCTGTTTGATGTTAGTGAATGATTACGTGTGAGATATTGAGTTATCATCATCTTTTCCTCTCCTCCGTAATACCGGCTAATAGCATAGCAGAACTACTATAACAGTTCAGTTCAGCTTATTTATTCTACATGATTTCTATGCAAGACGCATTTGTTATGAAGAAAATACACAGTTTAAAGCTGAATAAATACTATTTTTGCAGTTTAACATTTCAGCTTTAAATTCGACGAATGATGACTTGGCTTGTTTTTCGATCTCTATTCTCTCAGGGTGTGTTTTTTTTTTCACTCACCGTCTCCTGTTAATTTCTTCTTGTCTGTGAGTCTGTCTTGAAAGGTTTAATGCATGGTGTTTCTCCCAATTCTGCCTCTCATTCTACAACTGGTTTACCTCTGCTGGATGGATAACGTGTGAATGACAAATTACCTGAGTTAACCTCCTCAGTGGAAAGAGATTGATGTGAACGAACTTATTTGATTTCCGTTCCCCTTCTCCCCTCTTCCTCCTCCTCCTCCTCTCTTTCTATCTATTTCTCTCTCTGTCTCTCTTAGTATCTCAAAAAAGCAAAAAAAAGTATGTTTTTCTTCTTTTCCCGTTCTGCATCATTTCATGTATTGTTATACCAAGTTTTTCGACTTACCATGTCTAAAGATTTCTTCATAAATCGTGTGTGCTATGCCTGTCTTTTGCATGTTACATAGGGGACTGGCTGCTTTTCTACGTCCAGTCGAAAAATCTTTGGTGGGGGACAAACAAATTCAGTGACCCTTCCCTTGGCAGGTTTGTCCCCGATCAGGACAACAGGACAACCGGACAAAATTTAGAATTACTTGATAGATATTACATGAAGGTAAGACAATGCTTTTTTGTTGTTGTTGTTCATTTTCCATCTGAGAAGATGAATGAATGAAGTGGGATCTTTTACGTGCATGAGTTGTGACTTTCTCACACACGGGACCTCCATTTTATGGGACAGAGTGTTTTGCCTCTTGCTAGAGGGGACGGTATGATTACACACATGCTCAGTCCAGACTCGGGTTCGAACCCGGGCCGCTTGGGTGGGAGGCAGACGCGCTACCGACTGAGCGAACTCACCGACATGACCGACTCAAATGCTAACTTATAATAATATGGAGAAGCAGACGAAAAATGGCAACATTATTAGATTGAGGTGAAAATGAGAGGAATAATAAAAGAGAGGCAATTGATAAGGAAGGGGGAAAGAGGTTACAAGCCGAAAAAAAAGAAATAAAAGAACAGCATACAAAGGAGAGGTCGTTGTTCTACAAAATTGTTATACATGTAAGATTAAAATCAGTTCAACAGCGTGTATTGTAATTTGGAGAGGTCACAACCTATCATCACCATACTTTTGTTTCGCACTATCAGTTTACTTAACATATAATACTAATTCGAGTTCGACTTGTTTAATCATCTTTTTTTTTTTGGTAAAATGTTTCTGAACAGCAACAGAACGCTCTATTGGCTAGATAACTGCTATATTATTTCTGTTTTCTGTTTTAGTGCAGGCTTACTTTCCCTAGAGAGCATATCTTCACTTGCTAATTTGACGTATTTTTTTCTTTTATCATTTTCACTATGCCATCTCGCAGGGAGTCTTGTTCTACATCATACAAAGTTTGATCGGCGGGTTCGTCATTCTTTACGGAGTCGGCGGTTGGTTGAAGTGGCATTTTTACATCCAAAGACGAGAGAGGGCAGCAGAGTGGAAATGTCAACCGGAACGGTTTCTAACGCCCGAAGACGATCGCTTGGAGTTTCTCCTTGGATCGATGAACATGGCGATTGGCTCCGTTTTATCAGGTGACCGAATTCCCTGATATCAAAATGGATGTAGCTAGATGCAACACTTGAAAGAGGAATTGAGACATAGGCACGTTGTTCTTGAGAAGAATTGAGAATTATTTGAATATGAAAGACATGTACTCTCATTACTGCGCTGGAAACGTAAAATTAATGTCTTATCACGTTCATTAATATTTGATTCTCCCATTTGTTTTAACACAAATCTTTACTCAAATTTCCATAAAGCTATGTTTCAATAAGACCACTTACAAACCAGCATTCTTCGGTGTGTAAATATATGAATGCTTTAGTGTTGATACTTATCTGTCCTTGAGGAGTAAAAGTGACATTTTCCATCTTACTTTTCACACTTATCAGGCATTCTCGTTACGTACATCATGAACGGCGGTCCGAACAAATTCTACTACAATATTTCCGACTACGGCTGGACCTATTTTCTGCTCTCCATACCCGTCAACTACCTTTACAACGAAGCTGCAGCATACTACGCCCACAAATCGATGCACATCCCGTTCTGGTACAAGCGCTACCACAAACTCCACCATCGTTTCAAGTGCCCCACCCCTTTCGGGGCGGTTGCCATGCATCCCTACGAATTCCTTACACTACAGTTTTTGATGGAGCTGCCGATATTCTTCGTACCAATGCACGCAGGTGATTCCTGAACAGTGGCAATGCAGGGTTCCTCTTGTGTGTTAAACAAACAAGCAAACAAACAAACAAACAAGCAATAAATGTAAAAGAACCTAACCAAAAAAAAAAAGCAAACCCAAAACAAAACAAAAAAAAACAAAACAAAACAAAACACCTACAATATCGGTACACTCTTTCGAAACACAGTTGCATCCTGTTTTTTTTTTTCTTTTTCTTTTTCTTTTTGCTAGGCCCTGTGAACCTGTTTACCTTTGGGAACAATGATTAAAAAAATTGTCAAGACATCACATTTGATGCATATGTGTAGGTCTGTTGTATCACAAAAGATTCTACCGTATAAAATTTTCGCAATAAAGCCTAAAGTATACGGAGATATCCGCATTTTTCTCAATAAACCATAACTGTAGACGTTTTAGTCTGGAAACATTTTTATTATAACTATTGTTCACATTTTGTGTATTAAACAATAATTAAAATCGATTATACGGATTCAAATTTTTACAGTAGTTGTTTCTATCCATAACTCACATTTTAGAACTATTTTAAAGCACTAATGCTTGGTTTTTGTTTCATTTGCAAATGTTAAATATTATGCCTTTAATATCAACGTCGTATTGAGATTAGATAACTTACTCAGATGCAACAACTACACTGTTTGAACAATATCAATGGCTTTACCAAGAATACTCTAAGTACAAAGGTTTGTTGTCTTTTCAGTTCATGTCTCGAACAAAATGTTGCTCTTTGAAACCCATGAAGTGTACTTGATTTCTTTGTTCCCCGAGGAGAAGTACATACAGAGATCATATGCTTTTATGCTGTCGTCATGCATATTACGAACCTTAACTATGATAATTATGTCAACGCTTTACTGCCCTGATCGGTATGCCTTTTAAAGTTCGACATAATTACGTTTAGTCAGAAGAGCAGGATATCAATTATTAGGATTATCAGCTGAAACATTATGACCCCTTAGAAACTGATGACATGATTTGATATATAATACTAAGTTCATTGTTGGTAACCTGTTGCGATAAGTTTTTCACAGCGACGGCAGCCTCTAACATGAACATATGACCAACACATTTTTCTTGCAAATAATTCGCCTTCTATCGTCGTGAATGTTCATGTTCTTAATATTCTAGGTGTATTTATCTTCTGGCTGATCTACGGTTACTACTACAGCATCATGGATCACTCCGGTATCAACCTTGATGCCTTGTGGCCATGGCAACCAGCCGTCATGTTCCATGACGACCATCACAGGTATATCATGTTAAATGAACCAGTGTCTACACCACCACACACACTGTGAAACAGGTTTTTAAAGTGGAGAGAGATCAGGCTTGGGAGCTATACAGAACACGCAAGGAAGATTCATCAATACGGACAGGAGAATTAGAAAGAAATCATAAATACACATGAACAAGAAGGAAATTTACGAATTGAAGAGAGGGAGCGATGGGAAACACTTGGAGAGACATTGAATAATAGTCAACAAAAATGTACGGGTAAAAAAAAATTAAATGACATTTTAAAGAGGGAATCTTGTGTCAATACAAGAAGAGCACTCTTGCATCAGCCTAAGCTTTATATCTGTTTGAAAGAATATGAGAAAAAACCATGGTCAGGAAACTGGCGTGCATGCAAAGTGGAAGGAAAAAGTAAGATTTAGTATACAGAGGTCTGTTCTACGACTTACAAATTTACACTTCGTGGTGTTAATTTGACACTGTGCCTGGTGTTATTTTGACACTGTACTGGTGTTAATTCAAAAATGACACCACATGGTGTTGATTTGATATTTGCTGGTGTTAATATCAATGGTTTAACACCCGTCCAGCTTCAATAAGGGACCACACCAGCTGGTGTTACTTTGGTGTAAATTTATTTTCACATTTTTTCAAAAATCTAGTATTTTAATGTAAAATTCTTGATCGTCTTGTTTAAATTAAAAATCAACAAGAAGTGCAGTTACTAAGATACTCTTCAAAAAACAGTTTAAAATTTGGAAATGACACCCGTAGGTGTTAATTTAACACCATAAATGAGCACCGAAAATTTAACACCAGCTCGGTGTTCACTATTTAACACCGGACTTTTTGCAGAGTAGCATGTAGTGAAGTGGATAAAACACTTAACAAGAGATCAGGGGATCAAATCCCTTCCGCCAAATACATTCTCGGATAAGATGTTTGACCACTACTTCACTCCTAACCAAGATGTGTTAATGGATACCTGACAATCCTTTTGAATTGTAGTATTTATACTGACGGGGAAACCCTTATTTTATAACATTCAGAGGAAACAGTATCGTTTTATTTCTGTCATCGAATACTGTTCGATATCTTTCCCCAAGATCTTGATGTAATAACACAGTTTGCCTTTAACATTTGTTTATTTTTTTAAAGACTCTTCCACTGCAACTACGGCTTCAATACAACTATGTTTGACAAGCTGCACGGGACGCTCATGAGAAAAGACAGGCACTATTCAGAGACAATATTCGGTGGAAAGGGCGCCCCCATTACACCGAAAGCTGTCAAGAAAGGAGAGTAGACATTCGTGCTTGCAGACATTGAGCTCTGGCCCTGTGTGGGATATGACAAGCAAATCAACGGAACCAGTCATCGGATGTGGCCTAAATGTAGGCCTACTGAATATCACCTGATATTTCTTTGATCAGCTGAGACTATTGAAAAGATTCTATTGAGACTATTGAACAGTTGAAGACTAAAGGCTTGCCCTGGTCAGTCGGGCCACTTGAGCAGGAGTTACAAGTTGCCACTATGGATCTTCAGGTAGCCCGGAATGGGAACGCACGGAGAAAGTTACTGTGTATAGTCAGCGAATTGTAGATAAAGTAATCATACAATGATTAGTAATTAACTCTATCAATACTTCACAAGAGCTGCATGAACCTCGAATGTGCACGTCTATGCAATGATACAATACACTCTAATTCTCGTAACAAAACACAGAAATCTCGACACGAGTTTTGCTGAAAGATAGTCATGATAGAAAGTCTGTCCTCATTTAATAGCATTAAATTTCAAAAGGAGAAAAAAGGGAATCAGTGGCTATCCTAATGACGCAAACAGTTGTCCAGTATCTTTGCTTTGTTTAGTAAGATTGTGTCATAATTTTGTTTTCATATTCTACACGTGGACGGCAATCACTCCTTTCAAGTTTCGAATACAGACACCAAATTCACAGCCTATAATTAACAAAATTTTCCTTCCTTTTTTCTCTTTCTGTAGTCTGACTGCAGAATTCAGAAATCCATTTGAAGCATATTATACGACTGACAGAAATGGACAAGTATCAAAGAACTGCGAATAGATTTACTTTTTTGAACATCATTTCTTTCAGTCGTGGTATGACAGATTATTTGTTATGTTTGCAGAACAATAAACAACATGATACTTACTTGTATCTTATCTTAAAGTATATCGGGTGACTCTTAGCATCTGCATTGTCATTAACTTAATCCGCGTTCTTACGTCATACTTGTTTCTACTATTGTTATGAACCGCATAAATGAAAATCCTCATCGGCACGAATCCAGGCTCGGAAAGAAAGAAATCAAGAAAGAGAGATAATAATTTTTTCCAAGTAAGATTGACAGACTTTCTAAGATGTAATAGATTGGCTTGATCGAACAATTTTATTACAGTAGGTCCTATATCCATCTACTGTAACACAGCATAATGATTCATCTGTCACCATAACTCTCACATCTTTGAAGGTTATTTGTCTGAAACATATCAATGGCTTTTTGAAATTTTAGCATTATTGTGCCATATTAGAATTTTTGAGGCAAGTCACTTCACATGATCATTAATTGAGTACCAAACAGAATTTGCTCGGGGATAATTTCAGGTCCATAAAAAATAATAACAGATTTCTCGGAATGAGCTCGAAGTTGGGGGATATAGAAATCCGAAGGGGCGTGATCTGTTTAAAGGCAGTAACCATTTACGGATTAAGCTCAGAAAAAAAGTGGGTTCATCAAGGAGATAATTACATAGTTTGTCTAATGCGCCATGGTGAGGGAAATCTGGCGACACGCGGGGAGCGACATGTCCTGGTGAGGAGGAGATCGTCCAAGAGCCAGGCTAATTAGGAGCAATCTGGCTGCAGGGGTACAACGGAGGGTCTCATTCCCTTTTTTTTCAGAGGGTGACGGCACACTACGCGATTTTACGTTTCATTTGTTACCGTCATCCCTTTCCGTGAATTTTGGTCAAGGACGTCTGTATATTATACCGATCAGACATGCAAGGTTAAAGGGATCGTATAGTTTTGGTTGAGACCTAATTTTAGGTTTCTAACATTTTTTGGTGAGATAATGAGAAACCTCTTATGAAACATGAAAGAACATGTAATTCTATGAGGAATTCAACGTTTATTTGATGAAAATTGGTTTTGAAATGGCTGAGATATCAAAAAATGAGCGATCCTGATAAAGTGTGGGACCTATACACTTTATTAAGATCGCTTTGTTTTACTTTGTTTTTGGATGTTTCAGTCATTCCAAACACGATTTTCATAAAATAAACTTTGAATTCCTCTTAAGATGATATGCTCTGTACTATATCATAAGTGTTTTCTTGGTACAATGTATCTCGCAAAAAGTTAAAAGCCCAATTCTCATCTCCGCCAATACTGTACCATCCCTTTAACCTTAATCAGGCTACATCTCCTTAGAGAAAGGTAAACATTCACCTCTTATTTCCCAAAATATTTACTGGCTCCTTCCAGTGATCGCAAAGTTAATTTACGTTGCCATTTCGTATGACTATAATTATTTTTGTTTACGTTGAATTGATTAGACAATGTCCATGTCATAACTAATAAAACTTCATACCTTTAAGTGCTTTACACAGCGTCTAGTATCAAATTAGTGTGATGTCAAGACAAAGTATCAAGGGTGTAACATCGAGCCTTTGCCTCTAGACTCCACCCTTGAAACCGATGCAGCATATAGTGCAACAATGACGTAACATCAATTAGACGTACAGGAAAGGCAGCCTAGGCTATCCTGAACGAGGGAGTTGGTGTCCATTTCTGGGTTATGCAAATATACCTGTGATGTGTATTTCATCGATTTCTCAGTGACGGAGCTGAAAATGTTTGTTTTATGTAAGAGGAATCTGTAAGAGGAGCGGACATCCGAAGAGATATAATAATTATGTTCCTAAAAAGTGTGCAACAAACTCAATCGCTCGTTGTGTAAATGCTGCATACGGAGGGTGAGGTCGCACACGTTGGGATCAGGCAAATTGCCTACCCGCCTCTGACATCCACCGCTACTCGTCCAACAGATGAGGTCAGTCTCGACTTTTGATGGCGTCTCCATCGGGAGGCCGACGGGTAGACGAGACGAGCTGTTTATACTAACCTGATATTTACTCTCGCTTTATGTGATCTTGCTGTATTAGATAATGCTCTTGATCGTCGGGTTACTCGCTCAAATGAGCTAATTGCAGTAAATGCGTGACGCGGTGAGATTTTAATAACCATTTCAGTGAAAACGGCAGCGACTAACATTGAGGAAATTTAAACCTGCCATTACACGCCATTCATCCTGGCTTTATACCAGCTTAGTTTGGCGTAAGAGAAATGATAATCGAATTTGACTCCACTTTATGTGTAGGGAGTGGGGTATTACCTAGGGTTGATTTGACTCGGTCGTTGAGAGACTTCCGTTGGCGTAATGGACATAAAATCAACGCGTGTAATGAAACAACAAATCCCATTATCTGAGGATGATGCGTTTTAAACGCACAAATCTAATCAATGCTTTGTTCCTAATTGCCTTTAAAAATAAGTGTGATTGCGAAACAGCGGTAGTTAGTAATGACCATAGTCTGCCGTGAAAGGTATTTGGCGCGCTAAAGGAACCTCCGCTCTTGTGTGCAATGTTGAGTGGTCTGCAATTATGGCTGTAAATTGAATTATACACTACATTAAAAAGTGCCCTGATTTGCTTTTCAAGGAAACAAGGATACTGTGTCCCCATGAAAAGTGAGTGAACAAAGACCATGACATTCTAGGATAATCACAAATATATTTTGTATCTTTCTAAATGGCGTATAATGTAATGTGTTCTCCTTCAATTAGATAACACAGTGGACTGAGATAATTTTCGTCTTCCTCGATGGCGCAATGTAATGTAGTCTCTATCAAGTGAATACCTGGACAAAAATGTCATTGTTTAGTTTAACTCAAACAGGACACTGCGTGTTACGATTAATCTGGATATCCTGCAAGGTATATACTCATTCGTATCAAGATTATATCGCGTTACAGCGTCTTAATCAGCACTTGAATATCAATGAACAAGCTATGGCAAGACTTGGTGATTTGAGAAGCAATGATTTTATGAAAGGATTTCACATCTTTATAAGATGTACAACTTCAGGCGAGTCACAAACCTATGCTGGCTATACATCATCACTATAAATCCAACCTGTATATGGATGAAAAGATGTACTGTATACCTGTATCTTGAATTTGTAGTTGATTAGCAATGCGACCATGTCATGATTATGATAAACAGGCCTCGTGTATTGCAGAGCTTGTCAAAAAACACAATCACATGGCGTCCCTTATGGCCTCTTAAATGTTTTTAGTTAGGATTCGTTACAAGTTTGCATAATCTGAGAAAAAGACACAAACTGTCGATTTCCTCATGCAACTGAAAAGGGAAATGTATTGATATGTGTGTGTTGAAGGTCTTCCGTACATGTATTTACCTGCTTGTCATAATTACGCATAATTTTCCAATTGCTTTGCTTCTGTACCTTGAGAATGAAAGAAGGAAGACAATCTCCTCTTTTATGCAGAAGTTTTGCTTTCGAAAAAAAGAAAAAAAAATGACAGAGCCATTATCGTTTTCAAAAATCATATTTTCGTCTTGTTTCTCTTAATTGGCTGTTCCACCTGTTGTCAGTCTTGAGTCACTTCTCGGGATATTCCTCACTTCTTGATATCCCTCCTCCTTGGTTTTACGTTTCTCTTTAAGTCTCCCTTTATCTTCCTTGCCATCTGTTAAACTTCTCCACACAACGCAGCTACATCTTCTTGATCCGCATCGCTATCGCATCTTTGTTACAAGTCTCCGAGTCCCTTTGCGCTCCTTTATGTCCCTTTCGCTTTTTCATTTTTTTTAGTACTTTATTCTTGCATGCTTTTCTGTATTTACAAAGTCGATCCTCCCACTCTATTTTATCTTCTCCTGACATATCCATTAGTTCCCTCTTGCCGCTACTCTCTACGCTCTTCTCTCATTATTCTCTCTTCTTGTCTCCTAATTTCATTCACGCTTCTGCTCCGAGCTTGCCTGCCAAGCGAAATGCCGTTTTCCTGCAGTATATATATTCCACCATCCCACCCCCCCCCCCCCGGCTCCGCGGTAGGACCTTGGCTTTATAATCCTCTTTTGTAAGCGAAGCGAAAATGTGTACACGATATTGAATTATGCGTGGCATTAAGTGGTTTAGGTCCAAATTAGATTAGCTTCACCGAAAGCTACTTAAGTCCCTCTTCACACCGCAATGTAAATCTAGCATTTCGGAAGACATCCGCGAGGACATTTGGCTGGCCACAAACAAAATCCGTCAATCGGAGACATGCAGCGCGGCCCTCCATTATATGAGTCACGTGTGAACGTTAGTGCTTACCTCAAATTCAAATTCAAATTCAAATGATTTTATTTCCATATAAAGTAATACAAAGTAATGTACATAACGCTTACATGAGTACAGAATACTTTAAGGAATTTTGAATCACATGAGCTTCAACAAAACATGGCTACAATTATATAAACTTTGTATTTCGATAAATAGACAAGTAAGCAAATACAATTTCATTTTTAAAAATTCTATGTGGAAAATAGGAATTCACAAGAGAAGCACAGCTTGTAAATTTTGTGAATTACTATGGGAGATGAGGGCATCTCAAGATCCGTCAAGGACTCCATGTATGAACATTTTGATATCATGACGTCAGGCGAAACAGACAGAAAGAAAGGACTATGACAAGGACAAGAACGAAAACAAGGACAAAACAGGCTGGAAAACAAACTAAACTAAACGTCACATTGCTCTCCCTCACTCTGAATAGAGTTGCTGTGTGTGTTAAGCACACAAGAGCTTACAAAAAAAAATCAAAGGTATGACAGAGACAACATTTTGTACGATTACATAAACTATTGTGCCATACACTAAGTTGAAAATATTGCAAACGAACAAAATAAACCTTTCGGTCTGATCAGGGAGATGATAAAAGAGACATTCAAGGTCTGAACAAAAATCCAGACTGTGGTTCATGACGTAGTATGTATTCAATCATCACTTCGAACTATTATTGGCATACACATAAAAAAAAGTCAAACAAAAACATCGGGATAAAGTGAAATATATGTCTTATCAAATATTTCAAGATCATCGTAAATATAACATAATGCTAGATTCAATTTCGAAGCACGAAAATGTTGTAATATCAATGAACTGAAGCTAAAACTTCCCTGCTTTAATTTAATCAGGAGGAACAAACAATAGTCATAATGTTCGTTATTGGAGGGGAACATGCACCCTTCAGGTTGACACTCAGGCTATATGGACAACGTAGTAAGGATGATTGGGATCGGTGGGGGAAAGTACTGCAGGGAGAATGGATGAACCCCTCGGTGGTTTTATGAATAAGAATACCTGTTTTAAACTCACTTTCAAATGTGAAACGGGTTCCATGTAGTGCACACCTCTATCGCTTTAAATCTTGTTTTCAACACGATAAGGCGGATTTACGGCTCTCGAGTGACGGAATTCGATGGAATATTCCTCCTTAGACGAAGCAGGATGAAACCTAGAGCGAACGTGGCTGTATCTTTAGAGGAAGAAAGAGAAAAACGGACTGAAACGGGGGAAATAAAAGAAAAAAAAAACGGATGCAAAATGGCGGGATGCTGTCAAGGAATATGAAAAGGTCGGCTGCTTCTGACGTCTACATGAGGTATGGGAAGTGATCGGTGGTGATGAATGTGTAATGAGTGGATTCCATGTCACGAAGCCATTACATCCACACTTTGTGTAACATTTCCATCGGCTGAGGAGTCAGAAGATAGTATGCTACTTTCTCATCCACCAAAAGAAAACAAGAAAAAAAAAAAAGGAAAGGAAGAAAAAAAGAAACGTATCGAGCCTTCATTGATATTTCCAAAGAGATTGAAACGCATGACTTGTCGGGCTCGTCATAGTCAGTTGATATCGCACTCATTTCTTACGACTTAAAGGAAACCAAATACAATTGCTTCCGAGGATGTACACGGAGAATTATATGATACGACCCATGTGCTTCTGAATTCGCTTCAAAATGATAAAATATACTTTTCTCTCTGAAAGTATAGCCAGTTGTTTCCTATCATAGTGACACTCACTTCGCTTCCGTTAGTTGAGAGCGATTATCTTTTCTTCTTTTTTTTTTTTTGTGGGCGAGGGGTATAGCAAACCTATTTCAAATTCAAATGATAGAGGTCTACTTTCAAAATACATGTAATCCGAAGAATAAAAATGTCATTTTATGATACGCTTACCCCCCTTTTTCATTGTCTCCTTGATATTACTGATACTAACATTCATATTCATAAGTTTAGCAGCACCACTATCATCATCGTTGTTATTATTACTGTTATCATGGCCATTATTACAATACCTATTGGTAAATGTATCCGAGAGAAGAACATTCAGAGTGAATATGCATTATTCCTCCAGAGCCAAGTAAGTAATTTTTATTGTCGTCTCTCAAAATCTGTATAATGTACTTGTCGTTATGATCCCGTTTACATGTATAATCTTCAATAGTCGTGATAGCACAGATAGATAGACAAAAAGATAGATAAATACAAACATACAATACATACACATGCATATACACAATCTAATATGGGTGTTTGGAATTACTTGATTCACACAAACATACGCACTCGAAGATTTTGGAGTGATCCCTGACGTCACTCCAAAATGAGTGAAAATGAGCATTTTCACTCAAAATTCACTCCAATTTCACTCGAAATTCACTCTTTTTTGTATTCACTCTTTTTAGAGTGAAAATTTTCACTCGATTTTTTTTAGAGAGTAATACACGAAGAAGACAAACAATGCGCAAGAATGAGGATCAGATTTAGCCAAGAGAAGAGATATTTTCGTAGTCACTGCCCCATTCTGCAGCTTTCGACAGCAACAAAAAGACTAATGCTTTGATATATCTGCGAGCACTTCCTCGGCACGTGTCGGAAGGCTTTAAAAGGTTGAATTTGCGCTCCGTCCTAACTCAGAACACAAGCTGTTGTGATGAGCACATGTACTGCATGTACCATTTAATGACCCTTACTATAATTATGTAGGTGTAATTCTACAAAATTTCTGCATTGTTTTAAAAAGGAGAAGGACAGGTCCTTGCTATATCATACGCACAAAAGTCACTGTGCATAACCCGAGTCAAAAAACTTAATACCATTTTTACAACTGTACTTAGGTTTGCACCTTTTTTGTAGATATATATATATATATATATATATATATATATATATATATACATACATATATATATATATATATATATATATATATATATATATATACATATATATATATATATATATATATATATATATATATATATATATATATATATATATATATATACCTGCTTGTCAGTAGAATACATGAAAGTTTGTCACGCATTAGTATTCTCGAAGATTGTCGGCGAGAGTGAAGAGCCGAGAAAGTCGCAAAAATTTAAATGATGATTAAATCGAACAATGAATATAAACATTTTAAATGATAGCATAGAAAAGCAATTCGTCCTTAAGCCACCTCTGATATTCATCCGGTGTGTGTTGCATTGATTAAAGTTATTTGAGAGAGTTTTGGGGTAAATGTCTTATGATTTTCTTTTGTTCCCTTTAAAGGCATATCAGTGTAAAGGAGACGCAACGACAGAGAAAGGGAGATGGAGGAACCAACAAAGTGAAACACTGGCGGGAAAATAATCAGCTCCAACTCTCTCGATTGATCGTCACAGTTTCTCCCAAGTTTCTCAAACATTTGTGGGAGCGTTATGAATTATTTCAGGTCATTAGCGTTATAACTCATATTGTCCTTCTTAAAAGATTGGTCATATAGCTTTCCGCGTTTTCAAATATATCGCGCAATATGAGATTAACTGAATCTAGCCTGATAGAGCTTTGCATTTTAGTCATTCATTAGGTAATTTTCATGAGTAGAATGACAGTATGCCCCGTAGTTGTCAACACATACAGGTGGAAGCGAATGTTTGAATAGTTTTGTTGCGTGAAATTGTACGGTGCCATCACTCGGCATTTCCCTGGGCTTAATCACGTCATGATTCGGTAAAGTAGTTGGCTATTTGATTTATTTCAGTGGTTTTATCTGTGCCATCACACTCAGCCGAAATTTGACGTATTTTGAGCTAACTCGGTCGTGTATTGACACCTAATGACGTCAAATGGTGAAGGCACAATGTTCCCGTACAACGACCCCATGCAGCAAACGCGACAGCATTCATAGCCGGATTCTGCGCAATATGCGTATCATATCACTGTCAAATAACCGGAATTTTACTGTTTTCAGTGACTTGACTTTTCGCCTAGTGATCTGAGAAGAAAAAAGCGTAAGGTCACTCACTGCTTGACTGTGACGACGACGTGTTTATAGGAAGACAAATGCTTTTGGTATGCGGACAGACCCCTGGAACACCGCCTCATCAGTGTTGACTCATTAGCAACACATCTCTACAATTAAAACAATCCAGCAGGCTTGAGCCATGCAGAGTTTGTAATGACGTTCTGGTCTTGCCTGCGCATAAATGTTCATTGATCTGATTGCGAATGGGCGGAAATTATTGAAAATAGATTATGCTTGTCTCCTGCGTTTCTCTCTGTGGAGAAACTTCAGCAGTCCCCACTAATAAAATGAATCAAGCATCTTACGGTCTACCTTGTTAGGCAATTATTACACCGCATATTGCCAGACCCGTCAGTAACCATTTGTGACGGCAATTCCCAATCAGAATCCTCAGTAAGTTGATTAGTTAGGGCGATTTCCGAGGCGTTTAAGCGTCAAACGTCTAAACTGATTTACTAATCGCGTTGAGTATACGTCATACGGTACATAAGAGCTTGTTTAGACTCACACGGGGCGTCCGAAATAGCTTAATGCGAGGCGCGTAATCGAATTCAAAGCACAGTATGACAAAGCGTTATGTGCAATAAGCATGCGTAGAAATGTAGCCCCTCCCTGTGCGAGGTTACTCATAACCGAATTATTTCCTGTGATTCTTCTGTATTCACAAACATATTTGCATGTGACTTACTCGTTGAAGAAGAAAAAAAAGTCAGAGTGCTCTTATAAGTGAAGTGTAAAATCATTTGAGTGTGGTAAAAGAATACCCAGCATCCAGGATATTACTCAAAATTAACAAAGGTGCATCGAAAAGATGAGGAACTGAGGAGTGAGAAATGTATTTCCTTTAACTTTGTATACGATTCGCTATTGGGGCACTGATATTCTTTAGAGTAGAAGCTCATCTGTGTAGGAAATCCATCTGAAATTGGTGTTACACTTTTGATCTTCAACACGACATCGACCGTCATGTAACCATAGGGAAGACAGTCATTCCGCTGTATAGTTGACAACTGAAAAATGATAAATATTTCGTATTGAGATAAGAAATTAAGACAAATTTTATCTGATATTCTTTATTGAGTCTGATTTTCATGCACTTGAAACACTTCGCATCAGAACCAACGCCATCATCTAAATATATTTTTAAGATGTAACGCAATATCTCTTGTCCCCCTCCTTCCCTGATTTTAGTTATTCTTACATCACTCATGTTCTGACCATCTCAAAAAAACTTTCAAAAAAGAGAGAAGAAGACTCTCCACTTCAGCTTAATCCATTTTTCCTGAGGAAAAGAGATTGCAATACACACAACCTTTTCATGCGAGGTCCTTCTCGAATTTCCGAATAATTTATTATTTCATTAGCCATGTCGAAGAATAACGTATAATATCACAAACAAACATCTAGATGTGAGCGATTTAAAGTATTTCCTCAAATTCAAGTTATTTTATTTCATTTTTCACCGTTATATCTTTAATCATCTTCCATCGGCTCGAGATAATAATATTATGTCTAGTCCAATTTCAGTTTACCCACAAAATTTCAGTGCGAGGCCCTTGATGCTGTTGAATGGTGCCACCTGTATAAATGAAAATGCTTTCTCATGTGCAAAATGTCATTTAACGTTTGGCAAATCAAGGGCTTTGGGTTGACCCAAAACTGTTCTCTTCGGGGTATCGGAGCTGTGTTTTCAGAAGCCTCAACGAGGTTCGGAAGACATAACTTTACTGCCAGACTACCTGCAGATTGCCTCCTTATCCGTTATATTATGTTGTGGTGTGTTGAGTGAATGCGCTCGTAAGTTCAGTCCTCATAAAAACAAGGGATTTGACTTCACTTTTGGGCGGACGGATTATCACATTCCCGTGTACTTGAAACAGTTCCGAGTTCTCTCTTTTTTCCTCCTCACCTTATAAAAAGTTTTCACAATTATCACACGAGGTATAATATTCAATTTCCATTTCATTATCTTACATACCCATAATGCATCAACCGATGGAACAGTGTCTTCACTTGCGTGAGTGCTCGGTTGAATTATGCCCGTTGTCGAAAGTGTTCGGAAAATGCACTTTTTGGTTTAGTCACAATATCATTGTGCATGCCAATCCATTACGAAACCATTGGAGAACTATATTGAGCAGAGAGCATCCACGGGGACTTTTTACCTTATTATCTCTGGTTATTATGTCTGCAATGTCATGTTTCAACAGGACAAGGAAATTGAGAAATTATACAGTGAGTTTTGGTTGCCACAGTAAAGTATTAGTCACCCAAATCAGGAATACACCACCTAGCGATGCATGAAGTCGTTTGCCTTTACAACTTGATGCCAATAAACGATGCTATCAGTGCTTATGTTTTTACTACTTCGAATCTCTTGAAGCTGATGACACAATGGCCTCAATATCTAATCTGTTATCAGTGTCAAGACGATCTCAGACGCTGCTACCTGGAGGTTTCTGCTGTGATATTATGTGCTAATGTGATAATTCTTAACGCAAACTACGCAGATTCGGTTGAAATAAAAACATGCTGAGATCAATGTCTTACACGTGTCTGAACATGGTACTATAAAGTGTAATGCCACTCCATAAACATATATTTCAGATTGGTACAACGAGTAGCATAATCAAACACAAAAATTGCTTGACATTCTATTAAAACCAACACACTAAACATGTGCTATGTGAAAGCCATGAGATCTTAACGTTGCTAGAAATAAATCTGTTTTAACACGAACTTCAGTGTGATGCACCCAGTCTTGATATTATGTCTAAATGAAATAACCATGAAAATCGTGCTAAGGCACTCTGCTCAACACATTTTCGAGTTGCTCAGTTAGGTCTACATCAATATATGATATAAAACAACTGCACCTGCTGTATGTGTGCACCTGCTACATAATTATCTTCTGTGTTTCTTAATACTGTACTAAAGGATCTATAATCACGGGGAAAGGTGTGATATTTTGGAGTCAAATACGTTTGGGGCCTTTTTCATCATAAGTGCCGGTATATCTCGTGCTAGGCTGAGTGGAAAGAGGCACATCGACACACCATCATAATGTGCGCTGATCGACGCAGCTGCCGGTGGCGAGCGGGTTAAGCAGGAACTGTAACACACGATACATAGAGCTCCTGGTACGCAAACATACCTTTCGCTGCTTTTCAAACGTAGTTGATGAAAGAAGCGAGACAAAACTTGCCCAAATTTACCGTGAAACTGAATTGACAATATTCAAAAAATGTCCTAATATGATTTATCCAATTTGATTAAGGCTCCACGCTTATTGAGTTACGCCATCGACAGGTTACCTCTCAATAGTCGTCTGATTGCGTTATCTTCTCACTTTATGTCGATTTTTTCCCCTCAATTCCCTTTTCTTGTTTGGGCTCGCCCTTTCTCAGCAAAACAAGGAAATAAAATCAAACGCAACCACTGAATCATAACCAGACAAATTGCGCATGCGCCCCACATGCCTTATTACCAAACCCTGTCGTCCCCCAACTCAATACTTACGATTCCATTTTAGTCTTCCTCTGTCATTTCCCAGCCATTTCTTTATCGTTTCATTTCTCTTCATTCCTTTCAAACTCGCTCCTTAAACGAATTTCCCGGTCACCGTGTTCGTGATCGTAAAGTTGATTTCACCATTCAGTTTCCTCCAAACTTGCCACGACATGTTCGTAATGAAATCAAAGGGAGAGAGAGAAATAACTCAATTGAAATATCAAATGAAATTAAGAAGGAGAAATTTGATTTTAAAATTAGGTTATATCTCACAGAAAGAGACATGGGGTTAGGTGCCTGTATGTTTTTGGAATCAACTGAACCGCTCGGAGAGTTTAGACCACTGTTCGTCTGAAATTCATGTGTTCTTCTTGTTGTTTTCTAATATTTCTCTTCACGAATGCTATTCTACATGAACCAAAGACGTACATGCAATCCTGAATGCTTGCGTGTAGTATTGCGAAGCATTAGGATAAGGGAGAAGTGCTAAATATACGTTGGCAATCCCAATTTTCTAGCCACGAAAATACGTTCGCCAAGTACTGGTTAATCCGTCCATTAAAGTTTAAGGGAAACAACACCATTCCTATGCTATTAGCGTCATGAATCCACAATGGCTTTGGGATATCCATCTTTTGCAGCTTGTCTTATCATTTTTTTTTTTAAACCAAACAGTGAACTGTGGTAAGTACTCTATGCTGGTCAAGCGCATATAAGCATAGTATACCGCATCAAGATAACATCAGAAGAATACCATCAGCACAATCTCGCCTGGGTCGTACTCTGTGGACTGAAAGGGAATTGGCGCGGGCTGCTGAAACCGCTATGCTCCTTTCGAAATTTGTTACGAGCACACTCATGCCTCGTGATACCGTTGTCCAATACAATGCGCTGAAAAGGCGTAAATAAAATAACCCATAAGCAAACATAAAATATAAATCATTCCAAAAGCCTGTCAGTCTCCTTTGTATCGTTATTATTATGAATTTTATATACATCTGTCTTACTATAGAAAGAGGAGAAATATCCGTAATGCTTGAGGCAGGCATGATCTTTGAACACACACGCACACACACACACACACACACACAATCTCCAAAAAAAGTACACGACATCATGGGTGTAGCTTAGATGCACGTTGAAAAATACAAGTACATAAAAGAGTAATAAAATAATGAAATACAATTGCATCTATAGCATTAGTATTATAGCAAAATGCGTGCATGACGGTTAGGGTGAGAACAGTTAATCTATCCTCCATTTATCACAATAAACACCAGCCCTATAATTCAATAATAATTATGACGATATAATGTTCGAAGTATATCTGATCCTGCATACACGCACGCACGCACACACGCACACAAACACACGCACACACACACACACACACACACACACACACACACGAACACACACATTTTTACTTCCTCGTCACCTTCTCTAAAAGAAAGGAAATTAAAATAAAGCACACACACAATTTCGAATGGTAAGACAACAAGTATTTGTACCGTTTGTACAATCTTTCAGAATAGTAAGAGATATGAAAATGATGTTATTGTATAATCTGAAAAAAGACCTAGTATGTAAAGTTTTATTTCGTATCATGTTATATAATACGAGTATGAAGGTGATTGAGCTTTTGTTAGAATATTTTTCATTTACTGCGTCCAGGTCTTTCAAAGCATTGTTACTACACCGAATGTTCATTTCTTTGACTATTAATGTTGTGCTGTTGTGATGATCTCATCGGAGATTTAAACGGAGTATAGGTAGGCATATATTTGCAGGTATCTTGTGTGTTGTCTTATAACGGTAATTTGTCAAGTATGAAGGATAAGTAAAGCATTCTTGAGCGCTTCCAGTATATTTATCAATCTTTAAAGTACTAAGAGCATTTTTATCATTCTTCAAGGATTTCTAACTTCTCTATGTTGTACATTTATAATGTTTCAAACGATTAAACTTGTGTTTTTGTTTTTCTCGGGACACATGCATATGTTAAAATAATGTGGAGTCGCTCTTTTCCAAGGACAGTAGTCCAAGTTGTCTAGATGTTATGAACTGGCGGCACATTTGATTTGAATCCCAATCACACTTTCGTCGACACATGACAAAATAAACGATATCGTGCTCGCTGATGGACATGCCAAGAATTATACAGGTTAGGGAAATTGAATAGAAATGAAACACTGTTACGGTTATAGAAGTCGAAAGGTGTTCCTCTTGTTTGTTTTGTTTTGTTTCGATTTGATTTGATTAGAACTAAATTCGTATGGAGATTTTGCTGACATAGTACTACAGGTAGTCGATGACGGACTCGATTATTTTATCGTGGTGTAGAAGTGATTTTTAGACTCATACTGTCATAATCATTTCTAATCTGCTCTTCTTAAAGTAGAAAGTTACATGTTTTTGTCCCTATTCCACCAGCGTTTCTACCTTCTTCTATAGCCACCTATCTTCTTTATGTCTATCTTTATGTCATATACCACTCTCTCTCTCACTTTCGTGTTTCCTTCTCTCTTATTCTCTCTTCTTTATTATTTCTACCACTCTTGTTTTCCCAGCATGCTATCTTGACACTTAACAACCTTTCCCCCCAGTATATCATTCGATATATCTAGTATCAACCATGTCACAATTTTATCGTTCATAATATCAACCATGTCTATTTTTCCCCCTGATAGCTATATCTTTTTGATATTTTCACAATCTCATGCACGCCGATGCTACTATCTTGGCTAGTACAATCTTACTCTTATCTCACCCCCGCTTCGTACGTCTTTCAATTGACTAAATTTCCACACGATCCCCGCTATCGTTCTTTCCCGCAGTGCAATCAAGCAATCAAGTCTAGATGCTGCTTGATAAGACTGCATTTATCTATTATTAATCCTCTTTATTCACTCAGAGGGTGCGTGTCGTGCGTCTTCTGCCTCTCCGTTTCACTCTCTGGTAGTTTAAATCAAATAAGCCTTATCCCAATCATCTTTAATCAATTTCCAGTCCGTCTGTCAGCCATCCTAATGCCCATCAATTTCGGCAAAAAAAGAAAATCAAATCTAATTCAGATGAAAGATGTGTGAGTTGATGAACGTTTGAGAATATGCGAAGAATATTTAGAAACTTATGGCCTTGCGACTAAAAACAAAAATATGAACCAAACTAAAAAAATCCCCAAACAACCCAAATTGTACGTCATTATTTTCTCATATTAGACAGGGATTTAAAGAAAAATACACACGCATACAAAAACAGTAGAAAAGCTTGCTTTGACAAATAATTATCTTATGGACGGCTGCGCTTGAAATATGAAAACTTGAATAATTAAAATCTGTTTCATAAGCTGGCAGTCTTCCTGTCTCGAAAATCATACCTCATGAAAATGTGATGTTATACTTTGACTGTTTTTCATACCCAAAGAACTCACATATACACCCAGCAATGTCGCCTGACTTGTTGAACAGGTTATATAATTCTTTTTGATAATTATTGCAACACTGTATGGGCAACTTCAAAAAGCCACATTGATAGTATATTACTTTTGCAAAAGAAAGCTAAACGCATATGCACCAAGTCAGGTTATCGAGACCATTCAGATCCTTTATTCGCAGAATTAAGAACACTTAAGGTAAATGACATTAATTTTTTGCAAAACTCACTCTTTGGCCCGAATTCACGAAGGTGGTACAAATGAAACCATGGTTTAAACCATGGACAAAAACCATGGAGCGCCAAGTGTCGCACGACATATTTCGTTACGAAATTGGTCATTTCGTCGACAAAATGACCGTTTCGTTAACGAAATTATCATGTCGTGGACGAAATGTTCATTTAGTTACAAAATGTTTTCATTTCGTTACAAAGTAATCATTTCATCGACAAAATGACTGAATTCGTAACGAAATATTCCATGCGACACTTGGCGCTCTATGGTTTTTGTCCATGGTTTAAACCATGGTTTCATTTGTACCACCTTCGTGAATTCGGGCCTTTATGTTTCGCTTACATAATGGTCAGTTGCCATCTTCTTTTTACTCACTATTTCAATTAAACAAGGAAATACATTCTTATCCAACAAGACAATCTGATAAGTTTCACTTGCATAATCCCAAAACAGTGATGGCTCTGAAATCTGTCAGACACGCCGGACCCGATGTTTGGAATTCTCTTCCTTCTGAAATTCGAAGTTTAAAGTCCATGTATTCTTTTAGGAAGGCTGTAAAAACAATGTTATCTGAATATCAGTAATTCCATTGTCATTGTTAATGTATTATACACGAAATTCTTTCGTAGAAATATCGACGCAATTTATCTATTATGTAATATGTAACCGACCATGACCTGTATCAACTGTCCACCTGTACCTCGGTGAGGAAATATTTTGTCATGTCTTGCTAATCAGTGATACAGGTGACTTTACTTTGTATAAACCTTTAGTGAAAGCAGACAAACCTCTTTTTTCCCTTTCTCCTTTCAACTATCCTATCTCTATGCAAGTCATCCCTCCCTCCTATTCTCCTTCCGATGTATATTATAATATTATGTTATGCTACGGGGGCTGCAAGCAAATCAAGCTACGCTTATGCTGTAGCCCCTCTGTATTATTCGTTGTATGTTTTGTTGTACTTTTGCTGTACATTGTACACAGGCAATGAACAAGAAAATACTTATATATATTATTATATTTATGTTTGTACATGAATGTGTATATGTACAATGACGATACAGAAACCAATAAATCAAATCAAATCAAATCTATTAATCACTATAATTCTATATGACATTTTGACCCCTGTAACGTAATGTGATGTAATGTGATGTAAAGTGACACCAAACCCCTGCGACAAGTCATAGTGGCAATTATTATAGAGCACCAACCACCATCCTCACGCTGTATGTACGAGGTGTCTGCTCTTTTATCATACCAGCTAACCTTTTAATAGAAGAACATATCATTCTAAATTTGGTCAAGCATGCAGTACAAAGTACTGACATCATATCATATCTCGTACACATTCTATGTGCATAAAGTTTGTGTTGGTATGCGTGGCGTGTGCACGTGTGTGCACGTGTGTACTCTTGTGAGTGCTTGTCTATGTTTTTCTATTATACATGAATGCTAGTGTGAGAGATGTGTGTTTGAATCGATGTATCATGGTATCCACACATGAAATTGTAATGTTAGTGTATCTCATGTACAACTCAACATTTGGTTGCCAAACATGTGGTCTCAATAAAGACCATTTATTTATTTATTTATTCATTTATCTATATCTATCTATCTATCTATGTAAATATATATATATATATATATATATATATATATATATATATATATATATATATAAGAATATATAAGAATCAAGAAATAAACTAGTAATGCATTATTTCGCCAATAAGAATGTGTTTATTGAGCAACTCAAATTTTCGGTGGCCTCCACCTTCTTCACTTAGGAGTCTATATATATATATATATATAATTATATATATATACATATCTTTATATCATCAACTTATATCATCAACTTTATGCCTATCAAATAAGTAAGTTTTTTTTTTCGAAAGTTCTTCTGCGCATGGTTATTGCCTTTATAGATTATGATAAGATGGATTGACTTTTCACTAAACGCTGGCATCTCAGTCATGTGGTCATTATGTGCTTGAAAAGGTCTCTTCCATTTTTTTCTTTTACAAACTGTCCTTATTCAGATCCTTTCGTTGTGGTAAAAAAAATACAAATATCGAAAATTTCCAATTCCTACACTTCAATAAACACAAGTTCCACTTCGCTTGACCAGTTCCATAACTCCGTGCCTTGTTCTTTCCATGTAAAGTGTGAAGTCTTCAGGCACCAACCCATTTCGACAGGTATCGATCAACACAAAATTAAGTCAGGAAGGATATATAACCACAATTCACAACGCTATCTCGTCGCATCGGGTTTTGAGCGATATTGTCTATCGGTAGTTCTTCCTCACTCCATCCCCCCCCCCTCTCTCTCTCTCTCTTTCTTTCTCTTCATATATTTCTCATTCCTCCTTACCGCCCTCTCAGATGTATGGTATGGCTGCTCGTCCGACTGGTTCTATCTCTATCATGTCTATGTCGCCGTGACAGTTATAAAGTTAGTCAGTCATAGGCCTACACTTTTTCACTCAGAAATATTGAACTAAAAGAATGGAACATATTTGACGTGTTCCTATTACACTCAAGACATCCAGGTTGCAGCATAAATCGTAGATGTATCAGGCAAGCCTTTTGGAAGCTATATGTTCTATAAAGGAAAAAAAATCATGTAGATAAGGACAGATTGAAGGACAATAAGTAATCTATTCATTAGCTGCAATGTCACTGCTTTTCACAGCAATTCACTTTAGCAACATTTCATGGACACAGACAAAAAGAACCTCTGCCTATATAGGTTCGTTGTGTGTCTCCATCCTCATAGCTCCTGATAACGATACTAACACCTGCCTTTATCGATACAATCTTTGCAATTCTGGCGCCTATTTACACAAGAATCATTGTTATACCAAATAATATACGAGATAAAAAAACCCCACATAAATCAAATCCTGTTTTTAAATCACGGTATATTGTGCAAGATGAAAAAATGAATCACAATTATCTATTCACCTTGAATCTCTCTTGAAAGCCACACCTTGCTATTACGATGGTGAGGGAACATTCCTACTATCATGATTAATGAAATGAACGAACGAAATACCAAGTTAAAAAAGTAAGCATATGCTTAGATATAAAGCCTCTAGTAACACAGATTCAACAGAACATATACATATATACATATATATACATATATATATATATATATATATATATATATATATATACACATACATATAAGGGAGGGAAAGAAAAGAATACTGAAAAGAGAGAAGAATATACAAGAGACAAGAGAAAATAATGAGAGGAAAGGAATCCTCGTTATAACTACATTGTAATGGCTGCAATATAATTATAACTTTATATATATATATATATATATATATACACATATGTATAATATTCCATGAAAATGGAATCAGAAGCTGTGAAATGGTATGGAGACTGTCGTATCGAAATCGTATCGCTTGATATGCGGCGGCCTTTTATCTAGTCGACCAGGCGATTGAGGCAAGGAGCGCACACGTGCTGTTTAGGGTGCGGGATCGACGGATCGATAGACATGATTTGATTTAGTTTTTCTGCAAATTTTCACAGATTAGATAAGGAGCCGAGACGGGAGACTCGTTCTGACCCAATTATCTCCAACTCATTTTATTCAAGGCTCTCTTCTCCTGACGAGAGGGGAGATATGTAAATCAAAAGACGCGGACTCCCTCTGCACACGAGCAACGACGAGAGGAGGAAACTTCGCCAGATGCGTGCAAGCGAGCAAAAATGAGATGTGATGTCATTTTTCACCTCAAAAATATGGAGTGTATTTTGTTTTGTTGCCGTGCCGTTTTATATCTTCATTTTGTTATGTTACACCTTTGGAGGTATTCCTCTTCCCCTTAAATAAAACATATGCTTTACACTCTTTAATGAGTTTGATTTTGTTAGATATGATGTTGATGTACCGTGGATGTACGTAATATAGGAGAGAAAGGGGGAAAATATGATATCGCATGACGAGGACATTGTTCTGCAGGTGTTGTGCTCCAAACAAAATTTTCACAGTCGACTAGTTCAAGGTGTTTTTATGCAGACTAAAATATTGTAGACACGTCAACTCTTCTTACAGTGGAACCTAATAAGGCCTTGAAATTGTATGCATTTCATATATTGAACTGACAGTCTTCAGACAAAAACATCGCAACGTTCAAGTCGTGAATTTCTCGTCCATTCCTAAATTGAATCTATTTTTATACAGCACAAAAAAAAAGTAGCAACAGGACATGTAGCACTGCCGAAGAACGTTGTTGCAAATTTCAATCAAAGTATACAATCACTGAATAAAGCATGTCCCATGTTTCTTTTTTTTAATGCAGATCAGTCTATCAATGTATTGCTTTATTAAACTCTCCACTTAGATTTACCTGCATCTATATAGTAAATTGCAGGAATTCATGAACAATATTATTGGTAATAAGTGTTTGTCAAGGATTCTATTAATTTCCATTTCTGATTTTTGAAGCAGCATGATGAGCTACAATTTGAAATGCGCTTTTTGCCAAAAGAATACACCTTTTCACACGCACGGGACTCGACGGATATTTGGAGTGTACACATCATCAAAGAGATACGTTGTATTATACCTTGAAGACCTTTTCTACTTGGCTTTACATGCGTGTGAAAAGACCACCAGCCTGAGAAACACAATAGGTGTGAGGACCAACTAAGGACGGAGAGTGGACTCTTCTCATCCTAGGAAGAGATTCGATGGCTTTCTTTTCACTGTGATAGACAATGCAGTCAGTGCTCCTACCCTTCTGGTTCGTGTGGTGGCGTTGACGGAAGACGTCTCCGTAGATTGCTCAGCTGGTCTGGAAAAACGAACTTAAACGAGTACCACCGTTTTTTATTCTAATCAAATATCCGCAACAAACGGATCGTGCATCATTACGGCAAGGTTAATTTCAAGTAGAAATGAAATGATTGGCATCAATAAAGTCATTGAGAGTACTGATAGTGACCTCCGTCAATGTGCGCG
This sequence comes from Diadema setosum, assembly GCA_033980235.1. Taxonomy (NCBI): domain Eukaryota; kingdom Metazoa; phylum Echinodermata; class Echinoidea; order Diadematoida; family Diadematidae; genus Diadema; species Diadema setosum. The sequence goes on along the minus strand of CM067061.1, from coordinate 5,277,030 downwards.
GATGGCAGGATGACAAAATGAGAATCTTATAATGAGCATCGCTCGAAAGAGAAAACTTTCATGAAGGAAATTAAAGGATGTAGAATGACGACATCAAGCGCAGTCACATCTCTCTTTCCCTCCTCTCTTTGGCAGTTTGTCTGTGTGTATCAGTTTGTGTGTCTGTTTGTTTGTCTGTATATTTGTCTATCCGTGTGTGTGTGTGTGTGTGTGTGTGTGCGTGTGCATGATTCTCCATCTTTGCAGTCCTTCCCTTCGTTCTGTTATCACGACGCGTCTTTTCATTGAATATTTGACCTGCCTTATTTTGCTGCTGAAACTGAATTGCACGTATTATCAAAACTGATGCGTTTAAGACTTTTATTAGTTGCTGTTCAGCAATAATCGTAGCCTTCAATGATCAGTTCACATTAGGGAGATCCTGACACACATTTTCGTTTTGAGCACTATATAATTTTTTTTTTCATATTATTATTATTACAAAAATGGTCTTTGCTCATGAACAAAACTCGGAATTTATGATTCAAAGTGAAGTGAATCATCAAGTTCAAGCTAATGAAGTAAGGTAGAGTGAATGAACAACAATAACAAAAAAAAAAAACACAGGTTATGCGCTATAGAGTAGGTTATCTATTACATACATAAGGAATATTGGAAGTCAATACTAGAGACTTTGTTGAAAAAGCAATATTAGAAATATATATATTTTTTACATCAACTTGCCCGAACCTCCTTCAAATTTCTAGTAGTGGGGGGGGGGGGGGGTGACGTTGGCGTCATCGACTGGCAATTGCAAATGTAGCTTAACAACAATGTTAGATGATGATATTGAATTTCTTGTGTCTAGCGCCCTCTGTAGATGATATGATTTAAATCTAGCTATTGCAAAAAGCTATATGTATCACGTCTTTTACGTTGACTTCAATGACAACAGTTAAGTAAAATAAGAAGAAGATTTGTAGTTTTATTTAATCTTACAAAGTGAAGAAGTTAGGAAACTTTTCGTGAAATAATAAGTTTGTGCGAAAGAGGGAAACGTCGACCAGAACTACACTTGCAAATTAGTCAAGGCAATAATATCGCTTCATAACTTTTCATTTGATTTGGCCATCGAAATGTTACATAGTCGTCCTTTCTTTTCCAATCTATCAACTTAAACCCCCTTTAAAGAAACAACGCAACAAAACATGCATAGAAAGCATCAGTGAGGACAAACATATTGGCTCAAATGTAATGAACGAGTATCACGTGTCTATCATTGTTGACGGGAGAAAAATCATATACAACTGACATTCCCTCGGGCTCGTTAAAGTAAGTTATTTATTCATTTATTTTTGCTTGTTTAGCAAAGAGGGTGAAGAAGTTGAAGATCGCATTAGAACCAAACAAATTCAATATGTTCTAAAAAGAAATGCTGGTATTTGTTTCTGAACTTTAAACTGATTTCTTCTTGAAATACTTCTAACTGTCGGAAGAAAATACTTTGCAAAAATGCAGCTCGCTCTATAGACGCGATGTTGATCATTATTTATCTTTAGCCTTTTTCAAATGATTACCGATAACTACATTTTGCCACACCACCCCTATATGATACAAACATCAGGCATGTCACTGCATGTTGTGGTTGTATGGTAATGTAAGATAAAATAAATGTGAGAGTGTATAGGAGAGCATTCATGCTTAATATGTCAAAAGACAAAACGACACGAACAATATTGACGAAGACATCTATGAGGACAGTCTAAAAAGAGTAAAAACAGAATAAATAACTGTTGGTGTCGTTTTGGTACTTTTGGGAGGGGCAGTAAGAGCTGTACACGAGAATTAAGGTCTTTGACATCATCCATTTGCTAGCAAGAGCGAGTGAGGATTTCATTATGATGTTTTTCATTTCTATTTGACAAAAACTTTAACGTGTGGAAAGATCTATTGCAAATCAAAGCCATGATTTCTGCAATAGCAAAGAAAACTTCTTCGCGTGCACACACATACACACGCACGCACGCACGCACGCACGCACATACACACACAGACAAAAATCAACAACGACAAGAACACAAACGGGCACAGAGTAGTTTCATTTCATTAGAGCAAAGACTTTCATTTTCTCTTGAGAGTCAGAGAGGAGGCTCAACTTTTTCTTTTTCTTGACAACAAATACACTGCATCACCGCATTGCATTATGGGATATACTCCATAAAATTGAAAGCCGTAGAGTAAGTTGGAAATTATTAAGTTTTGGATGAGAGCATTCTCGATGTAAACCGAAAACTAAGTTAAAAAAAAGCTCATGAAGGAAATCTGCGCCTAAAGCTATCGTAAAAGCGAGTGAGCCCTCCCTGCGGGGAGGGATTTGCCTACCATGGTAACCCACTATCAACCCAAGTTAAGCTTTAATGCCATAATCACAACTTTGGGAATATATTTGCAACTAAAGTGTTCTTCGAAATTCAACAAATCATGGCGATGCCAGCGCAAATACCACTTCAGCCAAAACCCGTCGGTACAGTATTGCTTAGTACACAGCGGATTTGCATAGTGTGAGTAATTTCTTCATCAGGAAATAAGAGGAATTAAGATAAAATTGTACACATTTGTTCATTTTAAGAGAATCGTGACAAGTTAATCTTAAGTGCTTTTGTAAGTAAACTAGATTTAAACGAAGAATATTAGGCATATCTCCTAAGATTCATTCCACACCTTGTGTGTTCGTCGTGATTGTAACCCATGGAGTAAAGAAGTTGGTTTATTCCGCTTCGTATAATCTTCATTTCTACAATCCTTCTGAATAATTCATTTCATCTTTTTTATGTTAAGCTCTCATATTTTAACAATTCCTCTCTCTTGTAATCCAATAATTTCAGCGGGGATGATGTAAATGTAACAAAATATTGGTTTTCGCAAATCAACTTTTGCTTTTAAGAGACTAAGTTATGTTTGTGATATAGAAAAAAAAATGAAGTACCAGTGTTAAGAAAGATGCTGGTATAATTTTCAGTGAAAAAGTAGCCCTTCTGTCAAAAGAGATCAAGTCGTAAGGAATTAGATTCAAAACAGATTACTTCGGTTTTTTTTTTCAGTCATATCATTCAAAGGAAGTGTTGATTGTACAAAGAAACTAATGCCTCAAACTAATCATCCAATCTAGTCCATTCCGACGATTCTCGCCGAACAAAGATTGCAAATTAGAGAGCTCAACAAGAAACCCGTATTCAATGTTTCTTATGTGGAATTGCTTTAAAACGCTTTCTGAGCCTTATCCTCCACCTAAGAATCCCATTAATTCTGGGAAGTGAGAATACTTTTCGCCTCTTCCGTTTCATTAAATTTTTAGCCTTACAGAATTTTGTTTCTCTATTTGAACTTGTGTGTGGGAAAACATTCTTCAAAATCTATTCTTTTATTTCATTGAAGCTTGCTTTACTAGTCTTCCTCTTTGGTCTGACTGTTACTTCTTAGAGTCAACTTAAGAACACAGCCACAAACCTTTGAATGATTACCAGAGCAATCATATAGGAAGAGTAATATTCATTGAATCTATATTACTCTGAATGACGATGACGGATGATTATTAAACAAAACTTTGTATGGAATTAGTATTATATAACTGTAATGAAGCAGATGTTCATTCTGATTATCCTCGAAGGTTTGATTAAAAAAAATAGTTGTAATGAAACATTTTTTTTTTTTTTTTAGCACGCCTTGAAGTATGTCGGGAATGACTATTAGGCCTAACACAAGCTTGTTTGAGAGCAGGAAAGCATCAATGCAAAAGAAGCCAAGTAATAAAGATATGATATTGGAAACGAAGTCAGGATGAAGAATTGATTGGAAAACCTCCTATGTTTTTTTTTTCTGAAATATACTACCGCACTTTTCAGAAGAATCTATCCTCACTGGCGAAATAAACGACCACCGACTGACTGGAGAACCTCCGCAGACATGTTCATTCAGCTTCCCATCAATATTATTATAGTGTTGTCATATCGCAGACGTGCGCGCGCTCTACTCAAGAGAGGGAAATATGAAAGCTCGCACGCACGTGAAATTGCTGTAAGGCTCACTAGAACCGTCTGACTGGCGTACAACAATGCTGTCGCCCCATGCATAGAGTTCGACACGATCAGTGATGCAAGCCACGGGAGCGACGACGGCGGTTACTGCTATCGTTAATCGAGATAGGATTGCACCAGGTCAGGACTCGGTACCCCTGGGGTCCTAGTGCTGGATTCCTCATCTGCGAGCTGGACAAAGAAGCGCAAATGTAAATTGCTATTTCTAGTGGTATCACCAAGAGTAAAAGACCTACACGATTGCAGAGGTGTCAGCAACTCGGCATCATGACAGTCAACTGAGTCACCGATTTACTCAACGAAACGTCGTGTCTGGAGTGACGAATAGGACAAGATATAACACACAATCATATCTATACTTTCCATTTGATGAATCGCGACACAAATCTTGTTCGTATTCTAAATCAACACCTTTTTGACTGCGTGGTTACATGTCGGTGAAATTATAATATCAAGTTTTGGAGGCTTCTAGAGGCGATCGTAAGTCTACACCTCGACACCGATGCTGAAAAGGGGGAGACCTATCTACTCACGCCGTGCTTTCGTCGAATTGCCCGGACCTCCCTCACTCCACGGGGGTTGCCTTCTACCGCCTTGTTTCGCCGCTAACAGCGGATGATTCTCGCCGAGTATTTTAGGGGAAAAAGTAAAATCAACCCACATAAACGTGACACTGTACAAATTTGGAATGTTCCGTACTGATTTTCGTCTGCCGTGAGTATATCCATATATTTTTGAAGTACTTTTGTTTCATTGTTTCATACTTCTTCAACTAATACCTGTCGCTGTAGGGTGGCGATCTTTCCTGCGAAGGCATGTATAATGAAGAAACTCACCGTATCATCTGCACTATCTTTTTAATTGTTATGAAACAAACTTTTTTTTTTATTAGGATAGCTTTGATAAACTGAAGAATAACATGTGTGCAATAAGGTCAATAATATCAAGGGTGCCACACGTTACAGCTTCTTCAACTCAACATACATTGCTATCATCGACAGACCGATTAAGAAGTCACATTTCTTGAATACTTCCATCAGGGTAGCCAAATACAAAAGTATTACTTGTATCATATTAAAATTATAAAAAGAGAGAAAATACAGCTTACTTTAATCAGAACAGAACATGAAAAACCTAAGTTAGGAGTATCAAAAAAGTTTCCCAAGATTGATCGATAATATTTTGATGAAGCTCGCATTGTATCAACATGATTACTAGAAAAAAAAATAAACCGATGAATTGTGATCACAAATACACATTCAATGCCACAGTGTCAAAATTCTATTTTCAACTGTCGCTTTGTCTCCTTCTGTGTTCATGATCATTTTCAGAAAACTAGGAGCCCTCCAGACTAGATCCAGTCATCCTGCCAACAAAACAAGGATATCACAACTTTGGTCATCGCCATACAAAGGGGGGAAAAGGTTTAAATAAGCAAAACTCTGATTAGAATTCGCTTATAAGTCAATCTCGTCATCATGTACTGCTACCAGTGTTCCACCATTCACCACAATGCCAGCCCGGCCGCCCCTGCCCATCTGGGTGGCAGCGCAGTGTGTCCGCACTCCTGTGAAGAATCACCGTGTAAGTTCTTCTTCTTCTTCTTGTTTTTATTCTCTCTCTTGCACCTCTGTCATTTCGTTTCTAGATTTTGTCACAGCCTATGTCGTGACAATCGGAAATTAGTAATATTCCTATATGCATTTTGCCGATTAATGAAACAAAATGATGAAAAAAGATCAGGGTTATTTTATCAGAGTTGTTGAGATTGCGCACGTTTGTATACATTACTGCATAATGATAATACAATGCAATGCATGGCATCGTGCAGCCTATTGTAATATATCACCCGGAGCTGCACAGTCTTTAGTCCCCAGATTTCGTTATTACATTATGGCCAGATCTTCGCTTTTGATGTCTGTTTAGTTTACTTGTCACTCGTGAAGTAGTTTAGCAGTATGTACAAATACATCATATTATGTCTTGATACACCTATGAGGATGAAACGTTATAAGGCACATCTTCATCCCGATGCTTCATATACACGCTTTTCTATGTATAGTACTAGCAACCATTCTGCATTTGTTGTTGCATGCATTTGAAGGGTTTGTATGCTACAATGTGAATAGCGGGCAGCGGCTGTAGGTGTGTAAGATTATTCTTTCGATATATTTTGTTGTCTTTCTAAATCTCTGAAAAACTGAGAGTCCAATCATGGCGACAACCGATGGATCATTCCATGATTCTGGTTTCATATTCCATAATCAGTCCGTCATTCGCAGAAATCTTCCCATGTCAGTTATAATCATGTTTAATCTCTTGAACTTCACTGAAGTAAGTTAAGCACACAAACACACACTCCCAAAGAGTAAAGACTTTCATCAGGGCCACATTAAGGTTCTTTTCGCCATTGTTTATTTTATTTCATTTCACTTGTTTCATTTCCGATGAAAATGCAATTGTAATAAGACAATTGAATACACCTAAATAAAATTAAAAAAATCAATACATTGCAATGCGTAAAATACTGTGAACTTAGGTACAATAGATGTTGTGACTTTTATGACAAATGCCTACTCTATTGTTGGAAATGGAGGGGACTGCTAAAAAGCAGGGCTTGATATAGTTTGCAGTCTCCTCATGAATATTTAACTCGTTTAGTTTGTAGCCGTTTCACCGTTGTGTCCTACAAAATGACATTTGACTACTGTATCTCATCAAGATATTACTGTGTGTGAGTGTGTGTGTGTGTGTGTGTGTGTGTGTGTGAAAGCGAGTTAGACAGACACAATAGGGATAGCCACGTATTGTCTTCAACTCTATGCGCCTTTAGTTGGCACAGTATTTCTTTAGCTCGGATTTATGTCCCATTTTGTTAACCGCATCTTGTTTTCTCAGACCCGTCAAAACTTATTCGCAAACTTGCTCAAATATCGTAATGAAGTTTTTTTTTTTTTTTTTTTGTATTTTCATTGTAAATTTAGTCATCACACAAATTTTAAAAGAAGAAATATTTGACCTTTCGCCTATCACTATAGTACTACCCCGCGGAAAAGATCACTTATATGCATTACCTTTGCACACCTAACACTTGTATACTTAAGTTTACTTAGCTGAAGACAAACTCTAGTCTCCTTTACAGCAATGTCATATCAATATCATAATCTATGATAATGTTTGATAACGCTTATATAGCGTATAACACCTATATAGTATACTTTATCATGGTGCCCCCGACTTGCAGATTAGTAAATTGTGTTATTTGATTGTTACAAATTAACTTTATACCAAATAGTTGAGTTGTAAAGTCTTCATCAAAAACTTTAGTTTCATTAAATGACTGGACCACAGATTAATTCATCTAGTTAAGGATGTGATCCATGACTTAAGATTGTCAAGTTTAATCCAAATTGCATTATATAAAAAGTCATTACCTCCATAGCGCGTGTCAGTGCTGATACCAAATTACAATTATGTTTCATTTTCAAGAATCTTAATATTGTAGTCGGTACAGACGTGCCATCTTTCTCGTAGCAAGCTTAGACTAAACGTATAATCATTTAGTTATATTTTCCTCAAAGTGCACGTTTGACCAACACTCTGGTTTACTATAAAGACAAACTAAATTGTACAACTGCATTCATTAATAACAAAGCGAAGTTTGTAATCGATAGGACCCACTGAATCCATTGGACAGTTAAGGCAAAAGTGTATATTAAGCTTGCTCCCTTTGCCTTTTAAAAGTGAAGAAAAAACATTCAAAATGTTTTTGAAATCACTGAAAATTGTACAGAATAGTGGCTTTTCAAAGATTCTGTATCGAGATTTGTTATTTATCTTATAGACCTGATAACACATTATAGCAAATAGCATTAACTGCATTACCAATATCTTACAATGATCATGATAGATAGGGGCTGTAATATTGTATAAAAATATGTAGTACTTTTTGAGAAATGATGTGCATGTAGATACTAGTTTACTTCTCAACGGTTTTCCATGGCGATGGTGAAAATTTTATCATTAAAAATTCTTTGACAATAACCCTAGTCTGCCAGGGCAGCAAGAAAAGAAATAGTGGCTGTAAGCTTCATCACCTGCGTGTTTGGCAACATCACCAGGATTTATTCCTATTTTTTTTTTCTTTTTTTAAACTAGAGAATTGAAGTGGGGTCTTTTACGTGCAAAGGTTATGACTCTCTTTCACACGGTATCGGCGGCTTTGAGTTTCCTCCGAAAAAGAAAAGAAAAACAAAAAACAAAAAACGAGAATAAAGCGTCTTTCTTCTAAAGGGAGCTATAATCTGCCGGGCTAGGTCTCGGGTCTCGTGCATGCATGGGAGCCCGCGGTCATATTCGCGCTGTCTTAAGGAAACAGAAAAGAAAACTTGTGTTCTGCTTATTAATACCACATCCATATTCATTTCTACATTGTTAGTTATCCTCTAATTCTGTATCCTATAAAGGAGCGCAAATGAGATATATGTCGTGTTGGGGAATATACGGGTATAGATGTGGATTATGGTATAGTAACAACCTAGGATTTTTTTTTTTCCGTGGGATATTAGGATTTTAGGCTTCTTCTTTCGAACTGTCGTAAAAATGGAGAAATAAGTCTGTCACTTTGCTGAAAAATAAAAAAAATATATGACAAATTTCTATCGAAAATACATAATTTCAATATCTATTCTATTCTATTAAATTGCCGCGCTTACGTCTGATGCATCATGAACTGATCATTTCGCTGTGTATGCAGTAAAATAATGGCTCATGATCGGATCTTCCGCTAGCCTTTAATAGTGTAGTTCATTATAATGCAAGGCGCGAAAGTTCATTCGGTTTTGACATCTTAGATTAAATTCTAGCCAGTTTGTCTAATATTATGAAACACTGAGTTGAAGACATTTCAAGGGAAACGTTGAAGTTAAATTGTATATCTTCTTTCTACTTGAATTTGACAGCTTAGATGTTATCTTGTTATTGTTAGTGCCCCTTGTGACTGATAGCCATGATATCATTAGAGGAAGGGTTGCAAAGATAATATTAAAAGTAGGCGATAAGACGTTAAAAAACCCGCATGCAGCAAGATCATAATCATTCAAATTTGAAAATATCTAGGTCAGACTATGCGTTTGTCTCTGTACTTCTATAAGATACCTGCAGGGAGTTGAGGGACAAAAAAAAAAAAGAAGAAAAAAGAAGAATGTTCCGATTCACATTCTAAGCACATCGACAAAAATGCAATAGGTATGTCGAATTGCAATTGTATGTTTCTATGGGCACATTTTAGCAGCTGCTATAGAAAATATCATGAAAATAATAGATGGCGGTGGACCCAAATCGTTCATGTCAAACACGTTCACACACGGGAAGATCTACAAACAGGGAATTGGGCCGTTACTGCACGATTTACTCATGTGACATGCGTCTTTTTGTTTTTTGTTTTTTCATGTCCGTCATGACTTAAGCTGATTGATCAAAAGATGTAACTTTAACATTCAGCGTGTGACTAAACGATATCAAACTTTGTCATAGGATTTGAATTCGAAGATATCAGTCCTAGTGATGCGTTATACTATAATTATATAAATGTTTTGTTCTGCCCATTTTTTTCCAATACGATAACAATGTTAAAATTGCATTGGTTGCTTTATTATGAATGTAATTGTATTCTGTTTGAGTGCAGAATCCCCTATGTTCTCTGATGTGAACACGTGATCCCTGGAATCATTTAAAAACAAACAAACAAACAAACAAAAACACCTGTGTCATCCGTGACTAGTTTTCGCCATCTCTATCACTCAATCCTCCATTAACTTCATAACGTATTTTGGCACAAAAAAGTTCTATTGGTGAAGTCACAGCAGTATGATAAAGCCTTGGATTGGGAATTGTGTTTAACGTGGTTGTTAAAATTTGATTTCAAAGTCTGCTTACATTATTTTGTCAAAAGGGAAGTCGTGTGGAAGGTTGAAGGTATAATTCTGATTTATTGTTACATCATTTATTTTCCTGCACGGTAGTGAAGAAGAAGTGATGGTATACACTAGTTATCTTTTAAAAAGATAGTTTAATGCTTTCTTGCTTTTTTGAGTGAAAACTACTGAGGGTGCTTATAATACATTGATTAAAATAAAAAAGAATAGTAAATAAATGAATGTGTGTTACTGCATATTATGTCGCAGTAAAAAATCTAAGTGTGCATAATTTTGATTAAATATAATGTAGGCTACATATAAATTTTAGCGAAAGAGAATACAATTTTCAAAAAAAAAAATGATGCCAGAATATGTATAGATTGTGAAAAAAAAACCAACAATCAATGATTATATAAATAATTTATGAAGGACGATTATTTCCGTTTCAGTTTATGTGAGCATGTGCAACCCCTTTTCTTTCCCTCTCCCTCGCTCTCTCCCTTTCATTCTCTCGCTGTATGTGTGTTCAGTAGGATGGGGAGGGGGGGGGGGGGGTCGGTGAAGTTGGAAGGTCTAAGACGAGAGAAATGATACGTGTCGAAGATACAAAGTAACTGTAACTTGCACATGAATCTGATCTGTATCACCGCCGGTGTATAGATCGGCAGAGCGGGTTATCAGGGACGGGGACTCTTATGGTAAGTGGCTATACTTTGGCCGCGCTGAAGTTTGAATTTGACGCTCTCTGCCCAAATTACCACAAATGATGAAATTATACCGCACCCTTCTCTTCAAACCTAATTTAATGTGTTATTTAAGTATCGCTCTGCTATCATTAGCGTGGTGCATTATCGTCGTATTAACTCACTATTCCCAAATTGGCTGACGCCTATACTCGTAATTCTCAAAGCACTCAAATTGTTCTCAGGGAAAAGGCGCTAACCGAATTTTTCCTTGCGCGGTGCCATTAATCTAATAGAACTCCGGTTTCAGCAAAGGGGCACATTTTCTTGTCGAAAAGAGACGCTATTAGCAAATTTAAGTGAAAATCGTATTTCGGTGAAATTTTGTTAAAGTGTTGGGTAGCCGGGCCGGGTGCTTCCTGCGATTGGCTGATAAAATAAATGTTGTCTATCTCGTGTTCTTAATTTGCCAGCTTTTACCAAGAGAGATGGGGTTTAAATTCAAGCCAATATCAATAGAATTTAAACAATCTATTCCAATTTGCGCTCATATTTCGTTCTCGTGAACCTGGTTAACACATCCTCAGCACTCACGTAGTGACACACACCAATGTGGCCTGGCCCTTACCGTCTGCTTATTGTCGACTTGAGTCGCTCCTTCACGGCCCCATTTTGTTTGTTATTACACACTTGGCTAACGAGTCAAAGAATGATGCAAGCTCGGGCTTCTACACACTGGATGAAAATAATGTTTTCCTGTCTATAACCCACTGTCATTTAATCAAGGTGGATTGGAAGTAGCATCCGAGCATATAATAAAATAATGCTGCGAACTTTTTTTTTTCTTTGAGAGATTAGAAATGTCATTGTATATCTGAAATTCAATTTAGCATGCTTGGTTATGTGCAACTTTTAAAATAAAACATTTTTCAAATATAAGTTTTTGTCTGTTATTACTATTTATCAGTATGTTTTTATACTTGCAGATGTTGACAGCCAAGGTTATACGTATACATTTCATACACGTGTAAATGCGTTTTGCTTAAATGCAGACAACTTAGCATGCATGGAACTTTATTTCTCAAGTCGCTTCTCTGTAAAACTTAATGTCAGCTAGAGAGTGGGAGTGTTTAATCTGTAAGGTATTAATCCTGAAACATTTTACAAGTGCACTGCATCAGAGTGCCAGCCAGGGAAAAGCAACATTATTTAAAAACTTGTTATCCATTTCAGAAACCGCATTAGTTAGGGAGACGAAAAGTTGTTCATGCTCCAAAATGTTTTCTTCGTTAACCTGAAGAGTGGTTGTATGTGTAGTGCCTACGCCACGGACAGAATATATGCGAACTTCTTTTTCTTACCAGGGAAGTGCTATATATCCAACACTTTGCCGCTGTTCTTGCAAACTTGCCCTTCTCTTGAAAGATTTAGAAAATTATTTTATTTTATTTTATTTATTGATTTATTGATTCCTGTATTATGTCGCAGGATGAGCTATACCTTTTAATCAAATACTTATTATAATGAAATAATGATGATAAATTGATTGTTTTTGCATTTTTTTCATTGTTTGTATTTTTCCCTATACTAATTCATTTTTTGTTTCACCAAAATTTTTTATCGTAATTCAAACTTGGTGTTTACTTACGGTACGCTATTACAGTAATTACACAGTTAATTTATAAACTATGTTTGTATTTTTGAGGAGAATAATTCACCTTTTGTTTATTTCTGTATATGTCAGTCTTGTATATTTTAAAGCGTGTATGGTGTATGGTGTATGGTGTATGTTTGGTGTTATACTTGTATACAATTTTTTAAAGAAGTTTATTGTAATATCATGTAATTATACACGGGGCTCCCCGGTAAGCAGTTGAAAAACTAAAGAGACTACCCTTTTTTAAATACATGGCAGTATAGTTTTTAAAATAAGTAAACAATAATTTGGGATTTTATTTCAAAAACTGTGAGTAAGCCAGCTAGGTAAAAGCTATATTATGTAAAACTTTTGATTCATTTCAGACATCGCATTAGGTTAATGACATTGTTGTTGTTGGTGTGTTGACAAAAAAAAAGAAAAAAAATGATAACTATTAAAAAATAATGTGCCTCAGACAATACTGACATAAAATTAGACCAAGATAAATTATAAACAAATCAAACATTATCATCAAATATACAGTGTTATGCTAATATGGAATTACAATTACAAATTGTAAATGTTTCAAACGTTTTCGTCGTTAACAATGTAATTGTTTAATGTCTTCTTATTATTGTAACCTGCTATCTATTCTTGGTGGGTTGGGCAATAATAGCAAACTATTTCAAGCTAGTTAGTAGATAAATGAACGATCGTTGTCTATTCAAAAAACAGTACAATAATATCAAGTGCAAGCAATTATTGCACCAGTGTCCAGTCCCATTGTGTTTCTCAAAAAGTGGAAAGTGAATTATATTGTTTTGACTGAAACCAAAGACCTGATTCAGACTCAAGGCAGATTTATGCAGACACGCCCGCATCATGACTGTAACGACTCCAGCAAGATCATAATGTGTATATAATGAAGGCCTGAGACTCCTCTCGATATCTAATCTAATAGCGACAGAGGTTATAATCATACACCTTGAAGTGGTATTACACTTAGTTGCCCCCCCCCCCCCCCACCTCCCCACCCTCCCCATCCCAAGGAATGAGAGATGAATATCTTGGCGACAGTCATTGAGCAACCAAGCTCTCCATCATGTAGTACTCTTGAGTCAGTGATTGTTATCGGCCTTTAGTATCGCACTCTTGCGAGCAATGAGAGTCCATGTTGCGTCTTATGTTTTGTTGTCGTTGTTGTTGTTGTTATTGTTATTGTTTTGTTTTGTTTTGTTTTGTTTTGTTTGTTTTTTTCTTTCTTTTTTTTTTTGGGGGGGGGGTCTGTTTAAGACCCCGTGATAGTTACTCGTGATTTTCACAGTAATTTACCTACAGTTGTAAGTGACACAAGAATAGCATGGGTCAAAATGGATGCCAAGTTGCCACCTTTTTCAAGTTTCTTCCAATTTTCTTCGAATAAGCAAGGAATATTATGATAACCGACACCAAACGACAAATTATTATAGACATCGTCATATTTGCCGAGTTAGTCAAAACCTTTCTGCGGCAGCTGTCCTGATTCTCTTCGAGGCAGTACTAGCTTTGTTATGCTGTCGTGTGGCACATGGTTGCCTCAGCGTGGAGATAACCAGTAGAAGGATAAAGTATGAAATATCAAACAGCAGAGAGGAAAAAGTATTGGAAGAGCATCACGAAAATGAGGACTGGAAATGGGAAATAGATTTCATGTTAAAAACCACTCATTAACAGACGGAGAGAACTCGAAGTCAAAGGAGACACACAAAAATAGATAGCTTACAGCCCCTTTCCCTTCCTTGGATCAAAATTTCATAGAGTCCTGAAGAATTGACAGATATAAAGGTAGATGGAAACTTGCTATGTTACTAATTATCACTTTATTGCGATTTCAAAATAGATGGGGATTTTATCATCACTTAGAATACCACTGGATGACTTTCATCTCCTACTGACGTCGTAGTAGACAGTTCGTCTTGATTTCCGAGGAAATTCAATGTATGAAACAGAATTATCAAGAACATCTATTATATATTATGAAAAAGGACGATTTGAGGAAAAAAAAAACAGTTCTTATTCAATGATTTGTCATTGAGCACAGAAATGCTGGATTATATTTTGATGGTGCCATCTTTAGACAATTGAAATGAGTTTAAAGAATTGCGTTTTAAAGATATGCGTCATCAACGGGAATCATGCAGAGAAGTTCGGAATTCCATTCAAATTGATGGGGGTACTCAACATAAGCCTTTATGGGTAGGGCAGAGATTGTCAACTTCAGGGAATGAGGTCGACTTTGCACAAGAGATGGACAGATTGTCCGTAAGACAACAAAAAAAGGAGAGATACTGAAAGTGAGACGTGAAGGGGGTAAAGAAGAGGGGAGGTGGTCTAGATCGGTGCAATAAGGTGTGCAAGATTGTCCGTGAATGAACGAAAGGAGACAACGGTATGACAAAGAGGGAGATTGGAGGAGAGACGGGGGGAGAGAGAGATGGAGTTAGAGAGAGTTGGAGAGCGCGTTAGATGAGGGATGCAGCCATTGGACCGTATATTATTCATGGCGAAGAGAAGAAAAGCGAAATCTCAAGGCTCGATCGACGGGTTATGAATAATTCAATTACAAAATTATCCATCTCCCCATTTGCCCCCTAATGCAATTACGGCAAGAGCGCGAGGGGCGCGCGCGCTTCGTGCAATATTTAGTACCCGGCGTCACGTTGGAGCTAGCGGAGAGTAAATCGCTGGGCTAATGCGGCTGTCATTATGGTTTTCTCGCTAGATTTAATTTCTTAAATGAAGGTCTTTTGTATCAGCGCTGAAAGAAAGAGGCAAGTCGAGATGAGAGAAATGAATCAAGTCTGGGTGGATATTTTCCACTCTACCTTCTCGCTCGCATGCGTCTAATTCTATCAGGACGTTCCTAATGGGAAGTAAGGGGCATAATCGGTAATTATCAGGTCATTTAGCGGGTAGATTAGACGTATGACACACTGGCGCTTTGAGTAGTTCCCGCCATAACACCAAACCGTCTTCCTGCTCCCTACCTTGGCCTTGTTTATAACAATGGCTGACCCAAACACAGTGCCACATTGCGTTCAATCATGCCGATGATGATTTGGTTACTGTTTATTATACTCACTGCGGTGAATACCGCCGAGGCCCCATCTCGGCGTACCGACCATGATGTTCCGTTGCTAAAGAGTGAAGGGGTGAATTGATGTGATTTCTACTACTTTTTTCAAGCTATACATGATGACACCTTCACATTGCTCACAAAATGCACTCTAAACTGTGTTAATACTTGGCAGACAGAAGAACTAAGAAGCTACAGGCTCGTCACCTTTATGCAAACAATCATAGATAAACATTGATTAATAACTTCCATATAGAGAACTATACAAGACACAGCGATAGACCGATATAGTCCTTCGCATTAGATATTGCTGTATATCCAAACGGGTGTACAGCTAATTTATTTTTGATATCCCAAATCAATATCAGTTATTTTCGCCATATAGCTATAGGTTGATACTTCCCTTTTCCTCTTGAAATGGGTAGAATAATATATGTGTTGACAGTCTGGATCGACAGAAACTGGACTCTAACGTTTATCTGATGATGCAACGGGAACGTAATAGTAGTAGTTTGAAGACATTGATTAATATAAAAATGATGATATTGATATTGATTTTGCTTAATACAACGTCACAAGATGTCAAGATGTGTCTATTTGATTATGACAGTTATGTGACGTCTTTTCACTGGATGAGGTAAATCTTCTATCGTCAATCATGCCACTTCATTTTACGTTTGATTTATGCCATCGTATCCTTAAACCGAAGGGATGGATGGTTGATACGACAAAATCATCATAATAATGAAAACTGGTTAACATTATTTTGACAAGTTTTCAAAACTTTGGTAACAAATCCATCTTATTTGCACTTCTTGCTGTGTGGATAGATAGACTGATCAGCAAAATCTGATAAAGTTGTTTCTTCAAAATGAGAGTGTATTTTCTTGTCGCAATAAAGAAGTAACAGATCGAGCAGGACCTTGTGCAAAATGGGAATAATTGTGATGAAAATGTTTCAGTGCTTTTTTTTTAACGCGAATCTGACAGCTAGCTGGGAAATCGGATAAAAGATTCCCAGCGTGCCCGCACAGCTTTCTAAACACTGCTATTCGATTAAAAACCAGACGAATTTGTACAGTTTTCGAGCCTTGCCCGCGGTAAGGAATTTTGCAACAATTTTCCCTCCTCATCTGACAGACGACGCTTGTGACAAAGCGCGGAAGGAAAAGGAGCCGGGAAAAGGAGAGGTGCAAGTTATTACTTCTGGCGACTTCCGGGAGGTATTTCCTTCGCTTCCTTTAAAGGTGTCAGCGAAAATAGGGTAAAGAGGCGACGGATCTCAGCGTCAGAGGAGGAATCGCAGACATGTTTTTAACTGAATTTGCAATCGCATAATTAAATAGGAATTTTTGGCTCTTTTTTTCTGTTGGAAGACTTACAAGCGAAGACTGGACGGATCATGGTTCAGTTGAACCAACAAACGCGCTGACATTGACGCAAATGGTCGTCACAGGAAGAAGAAAATACGCCAATTTCGTCTTAAGGTTAGCGTTTGGGATGGTCTAGAAAAGCAGCTACGTTTGGACCAATACAACCACCTGCCAAACAGTCCGCTGGAAAGTACCTTCCCTCCATTAATAAGGGATGAAGTTAATAAGCGAAATGCGTTAGTCTTGAGGTGGACAAAATCAAAGTTTTCAGGAATCGTCATCTCCAGAAACGAATAATTCCACTTGATCGTACGTTTTGAATACTTGAAGTCTAAATTTGAAACTTGAATATTTGACAGCAGCCATGTCAAACGCTTTGTTATCTTATAATCATAACTGATGCCATTCTATTTCTGGCAGTCATAAAGCGTATATACTGCGCCTTCTTCTGGATTGCGCGAATCCAACAAGTCATGTTTTGACACCCGGTGTATTTCAAGTATCTGGTTGTGTCGTGGACCAGCACTTTCCCCTATCTATTGGTAATAGACTGGTTCTGAATTTGAGATCTTGCTTAGCAAGTAATGCTAGAAACAAGACATTAGTAGACACAGGTCCATTGTCTACAGACCTAAAGCATTTTTAGAATAAGGGAAAACGATTATATAACTTCGTCGATGAAAACAGACGTGAAGATTTGGTAAGAGACCAAGTTACAATGTACTTTGGTGAGAGATTATAAGACTATGTTGAGACGGTTGTATGATCATTATACTCTAATTTCCTCTGGTCATTTTTATAGATTCAGAGCTGACATACGGAGGGGAGCTGGACGAAACATTTGCAAGGAGGAAACAGAGAAGAAACAGGACCACTTTCACAGTGCAGCAGGTATAGCAGTCTCTCCACTGTGTGCTCCTGGAAGTATTTCTTTTTATGTTTGAACTTTGACGATCCCATAAGTGTATGGTTGAATGATGAAGTGAGCAGGTAGCGCCAAGGAGGTACTGTGCTTGCATGGCTATACCTCCTCTGTGGCCCAAGGTTCCGTAAAGTTTTGTTGTTGTTTTTTCTCGCATGTTTGTGAGTGTTGTTCCCAACTTTCAACCAGACAAAATTATCAACATTTCTAAACCAAAGCAGCCTAAGAAAGCCTTTTAAGATCCGATTAAAGAAAAAACAAAACAAAGGCAAGAAAAACACGATATCCAGCTGTTTCTTATTTCTTTTTATAAAAGTTATAAATCAATTTGATGTCGACAATCGTTACTTGAACTTGGAGACGTCCACGTTAAGTCGTGAAGATACACAACTTTATCATATTATTTCGTATGGCACTCTTCCAGACAGCCTTATAGATGTTGCTGCTATAATTATCATCCCTTGGTTTGGTGAGTATCCTAACTGAAGTTGAACCAAGGAGGTTTTATACATGGAGTTCCAACTGGCTGTAATTTATTCAAACAGTTGTCAGATTTCTATTGATGTACAAAAGAATTCCACAGGTGCACTTGTGCCTTTGATGATCGATGTTCCAAGCCGCCGTCTTGCTGGGCAATCTGAAGATTCATTTTGAACGTTATCATAATGTTGGCCATATTTTGCTTATCTATTTTATCAAATGAAATGAAATTTCACTTAATAATGAAGCATGTAAAACAAAAGTCAATTCCGTTCAGAAATTTACGCAAAAGTGTAAATCAGAGCTGTATTATGTGAAAATGTTTAAAACTGTACCATCCTGGAAAGCTGGTTTTATCACTTTTCGACTTAATTTGCCCAAATGAAACTAACATGTAATAATCTTTAAGTATAATTCTTTATTGATAGATATATCAGATTAGTGCCCGCGTATGCCCAGTCGAGTAATTTTCATTTTCATTTCAGCATTTTTTCCTCAATTTCTGTTCGCGCATCCTCGTGTCTGTACCACCTAGCTTTTATAAGAAGGGATAGCGAAAAGTAATTACCATCACAAAGACATAACTTCCTTTGAAAGTGGTTGGTGATTATGCAATGAGACACGAGTCAATTGTCTTCGTATCGGCGCGGCAGATCCTGTCTGGCACATGCTTCAAATATTTTTGAGCGGCGGCTTCGAACATAGATCAAAGGGAATAACTCTGTTGTTACTCCATCTCTTCAACCTCCTTGGTTGAACAATTTGCTTAAACAGAGTCAACAGTCCTTTAAAGAGAAAGAGAGAAAGAGAGAAAGATAGAGATGGGGGAGAAAAAAAAATACTGCTTCTCGGACAATAAAGGATGACACTATTTTGATACCATAGTTTACATTCAATAAACGTTAACAAATGGATTGCGAGAAAAATCAAACAAGTCTAGTCAATGCCATTTTGCGTGGTACAGTATTGAATTTCACTGTCCATTATATGCACTGAATTCTAACAGAAATGATCATTGTATACCGGTATGCAATTTCCGACTAGTCACCATTTTGTTTTTGTTTTTGTTTTTTGTTTTTATAGCTTGAAGAACTGGAGACTGCATTTGCGAAGACTCACTATCCTGATGTATTCACCCGAGAAGATCTGGCACTGAGAATTAATCTCACGGAGGCTCGAGTTCAGGTAAGACTAAAAACACCGTTTTTAACGTGAAATTTACGAGGGGATTTCCCAGCAGCCGTATAGCGGGACGCGAGTTTTCACCTCAAACAACTTCAGTGTATCGTACAAACTATGTGTTGCATTGTAAATGCGACCATGGCGTTCACTCTGATAGATCATGATCAATCATGACATCCAGTATAATAAGAACCCATTTAATCCACCAACAAGAATTCAAGCTGTTTGTATTCCTTTTTCCTCGTACACACAAACTGTATTGACACGATTGAAGAGGACTGATCTTCATGACTTCGCCTCAAAAACCAAAATTATACGAGCACTGTAAATATTGTGGGGACTGTTTAAAAAAAAAATCAGAATGATATTATAGGTTTGAGAGAACTATTCATCATGGATGTAATAACACTTTCACCAAACCAAAATCTGAATGTGGATTGAGTGAAAGCAGCAATAGTAGTAGAACACATCAGTGAAAGTTTGAAGAAAATAGGACAATCGATCAAAACGTTATGAATTTTCATATAGTTTCGGTGCCGTCATCGCTGGATAAAAAGATTACAATACAGTTCATGACGCCATGTATGGGCAACTATAAACTTATAAAGAAAATAGGGGAATTCCACAAAATCTCATTTTTTCAATGAAAAGTACACATTGTCACTGACATAATCATGATAATTATAGGGGTAATATTATTCTGCTTTCTGAAAGAGGTAAGTCAAGTGCTTGTGTACTATGCAAGAAAAGTGAAAAAATGTGGATTTGTTTTCTTCAATATTGTTGTCCATGTCATGACGTCATGAGCTAGATAGTAGTCTCGTTATTCAGCGATGACGGTACCTAAACCAACAGAAAAAATTCATAACCTTTAAATCGATAGTTTGATTTTCCTCAAATTTTCACCTTTCAGTCAATACGCATTTATATTTGGATTTTGGTTTCCTTTAAGAGTAAAAGCAATGTTGGTTAACAGCGGTTGTGCTCACAACCGTAATATAGTAATTACGATTTTATCGATGTTACAACATTCAAACATCAACGAAATAACTGAAAAAAAAAAATTATTTAAACATTTGCCACGTTGCAAAGTAGAAAACATCGGTTCTTTAGAGACCGGAATGACATCGGGACGGAACGCAATTGAAAAAGGAGAGAAAAAAAAGATCCCAAACTAAACAATGGCAGCTTTTTCAGTAACATTGATCTTGTCGAGAGTAAACGTTTAGTAATTATCCCTCAGTGTCCAGCTATCGGATGCAATGTGAGTCTTAGATGTAAAGATAGCCAAAACAAAAACAGCAACAAGCAAACCTGAAAAACAACTACCGGTGATATATACACGTACTCCATAGTAAAGAGATGGCGACGTGAAACATTGAGCAGTTTCTCTTCAAGACGATTGTCTGTTTATGACGATTCTTCAGTTATGTTTCTCCCAAGGGCTTTGCATTCTTAACGGCAGTGGCTCTTGGTACGCAGTGTGTTATTTGTTCTAGTAGTCTTTTTTTATTGATTTTGTACGTCGTTGAATAGTGTCATTTTGGGTAGCATTACAGTCAAACAGCTTGATACATTTTCAAGAGAAAAATCCTATAAAAATGTCTTTAAAATGCCGTCATTGAGCTTTCTTAATTGTAAATGATTCAAGATGTTAATTTCTTTATCAATGATCTGTCATTTTGGTATTCTGATTATCTTTTCTTTTCTTTTTCTTGTTTTTCTCTCTTTAACTGATATTGTTGCCATAACAGTAATTTTTTTTTCATCGGTCCTTTTGAATCATCAAAGCAGCTAGCATTCCTCTTGTCCTACACGTGGCGGAAATATAGATAAACTAATCATAACAAACTTGCAGAAAGACAAAATTACATTAAGATTCGTTCGGTCATAATCATAAAGAAGTTGTGATATTTAAAATTTCAGATAGTTTGCGAAACAGTGATGATATGAGTCGCAG